>CM068967.1:14151245-14166365 GCA_035128595.1 Eptatretus atami | reverse complement strand
AAGAGAGAGATTGGCCCACCTCAATCTGAAATAAGTTTTCCAAAGCACTGAAAAGTGCAACTCTATATGGAATGAACTAGCGCAACAACCACATTATCAAAAGCCGGTTGTTCTTCAGCTTGAATTTTGCATTGCAAGCTTTGCGATGGCAAGATCGTAAGTTACTGCAAATTGACTGCTTTCCAGATATCGGATGCAATACACAGAGATCTTCTTGCATTGTCTCAACAACAACAGCATTAGATGTTGGTGACTGGTTGATTTGTGGTAGGTACCAAAATCTCTGGAGTCGTTTTATCCCTGGGTATAACCATCCGCGTTCCAACCTAACACATTGGGAGTGTCTTTATTTTGACAAAGGTTTAGTCCTGTACTCAGGGGTAAATGAAAAGCCCTAAAAGGGGTACTTTGTGGCGGTCTGACACCCTTCCCCTCTTGAAATTTGTTCAGGTTTTATTATTTTTGGTGATCTAATATCATACTCTTTGTTTGACAAAATAAATGGTCCATGGCCCTCGTGGGGTAATTAACCACCCAAATGAGGGGGTTTCAAAGGGGCACCAACTGGGGGGATCTGACCACACACCTTTCCCTTGAAATTTAGTCAGTTTTTTAATTTTTGTGATCTAGCCATCATTAGCCGTCTTTTACTTTGGACAAAGTTTTAGTCCATGTAACTATGAGGTAAATCAAAACCCGGAAAAGGGGGTACTTTGGGGTCTGACGAAACCTCCTCCCCCCTCTGAAGTTTGGTCAGTTTTATTATTTTGTAATCTACCATCAATAATACTTTGTTTTTACCAAAGGTTGAATCGCATGTATTTGATGGGTTGTGAATATAACACCCCAAGTTTTTTTTTTCAAGGGGGTCTTGGGTCCAGACCCACTGACTGGAGCGCAGCTGACAAAGTTTTTGTGAATGACTTAAGTGGCATGAGTAAACTTTGAGGGGTCAAACCTTCTAGAGAAAATGGGTTGACCATCTTCGTCACGCGCTCTCGGTAAATGTTATGTTCAGAATAGACCCATCGCCCCATGTCTGGTGGGATCTAACTTTTGATGTGTAGAGAAGGGTAATAGAACAGATTCCCTTTCTTATGGATGGCCTTTTCTTTTATGACAACGCGAGATTAGCGTTTGCCTAAGGAGGGCTGCGTCTACCCCCTTTCCATCAGGACACATTGACTTGGAGGGGGCGATTTATTAGCACTTTGGACTTATCAGGATTTGTTATTAAGCACACCGCGGGCTTTTTTCCTGAGCAGTTATTCTGACGGGGATAATACGGTGTGGATCATTTTATCTCACGCCACCTATCATTGATTGGACATTCGACCACCCACCTCTTTCACGCAAACGTTGAACGTCCACCTTTTTCCATCTACGTTTAACACCGCCGTTTTGGCAGCTCCATGGATGCTAGCTGGGCCTTCCCTTGTTTTTTCTTTGTTAGGACTGACGAGGAAGGAATGATCGTGAATTGACGGTTTGGAAGTGATGGCAGCGATGGCCAATGGGACAAGGTGGGTTTGGCTGAAGTCTCTTGCGGCTCCGCCACACTGGTCGCCTATAAATAGGATGGGAGGACGCTTTCGCAGAACGGTTGATTGAGCTGGGTGGACAGACAGTGATTTGTGAGCTGGTGACAGACAGACAGTTGGTGAGCTGGCAACAGACAGTTAGTTGGTGAGCTGGTGACAGCCTTACAGTTCTGACCGCTGGTGACAGTTTGGTTGAAGGCCTTAAGCTTGAGCCGCTGTGACAGCTGGTGAGTTGGTGAAGCCTCACAGCTCTGACCGCTGGTGACAAGTTGGTGAGCTTGGTGAGTTGGTGACAGCCTTACAGCTTTGACCTCTGGTGACAGTTGGTGAGTTAGTGACAGCCTTACAGCTCTGACCGTTGGTGACAGCCTTACAGCCCTGACTGCTGGTGACAGCCTTACAAGCCTCTGACCACTGGTGACAGCTTACAGCGCCTGACCGCTGGTGACAGTTGTGAGCTGCTCGTGACGGTTGGACCGTTCCTGCTGGTTCTGCTCGGGGCCTGATCTTGGCGTCCATGATTCTTGGCGTCCCTGGTTCCTGGGGTGATGACGTGACGTTGATTGGTGTGCAAGCCTGTTTGCAAGTGCGTGTATGGCGAGGCAGGGTGCTGGCAACGGACCAAGGCACGCTCACACAATTTCGGGACATTTTATTTGACACCGCAACTTTTTACCTTGGCAAGCCGAGACCGGATTTCTTCCCCCCTGAATGATCTTGCTGGTACCCCCCTTGTCTGCGTGTTTATCGTTAAGTGAGGCATAGTGATAAGCATCTGCTCTTTGTCTGTTTTTTCTATCAATGCCTGTTTAATTCTTTATTTGCTTTAAATGGTTTCTCCCAGAAAAAATAACCCCAGGCAGGGCATTAGCATGAACCTCGCTCGAGGGCTGAAGGCCAAAAGGTTGAGGCCGAAACGTGCTAAGGGTCTTCTTAAAGGCTGTGAAACCCACCATATATCGACAAATATGGGCTCATGCTTGCTTTACAGAAGGGAAAACATAGGGAAGGCATGGCGATTAAGAATACTCCACAAAACTTACCATATCAGATGGCTTTGGTTTAGCGCAGTGTGAAAATGGTGAACGTATTATTGACTTTGTTATAATTGTGGGTGGAGCAAGCCAGCTGTCCAGTCAATGGGTGTAAACATACAGCTCGGCTATTTTTATATGTGCCTTCACCCGTGTTGTGTTACATGATAGCTGTTAGCCAATCAGATTAAATAAAAAAATTTTAAAGAGTGGAAAGTGCATTTAAAGGCCTGAGGGGTGGATGAAAAATACACTGAGGACAATCCCTGGGTCAGACTTGGTCTGTGTGCAAAATGTGGTGGGTTGTCAGCCAACGGTCTTTGCAAAAACCACAAATATACAGACGACTAATTTTATTTATATATATAATCTGAGCCACCTGAGTTTAATTGATTCGGTGAGAGCTAATTGGTTATTCACACTCAATTCACACATGAGATGTGGATGGGTCTTTGTTTTTCATTTATATGTTGACTGCTTTTGACATTTACATGTGGTGCATGCTTGGGAGCCTCAGTGGTGCACCTTTCTGTCTGCACTGTCGCTGATGATTCCCAACAAGTGATAAAACGCAGTCTGGAAGCTGAGGGGAAATGTAGCATTCGGATTCTCATGTATGTACTGTTTAGTATGTCTTTACGCTGTGGAGGAACTCTGGGAAGGGTTTGAAACAGCAAAGGGCTTACCTTGGTTAGCCTTTCATGGTTGCTTTATGCAGCTTTCATTCAGCTCGATTTATTTATATAATCCTAGCCATTAGGTGAGAGGTAATTGGTTATTCCTTTCATTCACTGGTGAGATGTGAGTGAATCTTTGTTTTACATATAATATATATATTATATAATTATATATATATATATATATATATTATACAATGAACAGAAACAAACATAAATATATGTGGAAAAATTACAGGCCCAGAGCAGGAATCAAACCAGGTCCTCTGGAAAACCGTACCAGTGCTCTAACCATCTGGGTGACTTACGCAGCTGAGTATGCAATTCCTCCACATATAGAAATGCCACTCTCTTTCCCCACTGCTTCGAGGGCAACTCACTGCCAACCATCGGAGCAGCGAGGTCCTGTTCCCAAGAGGGTCTTCCCCCATGGGGGGGACAATTCCATGTCCGCTATTAATCACCAAGGGGACGTAGTATGCAATTATCAAACGCCTCTCGTGTGTTACCCACAAGGTGGTTTATTCATAAACTTAAAGTAAAAAAAAAAAACAACCGCATTATAAAAAGTGCCGTTGATTTGCACCCATACTCCCATAATGTAGATACAACTGTTTTTATGATAAAAAAAACAACAATTCATTCTCAATGCTTTCATAAAGGAAGTTGACAAGAAAAGGCCTTGAAGAGTGTTGAGATCGGCTGATTTAGGCCGCGCCTCCTGGCGCTGCAGTATGGTTGCCTTCAAAACTATTAGCTTGCAGAATACAGCCTGGTGTTGGCTCAGTGGTTAGGGTGGCGGCTTGGGATCCTAGGGTCCTGAGTTCAAGCGCCCGTCGTTCAAGCCCCGTCGGCCGCTGAATTAATACACCAGGGGTTGACTGCAGCCTGTCATCCCTTACCGAGGTCGGCAAAATGAGTTACCAGTTCCAGTGTGTGTACTGGTAGAGGGGCACTGCATCAGCGACACAGTCGTGGCTTCAAGAAATGATAGCTACTCTGGCAGCTAAGCTGCCATACGACCACCACCACTTGCAGAATGTTCTTGTGATCCAGACCATAATAAATTCCATTTCAGTGAAGTAAAAATTTACAAAAACGATGAAAAAAGTAAGGCTACGCTTTATAAGAGGCAGGTGTTAATGAGTCAAAGTACATTGAGGGTAGTGGTGGAACAGCATTTCTGTGAATGTTAAATTCCTCTTTTATTCTGCCCTAAAATGTAATACATTAATCCCTAATAAAATAAAACATTATTTTTTACTGATAATACTTCACTGAACTTAAGCTCCTGCATTTGGGAACCCACTCCAACAACTTGTCAGAAGACCACAGCATTCATCACTGAGAGGGCTTTTAGCGCCTGGCTGAAAAGATGTCTTGGATGGAATTAAAGGAACTGTAGATCCCATTTCTGTGTGTGCGAAACGCTGCACGTTGGTTCAGCACTACCGGTATGTACGGTCATAGTAGAAGGCATCTGTGGCACAAAACGGCAATCTTGAGTGAGCAAAGCAGGAGTTAAAGAACGGACAGCAATCCACAAAGAGTTAAATGGCTGCAAGAGTTAACGGTCTTACCCTTAACATCTAATAAGAGGTCAGGATCCAAGACGGATGAGAGACACCATCTGGTTGGATAGTCCACTTTTTGTTTGGTGTGGCAACTTTCTCCGGATATTGGAGCTGAGAGTTAGGCATCATCGTGGCTTCTTGAACACACTCAAGGCAAAGCTCACACTCCTGACAGCACACAATAACATATTATAGTCATGTTTGTTTTAGGCTAAAATGCATAACAAATTGAATATTTGAAGTATATGCACTCTGTTCTGATGGAGAAACAGATGACCTGATCAAATTCACTTCAAGATGTAATTTCCACTTAACTGTCAGAACTATGGACACAAAAAATGATCTTACATCTGATGCAAAAGTGCAGTCCAACCTTGGTTGAAGGTGCCTGGATACAGTGGTAGACTGAAAGCAGCAATGGCACTCGGTAGAGGCGGCATACCTCTGCCAGGCTGAACAGTTTTTACGTTTCTATCTCACTGTTGAGCGCGGATCTGGATCGGGACCTATACCAAAATCAAATTGGCTTGTTCTTGTCACCTACCCATTCATCCACGCAAGTTTTATGCACAACTCATCCACAACTTTTTGAAACATCACGAAATATATCGATACTAATAAAAGGGTGTGTGTGTGTGTGTGTGTGTGTGTGTGTGCCTCCATATGCCAAAACCAATAAAACCTAGCAGCCTAAAACTTTGCATGCATACCAAGAAAATTCCAAGGAAGTGCAAGAGTGAAAATGGGTGTTTGAGTAATTAAAACACCCCTTTTGAAGATATTTAACTGCCTTATTTAATTAAATCCTTCAATCAGGGCGATCCTCAGCCACCTGTCTCTCTGGGGTCTTAAGGCATTTCCGGGTAACCTTACTGGAGTCTGAAGCTGCCATGTTTTTTGCCTGCTCACCATGCCTTGACTTGGAACAAACTGCAATGATTTCTTAACGATAAAGTTTTTTATTTTTTCGCTTTCCCTCACTCGTATTGAATGCCTGTTCATCATCGCTACAAATCGCTGTATACATCGCTTTTGTAAGTACTATAGTTTTCAAATTAGGAGATTGGACGATTTCATGCATTATATGATATGATTTTGCCACAATCTATTCCAACAGACTAATTAAAAGTATATCATCGAAATATTATTTCGGTTTTGAGGATCGGATATCGTCCGGACTAAATAATTGTTGAAATCTGATAATTTAAAGAAATAACGAGTCTTATAACTAAGCCGATACCACCTATTTACTTTAAGCAAGCAAGGTTATGTTCCCTCCTCAATACATACACAAGAAAATGTGAAATTTCCAAAGCATTAAACTTATCTTTTCTACTGTTTGGAGAATTACATTGAGTTGAACAAAAATTTAGGACATGGCCAAAATTAACCTAGCTTCATTGAGCGAAAACATGCACATGACAGCATGCCTGGAGTTTGCAAAAAAGGCACGTGAAAGACAGAGTTGATTTTTTGTGGTCTGATGAGATGAAGATTTAACTCTTCGGCCTGAATGCAAAGCGACTGTTAGCTGTGGCAGAAACTGAGCACAGCTCAGTTAGCACAGCTCATCACCCATATAACACTATCCCTTCCGTGAAGCATGGTGGAAGGCAGATCATGCTATGGGGATGCTTTGCAGCGGCATGGACTGGGAACTTATAAGGACAGAGGGAACAATGAATGGAGCCAAATACAGGCAAATCCTTGAGGAGAACCTGCTTCAGATGAAAAGGACGCTGAGACTGTGGCAAAGATTTTCAATGATTTACAAAAGATTTACAAAAAAAAAACAGCACAATGACCCCCAAACATGCAGTCAAAGCAACACTGAATGGCTTCAAACAAGAATGTGAGAGTCCTTGAGTGGCCCAGCCAAAGCCAGACTTGAATCCCATTGAGAATCTGTGGAAAGATTGCTGTTCACTGCCGATCCCTATCCAATTTGACAGAACTTGGGCAAATATTACAAGGAAGAATGGGCGAAAATCCCAAATCCAGAATATGCAAAGCTGATACAGACATACCCAAGACTTGAAACTGTAATCGCTGCCAAAGGCGCTTCTACACAATATTGACTCTAGGAGGTTGAATACTTATTGACAGAAGACATTTCAGCTTTTCATTTTTAATTAATTTGTAAAAATTTCGAAAGCCATGTTTTCACTTTGTCATTGTATGTATGGTATTTTGTGGGATGGTGACAAAAATTTTTTATTTACTCCATGTTGAATTCAGGCTGTAACAACAAAATGTGACTACTTTCTGAAGGTACGCGTGTGTGTGTGTGTGTGTGTGTGTGTGTGTGTGTGTGTGTGTGTGTGTGGTGTGGTGTGTTGCATATATATGTATATCTTTCTGACCACTGACTGATTGAAATATATTAAAGATTGACTGATATTACAGAATTGGTGCCTTCTGTAGCAATCTGAAATTTGGCGTGCCAATGGACATTGAAGCCAGTACACCAAGAAAATCACAGAACCATCGTAAGGCATTGGTTCATGAAAATATAAAGAAATGAAAAATGAAATACAGGTGAGTGACCCGAGACAATGGAGAAACACGGTTCGGATTTTACACAATGTGTAAGCACACCTGCTTGTGTGTATGTATGTGTATGTATATGCACATATGTATATGCCATGTATGTATATGCCATGTTGTTTATCTGTTTACAATAAATAGGCGTAAGCCTGGAACTTCTAACACACTTTTATCCGAACATATTCAGTTCATACTTCCGAAATCTTCACATTATGTGTTCCATGTATTACGCAGGTCATAGCGGATTCAAAAAAAATCGAATTAGATAGAATTTTCAAAAGAGGAATTAATGACATCACAATCAGCAGTGTTCGGCGGCAAACCGACGGCCGGGTCCCAGACGACGTGCTTTACTTAACTAAGTCCATGAGTTCAGGACGTTTGTTCAACTCAGGGCATTTTGACTTTTTATCCTGCCATGTTGTTAATCTGTTGATGGAGGTAATATAGAACGATGAATATGTCAAATCGTTCATGTTACTCATCCGGCACTATGTGTCAAGGCGCAACAATCTAAAGCGACAGGTCTCAAACGCTACCATGGGCACCCAGACATGCCACCAATATGAATGAGCTGTTGAATGCGGTGCAAAACATCCAAAGAAACTCTGTAACCGAGTATTGTGATCGCCTGTCCCCCATACCCATCGTAGATGGGTATCTGCTAGTAATGTAAATATGTATACATGTATACGAGGTTCCATCTAAAAAGTAACGGGACTGAGCCTGCTGTGTGTTCCACTTACACAACTTGAATGATTGGGTTGCGTCAGTCTTTCGCAAACATTCCAGCAATATATATGATTGGTGATGGTTGACTGCGCTCGTTTGTTGATTTTTTACAGGTCGTGCTTTACACGTTGTTAGTCTGAGTTGTCGCACGATGAGCGTGAGCAGAGGAGCCAATCTGAAGTTTCTTTCCAAGCTTGGAAAAACACTTTCCGAATCCTTCGCAATGCTGCAGCAAGTCTACGAGAAAAATGATGTCATTGACACATGCATTTGAATGGTACAGAGATTCAAAGAGGGCGGGAGGAGGTTCAAGACTATCTACTGTCTGGAAGACCTTCAACGAGCAGAATGGCGGACAACATCGAGCGTGTGAAGCAGATGGTGTCCGCAGATCATCGACTCATGGTGCGGATGATTGCTGAGGAACTTTCCATCAACAAGGACACTGTCTGGAGCATCATCACTGAAAATCTCAATGCCTAAGGGGTGCGCAAAAATGGTCCCCAAGCAGTTGTCCGAGGACCAGAAGCAGCAAAGAGTCACTGTCTGTCAAGACATTATCGAGCGCCTCGAAGACGATCCAGACCTGCTCAGGAGAGTCATTACTGGCTGATCGTGGATATCGAATACGATCCGAGACCAAATGGCAGAGTCGTCAGTGGAAAGTCGCGGCATTACCAGACCAAAGAAGGCAAGGATGTCGAAGTCGAAGGTCAAAGTGATGCTCATCACGTTTTTTGACATCAAGGGGCATCGTCCCACTTCGAGTTTCTACCTCAGGGTCAAACAGTGAACAATACGTGTACAAGGAGATCCTCCGGCGCCTCATGAGAATCAGTCGCGGACAAGAGAGGGATCTGTGGGAGAACAATGCCTGGGTGCTCCACCATGACAACGCCCCTGTATACAGTGCCCTGAGCATCCGACAGTTTCTGGCGGAGAGGAACGTGCCAACTCTGGAGCAACCCGCCATATTCGCCAGACTTCGCCCATTGTGATTTTTCCTATTCCCCAAGCTGCAAGGGGGTGATCAAGGGACCCGATTTCCTGATGTGGAGGACATCAAAAGGGCCGTGACGACGGAGCTATGGAGGATTCCAGAAGAAGCCTTCCGGAGGTGCATCGAAGCGTGGAAGAAGAGGATGGACAACTGTGTGAGACTGGAGGGAAACTATTTTGAAGGGGTCAAGCTGTGATTTCAATATATTTTTTGGAATAAAGTTTTTGTGAATTCAGTCACGTTACTTTTTGGAGGGACCTCGTATACAGTATTGTATATGTATGTGTATATACGTATATGTGTTATATATGTTATTATATATATATATATATATATATATATATATATATTATTTTGGGTCACGCGAAATAGGTGACCCTTATTGTCACGTAATTCTGTCTGTTTTGTTTGGATGTTTGTTCATTTGTCATCAGCATAATTGGTAGTAAACGTGGTGGATTTTGACCAAACTCGGGTGGAGGTACATCTTATGACCTAGTGCTTTGGAAATTGTGATGGTTGCTAGGACGCTTTGGTTCCCTAGAACAACGAAAAACCTTCAAAATGGTACGGTTCACAGCGAAATCAATTCCGAAAGCCATTATCCCACGTAGGGTTATGAAATTTTGATGAATGATCTAACAGGTGATGCTCTATCAAATATATTCCGGTTTTGTGATATATGGAATACTTTACCGCGCAGCGCCCCTAAATTATGGTATGCGCGAAATTGGCGAAAATTGAAGGCCCCCTAGCGACCAGGTGAGTGAATCGATAGCGAATGAAATTTTGCAGGTTCATGGTACTCAATGAGTACTAAAACTTTGCCTCAGGACATATTGACCGATTTCGCTTAGGTCAGGGGTCAAAGGTCAATTAGTGCAAAAATCGATAATATGCGGAGCTGGAGGTGCCTTCGCGCCAAATGCTACTCCTCCTAGGGTTATGGGTCGGATGGTCATGAAAATTCACACTAATCGTTTTTCATATACATTGTGCACAAACGATCGAGCCGGATTTTCGATTTAGATCTTTGTTCACCCACAGCACCCCCTCAAACTTTGGGGATTGCCGATTTCAAACGCGCATTTTGGTACTTTTTCATTCAAATGGATACCGAGTAGTTATCAGTCGATGGAACTGGATGAGATTTGATATGCATAATCTTAGGTGATTCCCTCTCCGCTATATGACATCCATTTTGCTCTATATCTTATAGTTTCCATGCTCGGCGACCCATCGCCGCCTACCGGCTTGTATATGTTTATGTATGTATATATATATATATATATGTACAGGTAGTCGTCGACTTACGACCTGAGGGGGTGCTGTGGGTGAACAAAGATCTAAATCGAAAATCCGGCTCGATCGTTTGTGCACAATGTATTGAAAAACGATTAGTGTGAATTTTCATGACCATCCGACCATAACCCTAGGAGGAGTAGCATTTGGCGCGAAGGCACCTCAGCTTCCGACATTTATTATCGATTTTTGCACTAATTGACCTTTGACCCCTGACCTAAGCGAAATCGCGTCAATATGTCCTGAGGCAAAGTTTTAGTACTCATTGAGTACCATGAACCTGCAAAATTTCATTCGTATCGATTCACTCACCTGGTCGCTAGGGGGCCTTCAATTTTCGCCAATTTTCGCGCATACCATAATTGTAGGGGCGCTGCGGGTAAAGTATTCCATATATCACAAAACCGGAATATATTTGATAGAGCATCACCTGTAGATCATTCATGCAAAATTTCATAACCCTACGTGGGATAATGGCTTTCGGAATTGATTTCGCGTGAACCGTACCATTTTGAAGGTTTTTCGTTGTTGCTAGGGAACCAAAGCGTCCCTAGCAACCATCACAATTTCCAAAGCACTAGGTCATAAGATGTACCTACCACCCGAGTTTGGTCAAAATCCACCCACGTTTACTACCAATTATGCTGATGACAAATGAACAAACATCCAAACAAACAGACAGAATTACTGACAATAAGGGTCACCTATTTCGGTGACCCAAAATATATATATATATATATATATATATATATATATATATATACATATACATATATACACATAACGTATATACACATACATATACATACTGTATACGAGGTCCGTCCAAAAAGTAATGACTGAATTCACAAAAATTTTATTCCAAAAAATATATTGAAATCACAGCTTGACCCCTTCAAAATAGTTTCCCTCCAGTCTCACACAGTTGTCCATCCTCTTCTTCCACGCTTCGATGCACCTCCGGAAGGCTTCTTCTGGAATCCTCCATAGCTCCGTCGTCACGGCCCTTTTGATGTCCTCCACATCAGGAAATCGGGTCCCCTTGATCACCCCCTTGAGCTTGGGGAATAGGAAAACAATCACAATGGGCGAAGTCTGGCGAATATGGGGGTTGCTCCAGAGTTGGCACGTTCCTCTCCGCCAGAAACTGTCGGATGCTCAGGGCACTGTATACAGGGGCGTTGTCATGGTGGAGCACCCAGGCATTGTTCTCCCACAGATCCCTCCTCTTGTCCCGGACTGATCTCATGAGGCGCCGGAGGATCTCCTTGTACACGTATTGATTCACTGTTTGACCCTGAGGTAGAAACTCGAAGTGGACGATGCCCTTGATGTCAAAAAACGTGATGAGCATCACTTTGACCTTCGACTTCGACATCCTTGCTTTCTTTGGTCTTGGTAATGCCGGACTTTTCCACTGACGACTCTGCCATTTGGTCTCGGGATCGTATTCGAATATCCACGATTCAGCCAGTAATGACTCTCCTGAGCAGGTCTGGATCGTCTTCGAGGCGCTCGATAATGTCTTGACAGACAGTGACTCTTTGCTGCTTCTGGTCCTCGGACAACTGCTTGGGGACCATTTTTGCGCACCCCTTAGGCATTGAGATTTTCAGTGATGATGCTCCAGACAGTGTCCTTGTTGATGGAAAGTTCCTCAGCAATCATCCGCACCATGAGTCGATGATCTGCGGACACCATCTGCTTCACACGCTCGATGTTGTCCGCCATTCTGCTCGTTGAAGGTCTTCCAGACAGTAGATAGTCTTGAACCTCCTCCCGTCCCTCTTTGAATCTCTTGTACCATTCAAATGCATGTGTCAATGACATCATTTTTCTCGTAGACTTGCTGCAGCATTGCGAAGGATTCGGAAAGTGTTTTTCCAAGCTTGGAAAGAAACTTCAGATTGGCTCTCTGCTCACGACTCATCGTGCGACAACTCAGACTAGACAACGTGTAAAGCACGACCTGTAAAAAATCACACAACGAGCGCAGTCAACCATCACCAATCATATATATTGCTGGAATGTTGCGAAAGACTGACGCAACCCAATCATTCAAGTTGTGTAAGTGGAACACACAGCAGGCTCAGTCCCGTTACTTTTTAGATGGACCTCGTATACATGTATACATATTTACATATACTAGCAGATACCCATCTACGATGGGTATGGGGGACAGGACGTATCACAATACTCGGTTACAGTAGTTTCTTTGGATGTTTTGCACCGCATTCAACAGCTCAGTTCATATTGGTGGCATGTCTGGGTGCCCATGGTAGCGTTTGAGACCTGTCGCTTTAGATTGTTGGCCTTGACACATAGTGCCGGATGAGTAACATGAACGATTTGACATATTCATCGTTTCTATATTACCTCCATCAACAGATTAACAACATGGCAGGATAAAAGTCATAAATGCTGAGTTGAACAAACGTCCTGAACTCATGGACTTAGTTAAGTAAAGCACGTCGTCTGGGACCCGGCCGTCGGTTTGCCGCCGAACACTGCTGATTGTGATGTCATTAATTCCCTCTTTGAAAATTCTATCTATATTCGATTTTTTTGAATCCGCTATGACCTGCGTAAATACATGGAACACATAATGTGAAGATTTCGGAAGTATGAACTGAATATGTTCGGATAAAAGTGTGTTAGAAGTTCCAGGCTTACGCCTATTATATTGTAAACAGATTAACAACATGGCATATACATACATGGCATATACATATGTGCATATACATACACATACATACACACAAGCAGGGTGTGCTTACACATTGTGTAAGCATCCGAACCGTGTTTCTCCATTGTCTCGGGTCACTCACCTGTATTTCATTTTTCATTTCTTTATATTTTCATGAACCAATGCCTTACGATGGTTCTGTGATTTTTCTTGGTGTACTGGCTTCAATGTCCATTGGCACGCAAAATTTCAGATTGCTACAGAAGGCACCAATCTGTAATATCAGTCAATCTTTAATATATTCAATCAGTCAGTGGTCAGAAAGATATACATATATATGCACACACACACACACACACACACACACACACACACACACACACACACACACACACACAACACACACACACACACACACGCGTACCTTCAGAAAGTAGTCACATTTTGTTGTTACAGCCTGAATTCAACATGGAGTAAATAAAAAATTTTTCGTCACCAATCCCCACAAAATACCATACATACAATGACAAAGTGAAAACATGGCTTTCGAAATTTTTACAAATTAATTAAAAATGAAAAGCTGAAATGTCTTCTGTCAATAAGTATTCAACCTCCTGAGTCAATATTGTGTAGAAGCGCCTTTGGCAGCGATTACAGTTTCAAGTCTTGGGTATGTCTGTATCAGCTTTGCATATCTGGATTTGGGGATTTTCGCCCATTCTTCCTTGTATATTTGCCCAAGTTCTGTCAAATTGGATAGGGATCGGCAGTGAACAGCAATCTTTCCACAGATTCTCAATGGGATTCAAGTCTGGGCTTTGGCTGGGCCACTCAAGGACTCTCACATTCTTGTTTTGAAGCCATTCCAGTGTTGCTTTGACTGCATGTTTGGGGGTCATTGTGCTGTTTTTTTTTGTAAATCTTTGTAAATCATTGTAAATCTTTGCCACAGTCTCAGGTCCTTTTCACTCTGAAGCAGGTTCTCCTCAAGGATTTGCCTGTATTTGGCTCCATTCATTGTTCCCTCTGTCCTTATAAGTTTCCCAGTCCATGCCGCTGCAAAGCATCCCCATAGCATGATGCTGCCTCCACCATGCTTCACGGAAGGGATAGTGTTATATGGGTGATGAGCTGTGCTAACTGAGCTGTGCTCAGTTTCTGCCACAGCTAACAGCTCGCTTTGCATTCAGGCCGAAGAGTTAAATCTTCATCTCATCAGACCACAAAATCAAACTCTGTCTTTCACGTGCCTTTTTGCAAACTCCAGGCATGCTGTCATGTGCATGTTTTTCGCTCAATGAAGCTAGTTAATTTTGGCATGTTCCTAAATTTTTTGTTCACTCAATGTAATTCTCCAAACAGTAGAAAAGATAAGTTTAATGCTTTGGAAATTTCACATTTTCTTGTGTATGTATTGAGGAGGGAACATAACCTTGCTTGCTTAAAGTAAATAGGTGTATCGGCTTAGTTATAAGACTCGTTATTTCTTTAAATTATCAGATTTCAACAATTATTTAGTCCGGACGATATCCTATCCTCCAAAACCCGAAATAATATTTCGATGATATACTTTAATTAGTCTGTGAGAATAGATTGTGGAAAATCATATCATATAATGCATGAAATCGCTCCAATCTCCTAATTTGAAAACTATAGTACTTACAAAAGCGATGTATACAGCGATTTGTAGCGATGATGAACAGGCATTCAATACGAGTGAGGAAAGCGAAAAAAAAAAACTTTATCGTTAAGAAATCATTGCAGTTTGTTCCAAGTCAAGGCATGGTTGAGCAGGCCAAAAAACATGGCAGCTTCAGACTCCAGTAAGGTTACCCAGGAAATGCCTTAAGACCCCAGAGAGACAGGTGGCTGAGGATCGCCTGATGAAGGATTTAATTAAATAAGGCAGTTAATTATCTTCAAAAGGGGTGTTTTAATTACTCAAACACCCAATTTTCACTCTTGCACTTCCTTGGAATTTTCTTGGTATGCATGCAAAGTTTTAGGCTGCTAGGTTTTATGGTTTT
>CM068967.1:14107266-14135527 GCA_035128595.1 Eptatretus atami | reverse complement strand
AGGGATCCAGCGCCCGCCTGCTGTCAACCCACGTCACAAACAGGCTTGAACACCAGTCGACATCACATTCGTCACCCCCAATAATCAGGTACGCCAAGAGCAGGTTCAAGCAGAACCAGCATTAACGGTCTGAGCGTCACCACCAGTCAGGAGCCACAACCGACGTACAGCCTTTAAGGAGCTGTGAGAAACTGTAAGTAAAGCTGCAAGGCTGTCACCAACTGTCGCCAGCTCACCAACCGTCTGACAAAGCAACCGTCTGACTGGAACCAAAACAGCCGTTGCCAGCTGTCATCAATTGATATAAACTGTCACAAAACTTCCAAGCTGTAAAGAACCGCCACCATATCGCCAAACTGACTCTCAAAGCTGTCAGAACCGCAACCAACTATCGCCAACTGATTGTCGCCAACTTAACTGGGAAAAAAACGGTCCTCTCATCCTCTTATAGGCGGCCCGTCTGGGCAGAGCCTCAAGCAGACTCCAACCAAATACACGCCGCCCATTTGCGGCATCGTTGCACGTGACAACCCGCCCGTCCCGCGATCATTCCTAGCCTACGATGCATGTTTGTGGTGCTGGACGAACAGCAGAAAGCAGCCATTTGCCAGAATTACCGACCGAAAGATGTAAACGCTCATAAATGTCAATATCAATTTTCACACCTCATGTTCAGCCCATACAAAAAGAGCCCGTTAGCGTCCATCAGAGCTGCGAACGGTGTCAAGCATCGATGGAAAAAGGTGGATTTCGACGTCGATGGAAAGAGGTTAGTTGAGCCTCCGTTGGGCTAATGGCTATCTCACGTGCATAATGTGTCTGTCGTAAAGAGGAAAAGGAGCTTCCTTAAGAGTAGGAAATCTATTCTTTACCCTTCTCAACGCATCAAAGTTAGAATCCCACCAGACATGGGGATGGGTCTATCCTGGAAATGCATTTATGGAATAACTGTCTGAGGACTAGATATTGCATCTTTCATTCGTCGATCGGATTCTGAAATACCGTAACAATATATATGTACAATATATATATATATATATATATATATATATATATATATATATAATATATATATATGTAATGGTTTTCAGATTCGGATCTGACTGATGCATACAAATTCAGGTCCTCAGACAGTTATTTCCATAAATGCATTTTCAGAATAGACCCATCCCATGTCTGGTGGGATTCTAACTCTTTGATGCATTGCAGAAGGGTACAGAACACATTCCCTTCTTATTGGATGGCTTTTTCCTCTTTACAACATGTCATGCACGCAAGAGATAGCCGTTAGCCAAACGGAGGCTCGTCTAACCTCTTTCCATCAGGACACTTTGGACTTACAGGATATTTGATTAAACACAACCAACGTGTTTTTACATTTCATTCATTGTGACAGTCAAATACGGCTGTGGATCATTTACCTCACCACCCTCCCTTCCATTGAAAGTTCGACCACCACCTCTTTTTCACCAAACATTGACATCCACCTTTTTCCAATGACACCCCGGACACACCGTTCAGCAGCTCCATGGATGCTGCTTTGACTCCTGCTCATGTCAGGACGAACGGAGAGGCGATGCCGCCGTTGACGTTCTTGTGAGTCACCCACGTTTTCGCTCAACAATTCCTGCAAATGGCTGCCTTTGGCACCCATCCAGTGCTCCAAACGTGGCGTCGTAGGCCGGGCCTGTGTTGATTGGGGGTTGCGTCTCGCACTGTTGCAATTGGGGCAAGCTGGATTTGGCAAAAAGTCTGCTTCAGGCTCCGCCCACACTAGTCGCCTATAAAAAGGACGGGAGGACCGTCATCCTAACAGTTGGTGACAGTTCCTGACCATTGCTGACAGCTTCTTACGATTCCTGACCATTGCTGACAGCTCCTTAAGCTGCCCATTGTACGGCTCCTGATAGCCCTGACGTTGGACCATTCCTGCTGGTTCTGCTCGTTACCGTGCTTTTGGTGTACCTGTTCTTGGCGTACCTGATTCTTGGCGACCCTGGTTGCTGGCAGTGCACGCGTGACGTCGATTGGTGTTCGAGCCTGTTTGCGGGTGGGTACGGCTAAGCAGGGCTCTGGCAGCGGACAAAGGCTACACTCACACATTTTGTTGGACGCACGATGACTTCTGCCTTGGTAAGCCGAGACCGGATTTCTTCCCCCCTGATGATCTCCTGGGTCCCTTGTCGTGTGTTTAATTGTTAAGTAAGGCATAGTGATAAGCATCTGCTCTTGGTCTATTTTTCTATCAATGCCTGTTGAATTCTATATTTGTTTTGAGATTATTTTGCATGATTTGAATTCATCTATTTACATCACAAGGAAATAAAAAGTTCTTCGTTTAAGTTTTCTTATTGATAAATTCCTTTTTGACGTTTCAACTGATCCGTGATTGTCCTTTCCTTACATTGATCCAGCATTGTCCGAACCTAATAGACTGGGAGGTAATTCCCAACTAAATTACCTATAATAGTCCGCGTGCACCAGCGGTAAACCCGGCCGCACTACACAAGACTGGTGCATCGCCGAAGGCACGTTCCCTGATCAGGAAGCCACGGACTCGAGTTAAACACAAAATTAGACGGTGGACACGAGGAACTCGTGTTTAACTGATTGGCTGTTCGTGGTTGTGAAAGCAACCCACCGTACAACGAAGTTAATTGTGGAGCGGTGCCCCAGGTCCGGTTCTTCTGAGGAGAAAGAGGATTAACCCCTTATAATACACTCAGTACCCGTGGCCATATATATATATATATTATGTATATATATATATATACATATATTATATATATATATATATATATATATATAATATAATATATCCAGGGTTTGGAGCTCACCACAAGGGGAAGCACTTAGATCCCTCCCGAAAATGTCAAGTCCTAAGGCCGCCGGCCAGATAACTCCGTGCACTGGTAGGAGGCGAAGCAACACAAACTCCGATTGGTAATTGCCAATCCCTGGCAGTGTTACACTACTTTGGCGTGATACCCACAGTCCGAACTAAAGGGGGGGGGGTGGGGAGGTTCGTGCCCTCAGCGCACACCCAGATTACTGCCGAGCGATGCAGTGATTGTGCGCTGGCTAACAAGAGCAAATTGAGGGCTAGAACTTCCCAGCTAGACTCACGTGTGGACTACGATGGACTAATGAGGAGAAGATAGAACGAACTGGGTACATTAATATGAGGGCAATTTATTCATAAAGCAAGGGCATGGAAAGGTTATGGGCACAATAATGCAAGGTTTTATTCAGCACCCTGTACAGCAGGTGAAAGCAAGGATCGATGAGGTATGGCAAAATAAATGCAGTTATTTACAAAGAGAAAAACACAGGGCAGAGCTGAACTGATACAATATCCATCCATCCATCCATTGGGACCATACTCTGTGCAGAGTGATCGGTGCTGCTAAGCAGACTACTTGGCTGTGGGCACAATCCTGGACAGATCACCACTCCAACACAGGATGTACCAGCAAGCTGGCACTCATTTTGCTGACCTCAAAAGGATGACAGGCAGAGTTAACCCCACCTGTGTATTAATTTCAATAACCAAGCAGGATTTTAACTCAGGTGCCTAGGATCCCAAAGATGGCAAGCCCACTATCTAGCCATTTAAGCCGACACCAGGTGTACAAACAAGCTACACATTCTTAACTGATGCAAAACATTACAGGTGCCATCAGACGCCCAAGGAAATTTGAGGGCAAGAAAGTGGAGAGACAGTGAGGTGTTTATGAATTATATCAATACTGGACAGCCAACGGGCCCACGTTTCCTCTCGCTTCGGAGCGGAGAGGAGGGGAGAAAACTGGGGGTGTTTATGGTACATGAGTTCGAGTGCAAATGTGATGCAGGGAGAGAAGAAGTGAAGGAGTGCATGGCTGTTGTTGCTCTTTAAGTATTTGTGCATCCACCTCAGATGAGACAAGATGGGAGAGACAGAACATGTGAGATAGTTAATGTGGTGTGTGAGAAAGTCTGTCAATGTAAATGCTAACGGAGACTGAGAAGAACAAAGATTGGCTGTGGAGCAAAGCTGAAGCAGAGCACCGATGACTTGGCGATGATTCGGTGATGACCCAGAAACTGCTTGGCAATGGGCTCAGCGACTCCTCAGCAATGGCTTGGCAACTCCTCAGCAATGGCTCGGCAACTCTCCACAATGGCTCGGCAACTCCTCGGCAATGGCTCGGCAACTCCTCAGCAATGGCTCTTCTGCAGCTATTTTTTAGACCTAGGCGAAGGAGGAGCCAAAAACTGATCAAAATGCCGCTTGTGGCGTATCCAAGCACTCCTATTGGTGCGCAGACACCTCCCGAGAGGTAGCCCCACTCACCAGAATCCGAAGCTGAAAATGACCGAAGGTCGGTATTAGTGAGCACCAGGGCTACCCAGAACACAAATGAATGAACCCCAACACATACTTCCGCTTCGAGCTACAAGTCATATGTTCTGTCGTAGCTCCGTAATGTCCTCCGTTCCCTAGCATCCGAAAAGACGGCAGTGAGTGTCCAGGGTGCGACTGTGGTCATGGTGTCTCGTTGCAGTTGTGGTGAGTGGTTGAAGCGCTATGCTGTTCGTGATAAGGACATTGAAGTGTTGGGAGTGGTTGTGGTGAGAGGCAGAAGTGGTTGTAGCGGTTGTGGCGAGGAGATCGAACATAGGTTACCGTGGGGATTTTTAGGAGGTGTTGTCGTGATTTTTTCGAAGGTTGTAGCGTTATGTAAGTACGGTGGGGTCTGAGGTGAAACGTCCCGTTGGGGAATGGTGTGCAGTTTTATGGGAAATGGCACCCGTATGCCAAATGAGGCTGTCACTGTTGGTCTGGTCTGTGGCATGCATGCGTGAAGGGAGAGGTCGGGTGTGAAATAAAGTAGATAAAAAACAGAATGAAAGAATAGCAAATGGAATTAAAGACCTAACTAAAAGCCGACACAACTCATCTTGATCCATACACCCACTGGACATAGTGCAAGGGCTAACTGAATGAATGGAATGAAATAACTGTCTCGGGGCTGTATATGTTGGGTGCCATTGCCTTGGAGGTGCTGGCTTTGCAGAATGCAACAATATAGCTAGCAAAATACAAGCCGTCGCTTCGCTGATGAGAATATAAAGATGGAGGGAGTGAACAAAGGATGAGGAAAGGGAGCTAGGAAGTGGGTAGAGCGAGACCTCACCACACTACTCCTGAACTCTGGGAGGGGGAAAGGAGCGAGGAGGATGAGGGAGGGAGGTAGTAGTGAGAGGCGGAGGGGTAGGGGGTGTTCTGGACATGCGTTTGATAGGGGACTTGAGGCGAAAGTAGTGGGGGGGGGGATGGGAAGGGAATGGTCCCATCTACAGGCATTAGTGCAGGATTGAACGAAATTATAGGTATATTAAAACTGCACGTTCAAACGTTCATAACAAAACAATACCCAGACACCACCCCAGAGATGTCTGTGGCAGGTGGAGGGGCTTTGAGAGGAGGTAAGCATGAGGAAGGGAAGGGAAGGTAGGGCGTTATCCTTCAATCGTCGAAAATGCCGCACCAGGTTTCGTGCCTTCATTTAATATCACACATGCGATAAGCCTCTAGAATCTCTCAACATGAGACAAATTGCACAATTTGATCTGAAGCAACAGTTCCAACTGCTTCAAAAAAAAAAGAAGCTTTCATTTGTCCAATTCTCACATTCTTTGACACCCCTTTCAGGAGGGAAAGGCAATGGCAGAGGAGCTCCTTGTGAGCCACCGGCCATCCATATCTCTAATGCTCAACTGTATCTGCGGACATCCTCCTGCAGTTAGATATCTTTTTTTAGGAGGTTGGTGGCAGGATTTGTATTTTGGCCACCATAACCCTTCACTCTGCAAAACACACCAAAACCAGAAGAAATCTGAAAACCCACTCCTTAGGAGTGCATCTGCCCTCCGAGGGCAGCTTACCAGATGGTGGGATTGGGGCAAAGCCTTCAGGACCCCCACTCCTTGATGATAGGAGGAAACCATGGGGTAACTTCCCGGGTCAGATTGCGGTAGTGTGTGTGTCCGGGGTGGTGCTGAGGTGTCGTCGACAAGACAGCAGTCTCCTTGGGTTAATCTGAGGGGCCCCTTCAGGGGGTGCCTGGACATGTCCTATCCCTAAGAGAGGATGATCACCTGTCTGTTATCATCTGAGCTCAAGCGTTTTGAACATCGGTATTGCAGCACTCTCGAGGTTCGGAGACCAGATTGCGGCGAAATCATGGCGGGTGGTTACACTACGATTGTTCTGGTCACTCTGATTGGTGACCATTGCCAAGGAGTTCCTGTAGCTGTTATCCAAGAAGTTAACTCCAATGATAATTGAGGTAACACCCGGTCAACAAGCGTATTATGAGACTAAGGATTCGTCACTCCTTGGGTGTCATTTCCCTGGTCTTGTATATGCTCCAACTGAGGCGAGTGAACTCACCCTGAAAGACGCATTCTATGCCAGCTCGAGTCTGTGCTTCATCAGTGCCCCAGGCGAGATACCCTTCGAGTATTGTGGGATTTCAATGCATCGACTGGAGCTGTAGGGATGGTTATGAGACACGTGTTGGTCCCATAGGTCTGGAAATGTGAACCTGAATAACACTAAGCTTCCTTGACTTTGCAAGAAGTCATGGATTGGGGTGGCTGGTTTATGGTTTCAGTGCCGACAGGCCTCATTGCTGGACTTGTATTCCAACGTTGGTTGTTGTGGCAAAGAAGATTGACAATGTGCTCGTTGATGGTCGCTGGAGGATGATCCAGAACTGCAGTGTCTACATGTAGTGCTCAGCTTCCTTATTACCAACCACAGGCTTGTTGTAGCAACTCTTAAGTGCAGCATAAATCCAGGAGAATGGTACCATCCCAGCCTAGGTTGGATTGTTGGCAGCTCAAGATGAGAGGGTAGCTGAGAGTTGCGAACATGCTGAGTGGAGATTTGGGGGGTCTGGGTGATTTGGGAGATGCTGAAGAGTTGTGGAGTGCCTTCAAGACCACCATCTTCTTGATGTAGCCAGTGGAATGTCTTGGAACTCACCGCAGGGTGAAGAAAGATTTTCTCTCTCAGGCACACTGGATACCTTTGACTAGAGTCGCAGGCCAGGCCTAAATGGCTGTTCAGGGAGCTGAGGCGTAAAACTATATGTGCGCTGAGGGTGGACATGGAGGCCTATGTCAATGAATCTGTGAGGGGTTAGACAATCATCTTGGTCAAGTGATTCTCATCCGCTTAAGGGGAATTCTCGCATTGCGTTCCTCCAATCTCATCCCTTGGTGTGCTGCAATTAAGCGAGGGTGGTAGGCTCCTGACAGGGAGTCTGAAGTGATGTCCCACTGGCCGGGTTACTTTTGAGAGGCTGTAACCAGATTGATCCACCAGCTGTTGAGTTGGATGTCTGGGTGTTAATGTCCCTATTGCTGACCCTCCAATCAACTGTGGTCCACCTTCGTTTGTGGAAACAGGCTGAGGTGAACTGGTTGAAGATGGGGTAAAGCCTTGGGATCTGTGGCATCCATGCTGATTTCTCAAGGCTGGTGAAATGCTGTATCGTGTCGTTGCCATGCATTCTGTGCTCTGCCTGGAAAACAGGCAATCATCCCAACTGACTGGAAAAGGGGCCTTGTTGTCCCTCTCTGAAAGGGAAGGGTGATCGCCAGGACTACAACAACTACCGAGGGTGGATGTTGCTCTCAGTGCAGGCAAGTCTTTTGCTCGATAATTCTTGATTGGGTTCGTCACCATCTGCTTGAGTACCAGTGCCCAGAGTAGTCAGGCTTTACAACCAAAGAGGTCAATGATTGACTGTATCCTTGCCCTTTGGCCCTCACCAAATGCAGACAAGAGTTTCGGCCAGGGCTGCTCGCAGCCTATGTTGATCTCTGCAATGTATTTGAATTCAATGAATCGGGATGCCCTCTGGAGGATTCTTTGTCTCCGTGGGGTGCCACCAAAACTGATCTGATCTGATGTCTGAACTATACTCTGGTACTGAGAGGTGCTGTGAGATGTGGTGATACATCCTCCAACTTATTTCCAATTGTTACTGAGTTTGTCAGGGGTGTGTACTGGCCCCCCACCTTTTCAGCACTTGTATGTACTGGATTCTAGGGAGAAATGTCGGGAGATGAAGCTGCGGTGTTAGTTTGGGAAATGTCAAGATCTCTGATCTTGATTCACAGATGATGCAGTCATCTTTGCAGAGACTCTGGAGACCCTTTTGGGGGCCCTCGAGGTGCTGAATGAGGAGTCGGAGCCGCTGGATTACGTTTTCCTGGGTTCAAACTAAGATCCAGGCTTTCAGGGACATCTTGGATGCTGCTTTCTTGTCTGTGCTTGCTTGTGGTGAGGATGTGAGGTCGTGGAGAGATTCACTTACCTTGGCAGTGATATTCATGTCTCTGCTGGCTGTCATGTCTCAAGTCTCAAGAAGAAGGCAGCAAGAGGGAGGAAGGGAAGGCACCAACACGAGGGGAGTGAAGGGAAGGCAGCAATGGGGGAGGGAAGGGAAGGCGGCATGAGGGGAGGGAGGAGGGGAAGGCAGCATGACGGGAGGGGAGGGGGGGGAATCAGCGTGAGGGGAGGGGAAGGCAGCGTGAGGGGAGGGGAAGGCAGTGCAAGGTGTGGAGAAAGAGGGGAAGGCAGTATGAGTGGGGGGAGAGGAGTGGAAGGCAGCATGAGGGGAGGGAAGGAGTGTAGGCAGTGCAAGGTGTGGAGAAGGAGGGGAAGTCAGTATGAGTGGAGGGGAGGGAGAGGAAGGCAGCATGAGGCGAGGGAGGGGAAGGCAGCGGTGAGCAGAGGGAAGTAGGGAAGGCACACAGGAGTGGAGAGGGAGGGAAAAGCAGTGCGAGGCGAGGGATTTTGACAGCGAATTTAAACAATTGAATTGCATAAGAATCAACGTCATACCCTTCACTTATCCAAATAGTGTTTCTTGTGTCAAATGATTGAGGCTTTCGCAGCATGTGCTGTGCTGTAAGGCATCATAAGAAGGCATCATACTGGGTCATTAGGATCATCATTAGTTTTTGATACCATGAGGTCATCAAGAACATAAATAATGGTATCATAAGGAATTTTAGATGATGGCCTCGTTGTCAATTGAGACCAAGAAGTTGCGCTCCATTTGTTCATCCCACCTGTGGTTTTTCAGACTTTTCTCCATTCCCTTTTCACATATTCAACAAACTTGGCACTGTACATGGCTTTATTATGATAAGTTACAGAACAAGTTTGGGTTCAGGATGTTTCGTCAATTTTTTACAGTTATGCCTTTGTAGACTTAGAAAATATCACATAATACATGGCTCGCTGTTCAGCTGCCCTGACTCCCCTCACTGCTTTACACCCATTGGCCAGACAACTGGCCTGACTCCCCCTCACTGCTTTACACCCATTGGCTAGACACTGGCCTGACTCCCCTCACTGCTTTACACCCATTGGCCAGACAACTGGCCTGACTCCCCTCATCTGCTTTACACCCATTGGCTAGACAACTGGCGCCTGACTCCCTCACCGCTTTACACACCATTGGCCAAACAACTGGCCTGACTCCCCTCACTGCTTAACACCCGTTGGCTAGACAACTGGCCTGACTCCCCCTCACTGCTTTACACCCATTGGCTAGACAACTGGCCTGACTCCCCCTCACTGCTTTACACCCATTGGCTAGACAACTGGCCTGACTCCCCCTCACTGCTTTACACCCATTGGCTAGAACACTGGCGACTCCCCTCACGTTTACACCCATTGGCTGACAACTGCCTGACTCCCTCCATGCTTTAACCCATTGGCTAGACAACTGGCCTGACTCCCCCTCACTGCTTTACAACCATTGGCCAGACAACTGCCTGACTCCCCCTCACTGCTTACACCCATTGGCTAGACAACTGGCCTGACTCCCTCACTGCTTTACACCCATTGGCTAGACAACTGGCTTGACTCCCCTCACTGCTTTACACCCATTGGCTAGACAAATGGCCTGACTCCCCTCACTGCTTTACACCCATTGGCTAGACAACTGGCCTGACTCCCCTCACTGCTTTACACCATTGGCTAGACAACTGGCTGACTCCCCTCACTGCTTTACACCCATTGGCTAGACAAACTGGCCTGACTCCCCTCACTGCTTTACACCCCATTGGCTAGACAGCTGGCCTGACTCCACCCCAAAAAATCATGCACTGCATTGCATGAAGCAGCACAGATCGGCAGGCCTCAGGCCGAGGTGTTAGCCCATGGCCCTGTCAATTGGAATGATCCCTGGTGAATAAACACGATGTATTGTAGAAAACATAGCCGTATGCATGTTTTTGCCTCATGTATGTACATCGGTTATTTTTATTATTTTCGCACCGAATGCGCAATTACACACCACCCAAATAAAGGATTTGTTTGTTCACTGGTGCGAAAACCTAAATGACGCAGAACAACCTTCATTTCATTCACTTTTGTATGGATAGCATAATGCCAAGGGTGTCAGTGGACGGCCACATTTTATGCACACTTGCCTCTGTTCTAGCCGGAGTTCGAAATTGTTGATCCAGCTCTGAACTGTCACCCTGGTCACGCATGTTTTTCCTACTGTATGTACATCAGGTTATATAAAATATCACATTGGGAGGGGAAATGTATTGCAAAGCAATTCCCGCTCTTGTTAAGTTGATTATGTGAGAGCTCATTGGTTATTCCCTCCAATTACAGCTTAAGAGACATGAATGGGTCTTGTGGATTCACATGTGTACATATATATATATATATATATATATAATATATATATATATATATATATATATATATATATATATATTGTTTACGGTTGTAGGGGTACATGGAGAATTAGTAGGAAAGTTCGCGATTGCATAGTTGCTTGCTCCGTGGACGTGTAGGAGACATCTCGATGTAAATTAAGTAGGGAAACTGTGAGCTTAAAGGTCCCATGACACTCAAAACTTTCTGGTTATTTATATATCAACTTGACCTTCCAGTGGAGAAATCACCCATGTGTTCCTTTTTTAAAATCAAAAATGGGATAATTAGACCAATATTCGAACATTTCTCGTGCTTTTCACAACTTGCTATGCCCGCCCCTCAAAAAGTTGACTTCAGCGAACCGCAGGTCACGTGACCATCTCACGTCATCTCCAGAACGCGACTCGCTCAGAGTGGATTGATTAGATGTCGCGCGCCGTATAAAGTACGTACAAATGCATTGTGCACATGTGTTTGCTATCTCACTGATCGTCTTAATTCCTGTGATTGTTTCGCGGAAGTTTCCTCACACACAGAGACAAGAAATTCTGCTTCTGAGCCGTGTATGCACAACAACCACGAGGTAATTATTTATCCCTTTACTACCTTGTGTAGTCGTGTACAAATCAATACATGTAAGCAACAATAAAGGACTTACCATGTCCACAAAATATTAAAATGTGACTGTGAACCTTCCATTAAAAAAGAAACTTACAGGGACATACAGTAAATACTAAAGATTAATATTGCATCATTTCAAGGCGCAAGGAATAATTTTAAAAATCAAAACAATGTGAAAAACCTCACCCACATTTTTCAGCTTATTGAATTGTTCATTGAAACCAGCCTGCTGGGAATAGGTACGATTCCACATACATGCAAGCCAGGTATGGCTGCACTCGACATACATGGGTTTACTCTAAGTGAAGGTACTGCTTCCATTGGCTTGCTATTCATTTAACATTTAGCCAAAATGGCGTAATAAATGAACAGGGAAAAATATGTTGGCCAACTATGAAAGACAAATGTAATCTGTCCTATTACACGGCCTCATAGCCTCGGGACTCTTACGCATTGACTTTATATATGGTGTGCATGCTAATACAAGTTACTTGTCAACTCTAGAGTCTCGACTAGTCTGATAAATCCATCGTCCGTCCGACTAGTCCGATAAATCTGCGTGCTGTAGCTTTCTTTTATTATTCTCTTTTCTTCATTGTTTTCTACTGGCGCTACATGACGACAGTAGGAATAAAATAGATTTAAATGCAGAACAGAACGTCAGATTTATCGACTACTCTAGACAATTTGTCACAACGGTGGTGTTCTGCACACAAAAGTCTTTTTTAATGGAAAGGTTCAACAGTCACATTTAATATTTTGTGGACATGGTATAGTCCTTTATTGTGCTTACATGTATTGGATTTGTACACGACTACGACAAGGTAGTAAAGGGATAAATAATTACCTCGTGGTTGTTGTGCATACACGGCTCAGAAGCAGAATTTCTTGTCTCTGTGTGTGAGGAAACTTCCGCGAAACAATCACAGGAATTAAGAATCAGTGAGATAGCAAAACACATGTGCACAATGCATTTGTTACGTACTTTATACGGCGCGCGACATCTATCAATCACTCTGAGCGAGTCGCGTTCTGGAGATGACGTGAGATGGTCACGTGACCTGCGGTCGCTGAAGTCAACTTTTTGCGGGGCGGGCATAGCAAGTGTGAAAAGCACGAGAAATGTTCGAATATTTGGTCTAGATATCCCATTTTTTGATTTTAAAAAAGGAAACATGGGTGATTTCTCCATGGGAAGGTCAAGTTGATATATAAATAACCAGAAAGTTTTGAGTGTTCATGGGACCTTTAAGCTCACAGTTTCCCTACTAATTTACATCGAGATGTCTCCTACACGTCCACGGAGCAAGCAACTATGCAGCTCGAACTTTCCTACTAATTCCTCCATGTACCCTACAACCGTAACAATATATATATATATATTATATATAATATATATATATTATATATATATATATATATATATATAGTACACATGTGAATCCACAAGACCCATTCATGTCTCTTAAGCTGTAATTGGAGGGAAAACCAATGAGCTCTCACATAATCAACTTAACAAGAGCGGGAATTGCTTTGCAATACATTTCCCCTCCCAATGTGATATTTTATATAACCTGATGTACATACATTGAAGGAAAAACATGCTGTGACCAGGGTGACAGTTCAGAGCTGGATCACAATTTCGAACTCCGGCTAGACAGAGGCAAGTGTGCATAAATGTGGGTCCACTGACACCCTTGCATTATGCTATCCATACAAAAGTGAATGAAATGAAGGTTGTTCTGCGTCATTTAGGTTTTCGCACCAGTGAACAAACAAATCCTTTATTTGGGTGGTGTGTAATTGCGCATTCGGTGCCCGAAAATAATAAAAATAACCGATGTACATACATGAGGCAAAAACATGCATACGGCTTATGTGTTTTACAATACATTCGTGTTTATTCACCAGGGATCATTCCAATTGCACGGGCCATGGGCTAACACTCGGCCTGAGGCCTGCCGATCTGTGCTGCTTCATGCGAATGCAGTGCATGATTTTATTGGGGTGAGTCAGGCCAGCTGTCTAGCCAATGGGTGTAACAGCAGTGAGGGGGGAGTCAGGCCAGTTGCTAGCCAATGGGTGTAAAGCAGTGAGGGAGTCAGCCAGTTGTCTAGCCAATGGGTGTAAAGCAGTGAGGGGAGTCAGGCCAGTTGTCTAGCCAATGGGTTAAAGCAGTGAGGGGATCAGGCCATTTTGTCTAGCCAATGGGTGTAAAGCAGTGAGGGGAGTCAAGCCAGTTGTCTAGCCAATGGGTGTAAAGCAGTGAGGGGGAGTCAGGCCAGTTGTCTAGCCAATGGGTGTAAGCAGTGAGGGGGGATTCAGGCCAGTTGTCTGGCCAATGGTTGTAAAGCAGTGAGGGGGAGTCAGGCCAGTTGTCTAGCCAATGGGTGTAAAGCAGTGAGGGGAGTCAGGCCAGTGTCTAGCCAAATGGGTGTAAAGCAGTGAGGGGGAGTCAGGCCAGTTGTCTAGCCAATGGGTGTAAAGCAGTGAGGGGGAGTCAGGCCAGTTGTCTAGCAATGGGTGTAAGCAGTGAGGGGGATCAGGCCATTGTCTACCATGGGTTAAAGCAGTGGGGGGAGTCAGGCCAGTTGTCTAGCCAACGGGTGTTAAGCAGTGAGGGGGAGTCAGGCCAGTTGTTTGGCCAATGGGTGTAAAGCAGTGAGGGGAGTCAGGCCCAGTTGTCTAGCCAATGGGTTGTAAAGCAGTGAGGGAGTCAGCCAGTTGTCTGGCCAATGGGTGTAAGCAGTGAGGGGGAGTCAGGCCAGTGTCTAGCCAATGGGTGTAAAGCAGTGAGGGGGAGTCAGGCCAGTTGTCTGGCCAATGGGTGTAAAGCAGTGAGGGGGAGTCAGGGCAGCTGAACAGCGAGCCATGTATTATGTGATATTTTCTAAGTCTACAAAGGGATAACTGTAAAAAATTGACGAAACATCCTGAACCCAAACTTGTTCTGTAACTATTCATAATAAAGCCATGTCACAGGCCAAGTTTTGTTGAATATGTGAAAGGGAATGGGAAAAAAGTCTGAAAAACCACAGGTGGGATGAACAAATGGAGCGCAAACTTTTGTCTCAATTGACAACGGGCCATCATCTAAATTCCTTATGATACCATTATTTATGTTCTTGATGACCTCATGGTATCAAAAACTAATGATGACCTAATGACCCAGTATGATGCCTTCTTATGATGCCTTACAGCACAGCACATGCTGCGAATGCCTCAATCATTTGAACACAAGAAACACTATTTGGATAAGTGAAGGGTATTGACGTTGATTCTTATGCAATTCAATTGTTTAAATTCGCTGTCAAAATCCCTCGCCTCGCACTGCTTTTCCCTCCCTCTCCACTCCTTGTGCTGCCTTCCCTACTTCCCTCTGCTCACCGCTGCCTTCCCTCCCTCGCCTCATGCTGCTTCCTCTCCCTCCCCTCCACTCATACTGACTTCCCTCCTTCTCCACACCTGCACTGCCTACACTCCCTTCCCTCCCTCATGCTGCCCTTCCACTCCCTCCCCCCACTCATACTGCCTTCCCTCTTTCTCCACACTGCACTGCCTTCCCCTCCCCTCACGCTGCCTTCCCCTCCCTCACGCTGATTCCCCCCCCTCCCTCCCGTCATGCTGCCTTCCCCTCCCTCCCCTCCCTCATGCCGCCTTCCCTTCCTCCCCTATGCTGCCTTCCCTTCACTCCCTCGTGTTGGTGCCTTCCCTTCCTCCCTCTTGCTGCCTTCTCTTGAGACTTGAGACATGACAAGCCAGCAGAGACATGAATATCACTGCCAAGGTAAGTGAATCTCTCCACGACCTCACATCCCCATCACAAGCAGCACAGACAAGAAAGCAGCATCCAAGATGTCCCTGAAAGCCTGGATCTTAGTTTGAACCCAGGAAACGCCGTAATCCCAGCGGCTCCGACTCCTCATTCAGCACCTCGAGGGCCCCCAAAGAGGGTCTCCAGATCTCTGCAAAGATGACTGCATCATCTGTGAAAGAGTCAGAGATCTTGACATTCCCCAAACTAAGCACGCAGCTTCATCTCCCGACATTCTCCCTAGAATCCAGTACATACAAGTGCTGAAAAGTGTGGGGGCCAGTACACACCCTGACAAACTCAGTAACAATTGGAAATAAGTTGGAGATGGTATCACCACATCTCACAGCACTCTCTCAGTACCAAGTAAGTTCAGACATCAGATCGATCAGTTTGGTGGCACCCCACCGGAGACAAGAATCCTCCAGAGGGCATCCCGATTCATTGAATTCAAATACATTGCAGAGATCAACATAGGCTGCGAGCAGCCCTGCCGAAACTCTTGTCTGCATTTGGTGAGGCCAAAGGGCAGGATACAGTCAATTCATTGACCTCTTTGGTTGTAAAGCCTGACTACTCTGGGCACTGGTACTCAAGCAGATGTGACGAACCCAATCAAGAATTATCCAGCAAAGACTTGCCTGCACTGAGAGCAAACATCCACCCTCGGTAGTTGTTGTAGTCCTGGCGATCACCCTTCCCTTTCAGAGGGGACAACAAGGCCCCTTTTCCAGTCAGTTGGGATGTATGCCTGTTTTCCAGGCAGAGCACAGAACTGCATGCAACGACACGATACAGCATTTCACCAGCCTTGAGAAATCAGCATGGATGCCACAGATCCAAGGACTTTACCCCATTTCAACCAGTTCACCTCAGCCTGTTTCCACAAACGAGGTGGACCACAGTTGATTGGAGGGTCAGCAATAGGGACATTAACACCAGGCACTCCAATCAACAGCTGGTGGATCAATCTGGTACAGGCCTCTCAAAGTAACCCGGCCAGTGGGACATCACTTCAGACTCCCTGTCAGGAGCCTACCACCCTCGCTTTAATTGCAGCACACCAAGGGATGAGATTGGAGGAACGCAATGCGAGAATTCCCCTTAAGCAAGGATGAGAATCACTTGACCACAGATGATGGTCTACCCCTCACAGATTCATTGCACATAGGCCTCCATGTCCACCCTCAGCGCACATATAGTTTTACGCCTCAGCTCCTGAACAGCCATTAGGCCTGGCCTGCGACTTTAGTCAATGGTATCCAGTGTGCCTTGAGAGAGAAATTCTTCTTCACCCTGCGGTGAGTTCCAAGACATTCCACTGGCTACATCAAGAAGATGGTGGTCTTGAAGGCACTCCACAACTCTTCAGCATCTCCCAAATCACCCAGACCCCCCAAATCTCCACTCAGCATGTTCGCAACTCTCAGCTACCCTCTCATTGAGCTTGCCAACAATCCAACCTAGGCTGGGATGGTACCAATTCTCCTGGATTTAGCTGCACTTAAGGTTGCTACACACAAGCCTGTGGTTGGTAATAAGGAAGCTGAGCACTACATGTAGGACACTGCAGTTCTGGATCATCCTCCAGCGACCATCAACGAGCACATTGTCAATCTTCTTTGCCACAACAACTAACGTGGAATACCAAGATCCAGCAATGAGGCCTGTCGGCACTGAAACCATCTAAACCAGCCACCCCAATCCATGACTTCTTGCAAAGTCAAGGAAGCTTAGTGTTATTCAGGTTCACATTTCCAGACTCATGGGACCAACACGTGTCTCATAACCATCCCTATCAGCTCCAGTCGATGCATTGAAATCCCACAATACTCCGAAGGGTATCTCGCCTGGGGCACTGATGAAGCACAGACTCGAGCTGTGCATAGAATGCGTCTTTCAGGGTGAGTTCACTCGCCTCAGTTGGAGCATATACAAAGACCAGGGAAATGACAACCCAAGGAGTGACGAATCCTTAGTCTCATAATACGCTTGTTGACCGGTGTTACCTCAATTATCATTGGAGTTCAACTTCTTGGTATACAGCTACAGGAACTCCTTGGCATGGTCACCATCAGAGTGACCAGAACAATCGTAGGTGTAACCACCCGCCATGATCTCGCCGCAATCTGGTCTCCGAACCTCGAGAGGCTGCAATACTACGAGTTTCAAACGCTTGAGCTCAGATGATAACAGACAGGTGAATCACCTCTCTTAGGGATAGGACATTCCAGGCACCCACCTGAAGGGGCCACTCAGATTAACCCAAGGAGACTGCTGTCTTGTCGACGACACCTCAGCACCACCCCGGACACACACACTACCGCAATCTGACCCGGGAAGGTTACCCCATGGTTTCCCTATCATCAAGGAGTGGGGGTCCTGAAGGCTTTGCCCCAATCCCAATCTGGGTAAGCTGCCCTCGGAGGGCAGATGCACTCCCTAGGAGTGGGTTTTCAGATTTCTTTCTGGTTTTGGTGTGTTTTGGCAGAGGAAGGGTTTATGGTGGCCAAATACAAATCCTGCCACCAACCTCCTAAAAAAGTATCTTCCTGCAGGAGGATGTCCGCAGATACAGTTGAGATTAGATATGGATGGCCGTTGGCTCACAAGGAGCTCTCTGCCATTTGCCTTTCCCTCCTGAAAGGGGTGTCAAAGAATGTGAGAATTGGACAAATGAAAGCTTCTTTTTTTTTTGAAGCAGTTGGAACTGTTGCTTCAGCATCAATTGTGCAATTTGTCTCATGTTGAGAGATTCTAGAGGCTTATCGCATGTGTGGATATTAAATGAAGGCACGAACTCTGGTGCGGCATTTTCGACGATTGAAGGATAACGCCTACCTTCCCTTCCCTTCCTCATGCTTACTCCTCTCAAAGCCCCTCCACCTGCACAGACATCTCTGGGTGGTGTCTGGGTATTGTTTTGTATGAACCGTTTAACGTGCAGTTTTAATATACCTATAATTCGTTCAATCCTGCACTAATGCTGTAGATTGGACCATTCCCCTTCCCATCCCCCCCCCCACTACTTTCCCTCAAGTCCCTTATCAAACGCATGTCCAGAAACCCCCCTACCCCTCCCCTCTCACTACTACCCCCCTCCCTCTCCTCCTCGCTCCTTTCCCCCTCCCAGAGTCTAAGTGACGTTGGTGAGGTCTCGCTCTACCCACTTCCTAGCTCCCTTCCTCATCCCTTTGTCACTCCCTCCATCTTTATATTCTCATCAGCGAAGCGACGGCTTGTATTTGGCTAGCATATATGTTGCATTCTGCAAAGCCAGCACTCCTCCAAGGCAATGGCACCCAACATATACAGCCCCGAGACAGTTATTTCATTCCATTCATCAGTTAGCCCTTGCACTATGTCCAGTGGGTGTATGGATCAAGATAGTTGTGTCGGCTTTTAGTTAGGTCTTTAATTCCATTTGCTATTCTTTCATTCTGTTTTTTATACTTTATTTCACACCCGACCTCTCCTTCACGCATGCATGCCACAGACCAGACCAACAGTGACAGCCTCATTGGCATACGGGTGCCATTTCCCATAAAACTGCACACCATTCCCAACGGACGTTTCACCTCAGACCCTCACCGTACTTACCATAAACGCTACAACCTTCGTAAAAATCACGACAACACCTCCTAAAAAATCCCCACGGTAACCTATGTTCGATCTCCTCGCCACAACCGCTACAAACCACTTCTGCCTCTCACCACAACCCACTCCCAACACTTCAATGTCCTATCACGAACACATAGCGCTTCAACCACTCACCACACACATGCAACGAGACACCATGACCACAGTCGGCACCCTGGACACTCACTGCCGTCTTTTCGGATGCTAGGGAACGGAGGACATTACGGAGCCTACGAGTCAGAACTATTGACTTGTAGCTCGAAGCGGAAGTATGTGTTGGGTTCATCATTTGTTGTTCTGGGTAGCCCTGGTGCTCCAGCTAAATACCGACCTTCGGTCATTTTCAGCTTCGGATTCTGGTGAGTGGGGCTACCTCTCGGGAGGTGTCTGCGCACCAATAGGAGTGCTTGGATACGCCACACGCGCATTTTGATCAGTTTTTGGCTCCTCCTTCGCCTAGGTCTAAAAAATAGCTGCAGAGAGACATTGCTGAGGATTGCCGAGCCATTGCCGAGGAGTTGCCCCGAGCCACTTGTGGAGAGTTGCCGAGCCATTGCTGAGGAGTTGCCAGAGCCATTGCTGAGGAGTCGCTGAGCCCATTGCCAAGCAGTTTCTGGCCATCACCGAATCATCGCCAAGTCATCGGTGCTCTGCTTCAGCTTTGCTCCACAGCCAATCTTTGTTCTTCCAGTCTCCGTTAGCATTTACATTGACAGACTTTCTCACACACCACATTAACTCATCTCACATGATCTGTCTCTCCATCTTGTCTCATCTGAGGTGGATGCACAAATATTAAAGAGCAACAACAGCCATGCACTCCTTCACTTCTTCCTCTCCTGCATCACATTTGCACCTCGAACTCATGTACCATAAACACCCCCAGTTTTCTCCCCTCCTCTCCGCTCGAAGACGGAAACGTGGGCCGTTGGCTGTGCCAGTATTGATATAATTCATAAACACCTCAACTGTCTCTCCACTTTCTTGCCCTCAATTCCTTGGGCGTCTGATGGCACCTGTAATGTTTGCATCCAGTTAAGAATGTGTAGCTTGTTTGTACACCTGGTGTCGGCTTAATGGCTAGAGTAGTGGTTGCCATCTTGGGATCTAGGCACCTGAGTTAAAATCCTGCTTGGTTATTGAATTAATACAAGTGGGGTTAACTCTGCCTGTCATCCTTTTGAGGTCAGCAAAATGAGTGCCAGCTTGCTGGTACATCCGTGTTGGAGTGGTGATCTGTCCAGGATTGTGCCCAACAGCCAAGTAGTCTGCTTATTGGCAGATCATACTCTGCACAGAGTATGGTCCCAATGGAATGGATGGATGGATATTTGTATCAGTTCAGCTCTGCCCTTGTTTTCCTCTTTGTAAATAACTGCATTTATTTTGCCATACCTCATCGATCCTTGCTTTCACCTGCTGTACAGGGTGCTGAATAAAACCTTCCGCATATTGTGCCACATAACCTTTCCATGCCCTTGCTTTATAATAAATTGCCTCATTATTAATGTACCAGTTCGTTCTATCTTCTCCTCATTAGTCCATCGTAGTCCACCACGTGAGTCTAGCTGGGAAGTTCTAGCCCTCAATTGCTCTTGTTAGCCAGCGCACAATACTGCATCGCTCGGCAGTAATCCTGGTGTGCGCTGAGGGCACGAGACCTCCCCACCCCCCCCCTCCTTTAGTTCGGACTGTGGGTATCACGCCAAAGTAGTGTAACACATGCAGGATTGGCAGTACCAATCGGAGTTTGTGTTGCTTCGCCTCCTACCAGTGCACGGAGTTATCTGTGCCCGGCGGCCTTAGGACTTGACATTTTCGGGAGGGATCTAAGTGCTTCCCTTGTGGTGAGCTCCAAACCCTGGATTATATATATATATATATATATATATATATATATATATATATATAGTATGATATATATATATATACATAATATATATATATATATGGCCACGGGTACTGAGTGTATTATAAGGGGTTAATCCTCGTTCTCCTCAGAAGAACCGGACCTGGGGCACCGCTCACAATTAACTTCGTGGTACGGTGGGTTGCTTTACAACCACGAACGAGCCAATCAGTTAAACACGAGTTCCAGTGTCCACCGTCTAATTTGCTGTTTAACTCGAGGTCAGTGGCTTCCTGACAGGGAACGTGCCTTCGGCGATGCACCAGTCTTGTGTAGTGGGCCGAGGTTTACCGCTGGTGCACGCGGACTATGATAGGTAATTAAGTTGGGATACCTCCCAGTCTATTAGGTTCGGACAATGCTGGATCAATGTAAGGAAAGGACAATCACGGATCAGTTGAAACGTCAAAAAGGAATTTATCAATAAGAAAACTTAAACGAAGAACTTTTTATTTCCTTGTGATGTAAATAGATGAATTCAAATCATGCAAAATAATCTCAAAACAAATATAGAATTCAACAGGCATTGATAGAAAAATAGACAAAGAGCAGATGCTTATCACTATGCCTTACTTAACAATTAAACACACCGACAAGGTACCCAGGAGATCATCAGGGGGAAAGAAATCCGGTTCTCGGCTTACCAAGGCAGAAAGTCATCGTGCGTCCAACAAAATGTGTGAGTGTAGCCTTGGTCCGCTGCCAGAGCCCTGCTTAGCCGTAACCCACCCGCAAACAGGCTCGAACACCAATCGACGTCACGCGTTGCCCTGCCAGCAACCAGGGCGCCAAGAACTCAGGTACGCCAAGAACAGGTACACCAAAAGCAGGTACCGAGCAGAACCAGCAGGAATGGTCCAACGTCAGGAGCTATTAGGAGCCGTACAATGGGCAGCTTAAGGAGCTGTCAGCAATGGTCAGGAATCGTAAGAAGCTGTCAGCAATGGTCAGGAACTGTCACCAACTGTTGGATGACGGTCCTCCCGTCCTTTTTATAGGCGACTAGTGTGGGCGGAGCCTGAAGCAGACTTTTCCAAATCCAGCTTGCCCCAATAGCAACAGTGCGAGACGCAACCCCCAATCAAACAGGCCGGCCTACGACGCCACGTTTGGGAGCACTGGATGGGTGCCAAAGGCAGCCATTTGCAGGAATTGTTGAGCGAAAACGTGGGTGACTCACAAGACGTCAACGGCGGGCATCGCCTCTCCGTTGTCCTGACATGAGCAGGAGTCAAGCAGCATCCATGGAGCTGCTGAACGGTGTGTCCGGGTGTCATTGGAAAAAGGTGGATGTCAATGTTTGGTGAAAAAGAGGTGGGTGTCGAACTTTCAATGGAAGGGAGGTGGTGAGGTAAATGATCCACAGCCGTATTTGACTGTCACAATGAATGAAATGTGAAAACACGTGGTTGTGTTTAATCAAATATCCTGTAAGTCCAAAGTGTCCTGATGGAAAGAGGTTAGACGAGCCTCCGTTTGGCTAACGGCTATCTCTTGCGTGCATGAACATGTTGTAAAGAGGAAAAAGCCATCCAATAAGAAGGGAATGTGTTCTGTACCCTTCTGCAATGCATCAAAGAGTTAGAATCCCACCAGACATGGGGTGGTCTATTCTGAAAATGCATTTATGGAAATAACTGTCTGAGGACCTGAATGTTGTATGCATCAGTCAGATCCGAATCTGAAAACCATTACATATATATATATATATATATATATATATATATATATATATATATATATATATATGTACATATATATTGTTACGGTATTTCAGAATCCGATCGACGAATGAAATGCAATATCTAGGTCCTCAGACAGTTATTTCCATAAATGCATTTCCAGGATAGACCCATCCCCATGTTCTGGTGGGATTCTAACTTTGATGCGTTGAGAAGGTAAAGAATAGATTTCCTACTCTTAAGGAAGCTCCTTTTCCTCTTTACGACAGACACATTATGCACGTGAGATAGCCATTAGCCCAACGGAGGCTCAACTAACCTCTTCCATCGACTCGAATCCACCTTTCCATCGATGCTTGACACCCAGTGCAGCTCTGATGGACGCTAACGGGCTCTTTTTTGTATGGGCTGAACATGAGGTGAAAATTGATATTGACATTTATGAGCGTCTTTACATCTTCGCTCGGTAATTCTGGCAAATGGTGCTTTCTGCTGTTCGTCCAGCACCACAAACATGCATCGTAGGCTAGGAATGATCGCGGGACGGGCGGGTTGTCACGTGCAACGATGCCGCAAATGGGCGGCGTGTATTTGGCTGGAGTCTGCTTGAGGCTCTGCCCAGACGGGCCGCCTATAAGAGGATGAGAGGACCGGTTTTTTTCCCAGTAAGTTGGCGACATCAGTTGGCGATAGTTGGTTGCGGTTCTGACAGCTTTGAGAGTCAGTTTGGCGATACTGGTGGCGTTCTTTACAGCTTGGAAGTTTTGTGACAGTTTATATCAATTGATGACAGCTGGCAACGGCTGTTTTGGTTCCAGTCAGACGGTTGCTTTGTCAGACGGTTGGTGAGCTGGCGACCGTTGGTGACAGCCTTGCAGCCTTTACTTACAGTTTCTCACAGCTCCTTAAAGGCTGTACGTCGGTTGTGGCTCCTGACGGTGGGTGACGCTCAGACCGTTAATGCTGGTTCTGCTTGAGACCTGCTCTTGGCGTACCTGATTATTGGGGTGACGAATGTGATGTCGACTGGTGTTCAAGCCTGTTTGTGACGTGGGTGCACAGCGGCGGGCGCTTGGCAACAGACAATTCACAGCTCACACATTTCAGGACGTTTTATTTGGACGTCACGATAACTATCTATTGTGTCGTAGCGGGATGGATTTTCTCTTCCCCTGAAATGATCTGCTGGGTTACCCTCGTCCTGTGTTTAATTGTGTAAAAGTAGGCATAGTGATATAAGCATCGCTCTTTGTCTCTTTCTTCTATCAGTGCCTGATCATGTTTATTTGCTTGAGATTATTTTGATTGAGTTTGAATTTTACAAATTTTTACACACAGAAAGAAAATTCTTTTATTTTTATTTTCTTTTAATAAATTTTACCTTTGTTGGACGTTCAACCTGTCCGTGCTTGGTCCTTCCTTCCTTGACCATGATTGTCTGAACCTAGATAGACTGGGAGGATAATTACCACACGACTTGACCTGTCAATAGTTGACACAGCACCAGCAGTAAACGTCGTGCATCACACGTGCTGCAACTTCGTGCATCCACCACAACACCTCCCCAAAATTCCCACAACAAATCACACCAAACTCCGCCTTCATCACAACATGATGTCACCATCTGACAACTGCATCGGCATCACAAACTCGCTGCACTGCAACGCTACATACACCACTGCTGTAACGCTTCAGCCACAGTCTTAACGACCACTCCTCTTAGGGACAGTCGGGGACCAGGAGATGTGCTCATGGGCAAGGTGCCGCGATCCACCCATGTTCCTTCTGGAGCTCCATTGCGTGCCAGGCATCGGAGCAATGGGGCCATGTTCCAGAGGGAAATCTTGCTGGGGCGGGGCAACGCATGTGGTTCAAGTTCCTCAACCCATGTGGGCATGGGATAACACCTCATCGCTCTGCTTAATTCTGCAATCAAGCGCAGCCTGCTGGAAAATTATAAGAGAGGTCTCGATATAGCTGACTCGTTCTTCTTCTCTGGCACACACACTCTTCTCGCATTGGTCTGCTTTTATTGGGGACACAGAGCGGAGCGGAGTCCACAGAGCGAAGTGCAGGAAACAGACCGAGCGCCTCCTTAGCCCATAACAATGTACTCCTAATTTCTCTGCCAATCACATTGTCTTATCTTCTCACAATTCTTTGCTTCTATCGTAAATCCCAGACCCACATCTTACACAATTCTCTCTGCCTCATCTGCACCTCCTCACTCACACACTTGACACTTTCAGTTTTCTTCCCTCCTCCCCTCCTAAAGTGACTGGGAAGCCAAATAAGGTACCAAAGTCCAACACCTCGTACTTTCTCTCTCTTTCTTTACTCTTTAAATTCCCAGGTGATGTATTGATGGTGCCTGTCATAGTAATAGTAAGAGAGTGTAAGTTCATTATATCGTGTTAGCTCTGCACTGTGCCTTTTTGTAAATATCGCATTTCTTTTTTGCCTAATGTGTAAATGTACCCAGCACACTCTGTCTTTTCACCCATTGGTCGCAGTTGTATCCTCTCACAGGTTTAACCGGGAAGTCTGGCCTAGCTAATTGCTCTTATTAACTTGTGCGTACTTGGCAGCTCCATCTCGCTTGCACTGATATGGTAAGTTACTCGAGCCCGCATCGAGGGCACATGACTCCCCTTCCCATGTTTTGTCCATTGATGCACCAATCACGGAAATGGTAACATGTCAAAGTAGCTGCGGACCTGCCAGTATTGGATGGTACGAATTGGCACTTGTGGTGCGAGCAAACCCGCCAGTGTGCGGAATTCTGTTCCGGCAACCTCAGGACCGACGTTCGGGAGGACCTCGAGGGCTTCCCTCGTCGGCGAGCCTTGAACCCCGGATCCCAACAATAGCAAAAACGACGCACAGTTGTACTTGCATCAATATTTTATTCCATATTATTATGGCCCCTCTTGCTTAGTTTCCATTATTTCGGATGCATAATTCGAATAGCATAAGAATCTTGTCCAGAAAATGTTCAGTTATAATTTGCATTTATGTCAAACTGTCAAGTTATGAAAGTGCAAACACATCACACAATACAGCTCAATTGTATACATAAATCTTCAACACTGATTTTAAGTCTGCCGAGACTTTCTTTTCTTGAATATTGGCTGCAAGCTGTACAGTATGCCAAAACTTTTCAAGTTTTCAGAAATATGTTGTAATTTTTAATTCCAATTTATCTACAAGTATATCTAAACAAAAATGAAAATGAAGCTTGGGGTGACTGTTGAACTTGCCTGCCAACAAGTGTAGCTCATTGCTTCATTTTAGAAAGATCAGTTTACATCGAGTGTTGCTCCCAGCCTGCCCGATGAGGGGCATCATAAGGTTTAATAATGTTTTAGTTAAACGAAATTATTAGCTTAATAATGTTAGTTATAACAGTAAATAGTATCGTACAGCAATGTTGCGGTATCAACATCATGGAAAGAAAGCTCCTTAAAAACAACAATGTCTGAGCCCTAAAGGATGTAACTTGTGCAGACCAAAAGTCAATTGTGTTGTGGAAATGTTGGTCCAACATCCCAGCCGATGAATTAATTTCTTTACAATCGTACAAGTTAATTGCAACACTTTTCTAATCAGAACATGCTCGACATCGTGGTACATAAAACTTGATTAGATGTGGGAAATTTTACCCCAATCTTCCACAACGTTTAACACAAGCCTGAAGCAAATAATAATGTTGAGGTCTGGTCATTGAAAGGATCAGAGAATGCAGTACATTATTTAAACATGTTCGATGAGTGTCATTTTAAAGGATCAACAATGCATGATTGTAACCTGCTCCATCATTTATGCGTAAAGGCTCATGTAAGCAAGCTTGTTCCCTAAAGATCGTGCCAATATAGAGGCTAGCAAGTCGAGACTGCTCTGATCCCATTTCATGCTGAGGGCAGACGCGATGTAGAATGCCTTAATGCACGTGAGTTTCTCGAACTTCTTTCCGTTTACTGCGACTGTTCAATCCCCTTCCATAGGTGAAATCTCCACGAGGGCGACATACCACCAGATAATTCACCTCATTATCGAGTAAGTAATACAATGAGTGCAGCCCTTTCATGCTGTTTAACCCCGGGATCTTTACTGGTCGTAGGGTTACAATGACCATCACCGCCGCACCCTCAGCACAGAGCACCATTCCTGTGTGTCTTTTATTTTTCACGGCGATGGCCCCAATTCAACACAGAGGTGCAAAGGCTTTTCATGGTTTGAGCTGTGAGATCCTGAACCAGGAAGGGAGGACACCCGACTGAACACAACTCGATGATGAATGGGTCACATTGATGGATATTTCCTGTTAAGGCACACCTGCATTATGGCAGCCCTCAAATAATTCTAGAAAGAGGAGAAAAGAATAGACAGAAAGAGGTTGGATGAATGGAGCCATGGAGTCATTCAGGAGTACCCTGGAAAGTTGGGCAAGATTGTCAGACATTTAAGGGGAAAGGAGAGGGTCACATGAAGGAATATTTTCCTGAAGGCTGCCAGCCTGCAATCTTGGGCCTTAAAGAAATATTGAGAAAAGGCCAGAGAAGAAAAAGAAGTTTGGTTTGACCTGGAGCAGTGGAGTCTTTTGTTGGAGTCACCCCCTCGATGTAGGGTGAGATTGTAGATCATTGAACGGTAAATGGGGAAGGGTAGGGAAACTTACCCCTGGAAAGTAAGGAAAATTGTGAACGTTGCTCCACATGAGAGAGAAGGTCATACGTTGAAGGAATTTCTCGTTGGGAGGGGAGGTCTGGGGCCAGTGATGATGAAACTAGGTTAGAGTTTGTGTTCAGGTTCGGGCATTCCCAAATACTACAGGTAACAGGAGTCACAATACGTAAATGGGCATTTGTTCAGGAGGAATTTCTTCTTCCATTTTCTCTGCAGTTCAACTCCGTACGCTTTCTTGTTTTCACCTTGAATCTCATTCTTGCCTCCAGTCTTCAAGACTGGCTGTTCATCCACCATCCCATCCGAACACATGATCTTTCCTTGTGAGTAGTGAGATTCACAGGGACAAAACGTTACAGAAGATATGTGTAAACGGAAAAATACATGGATACACAACAAATGATAGAGAGATATGACGGATCTGATCTGAATACTTAGCTGTGAAAACTGGAAAGAGGCACACAAGAATCAATGATAATGCATCTAATTTACGTTCGTTGCACGCGACGTGTGACGTCACGCGAGAGCCAATCCGTCATGACATCATCGTCATTCGCTGACGGTCATTACGGCTGTCGTCGACGAGACCGTCACGGAGAGGCGTAATTACATCCTAAAAAACAGCGCTGCAATGTAAAGACCCTCTTCTGCACATGCTGACTACTCAGTAAGGTGAATTTGACACAAAAAAATGTAACAGAACATTGTAGATAAAGTAAAGATTTATTTAAAAAAATTATATATTTCTGTAAGTCTGGCGTAATTGCGTTTCTCACCTACCTTCATTACTGTGTTGTGTCTTGGTGTGTGGGGGATCTTCAAATTAAAGGTCCAGCGGTGGTTCGACTCGTCGATGTGCGCTCAAAAAAGTGCCCGTTCATAGAAATTGCCATTCTGATCTCGGTCAACCACTCCACTGCTCACTGTTCACTACTAGGGCTTAAATAGAGAAATAAAAATATAAAAGAATAGGGAAAAAGGTAAAATATAAGAGAGATATAGATAAATTAAGAAAGTAGTAAAAATAAAGATATATAATACATACATAAGAAAAAAACTATAGAGATACTATATATAAAAAAAGCTAATTAGAAAAAATTATAAAACTAAGAGTAATTAACTAATAAATATATAAAAAGAAAGAAAAATAAGATAGGTTAAAG
>CM068967.1:14090083-14103957 GCA_035128595.1 Eptatretus atami | reverse complement strand
TGGGATGATGCCTGTTTTCCAGGCAGAGCACAGAACTGCATGCAACGACACGATACAGCATTTCCACCAGCCTTGAGAAAATCAGCATGGATGCCACAGATCCCAGGAGCTTTACCCCATTTCAACCAGTTCACCTCAGCCTGTTTCCACAAACGAAGGTGGACCACAGTTGATTGGAGGGTCAGCAATAGGGACATTAACACCCAGGACATCCAACTCAACAGCTGGTGGATCAATCTGGTACAGCCTCTCAAAGTAACCCGGCCAGTGGGACATCACTTCAGACTCCCCTGTCAGGAGCCTACCACCCTCCGCTTTAATTGCAGCACACCAAGGGATGAGATTGGAGGAACGCAATGCGAGAATTCCCCTGTAAGCAGGATGAGAATCACTTGACCACAGATGATGGTCTACCCCCTCACAGATTCATTGCACATAGGCCTCCATGTCCACCCTCAGCGCACATATAGTTTTACGCCTCAGCTCCCTGAACAGCCATTAGGCCTGGCCCTGCGACTCTAGTCAATGGTATCCAGTGTGCCTTGAGAGAGAAAATTCTTCTTCACCCTGCGGTGAGTTCCAAGACATCCACTGGCTACATCAAGAAGGATGGTGGTCTTGAAGGCACTCCACAACTCTTCAGCATCTCCCAAATCACCCAGACCCCCCAAATCTCCACTCAGCATGTTCGCAAACTCCTCAGCTACCCTCTCATCCTTGAGCTTGCCAACAATCCAACCTAGGCTGGGATGGTACCATTCTCCTGGATTTATGCTGCAACTTAAGAGTTGCTACAACAAGCCTGTGGTTGGTAATAAGGAACTGAGCACTACATGTAGACACTGCAGTTCTGGATCATCCTCCAGCGACCATCAACGAGCACATTGTCAATCTTCTTTGCCACAACACCAACGTTGGAATACCAAGTCCAGCAATGAGCCTGTCGGCACTGAAACCATAAACCAGCCACCCCAATCCATGACTTCTTGCAAAGTCAAGGAACTTAGTGTTATTCAGGTTCACATTTCCAGACCCATGGGGACCAACACGTGTCTCATAACCATCCCTATCAGCTCCAGTCGATGCATTGAAATCCCACAATACTCGAAGGGTATCTCGCCTGGGGCACTGATGAAGCACAGACTCGAGCTTGGCATAGAATGCGTCTTTCAGGGTGAGTTCACTCGCCTCAGTTGGAGCATATACAAAGACCAGGGAAATGACACCCAAGGAGTGACGAATCCTTAGTCTCATAATACGCTTGTTGACCGGTGTTACCTCAATTATCATTGGAGTCAACTTCTTGGATACAGCTACAGGAACTCCTTGGGCATGGTCACCATCAGAGTGACCAGAACAATCGTAGGTGTAACCACCCGCCATGATCTCGCCGCAATCTGGTCTCCGAACCTCAGAGAGTGCTGCAATACCGATGTTCAAACGCTTGAGCTCAGATGATAACAGACAGGTGATCATCCTCTCTTAGGGATAGGACATTCCAGGCACCCACCTGAAGGGGCCACCTCAGATTAACCCAAGGAGACTGCTGTCTTGTCGACGACACCTCAGCACCACCCCGACACACACACTACCGCAATCTGACCCGGGAAGGTTACCCCATGGTTTTCCTCCTATCATCAAAGAGTGGGGGTCCTGAAGGCTTTGCCCCAATCCCACCATCTGGTAAGCTGCCCTGCGGAGGGCAGATGCACTCCTATGGAGTGGGTTTTCAGATTTCTTTCTGGTTTTGGTGTGTTTTGCAGAGTGAAGGGTTTATGGTGGCCAAAGTACAAATCCTGCCACCAACCTCCTAAAAAAAAGTAATCTAACTGCAGGAGGATGTCCGCAGATACAGTTGAGCATTAGATATGGATGGCCGTTGGCTCACAAGGAGCTCCTCTGCCATTTGCCTTTCCCTCCCTGAAAGGGGTGTCAAAGAATGTGAGAATTGGACAAATGAAAGCTTCTTTTTTTTTTGAAGCAGTTGGAACTGTTGCTCAGATCAATTGTGCAATTTGTCTCATGTTGAGAGATTCTAGAGCTTATCGCATGTGTGGATATTAAATGAAGGCACGAACTCTGGTGAGGCATTTTCGACGATTGAAGGATAACGCCCTACCTTCCCTTCCCCTTCCCTCATGCTTACCTCCTCTCAAAGCCCCTCCACCTGCCACAGACATCTCTGGGTGGTGTCTGGGTATTGTTTTGTATGAACCGTTTGAACGTGCAGTTTTAATATACCTATAATTTCGTTCAATCCTGCACTAATGCCTGTAGATTGGGACCATTCCCCTTCCCATCCCCCCCCCCACTACTTTCCCTCAAGTCCCCTTATCAAACGCATGTCCAGAACACCCCCTACCCCTCCCCTCTCACTACTACCTCCCTCCCTCATCCTCCTCGCTCCTTTCCCCTCCCAGAGTTCAGGGAGTAGTGTGGTGAGGTCTCGCTCTACCCCACTTCCTAGCTCCCCTTTCCTCATCCCTTTGTCACTCCCTCCATCTTTATATTCTCATCAGCGAAGCGACGGCTTGTATTTGCTAGCATATATTGTTGCAATTCTGCAAAGCCAGCACTCCTCCAAGGCAATGGCACCCAACATATAACAGCCCCGAGACAGTTATTTCATTCCCATTCATTCAGTTAGCCCTTGCACTATGTCCAGTGGGTGTATGGATCAAGATGAGTTGTGTCGGGCTTTTAGTTAGGTCTTTAATTCCATTTGCTATTCTTTCATCTGTTTTGTTCTACTTTATTTCACACCCGACCTCTCCTTCACGCATGCATGCCACAGACCAGACCACACAGTGACAGCCTCATTGGCATACGGGTGCCATTTCCCCATTAAAACTGCACACCATTCCCCAACGGACCTTTCACCTCAGACCCTCACCGTACTTACCATAACGCTACAACCTTCGTAAAAATCACGACAACACCTCCTAAAAATCCCCACGGTAACCTATGTTCGATCTCCTCGCCACAACCGCTACAACCACTTCTGCCTCCTCACCACAACCACTCCCAACACTTCAATGTCCTTATCACGAACACCATAGCGCTTCAACCACCTCACCACAACTGCAACGAGACACCATGACCACAGTCGGCACCCTGGACACTCACTGCCGTCTTTTCGGATGCTAGGGAACGGAGGACATTACGGAGCCTACGAGTCAGAACATATTGACTTGTAGCTCGAAGCGGAAGTATGTGTTGGGGTTCATTCATTGTTGTCTGGGTAGCCCTGGTGCTCCACTAAATACCGACCTTCGGTCATTTTCAGCTTCGGATTCTGGTGAGGTGGGGCTACCTCTCGGGGAGGTGTCTGCGCACCAATAGGAGTGCTTGGATACGCCTACAGCGCATTTTGATCAGTTTTTGGCTCCTCCTTCGCCTAGGTTCTAAAAAATAGCTGCAGAAGAGCCATTGCTGAGGAGTTGCCGAGCCATTGCCGAGGAGTTGCCGAGCCATTGTGGAGGAGTTGCCGAGCCATTGCTGAGGAGTTGCCGAGCCATTGCTGAGGAGTCGCTGAGCCATTGCCAAGCAGTTTCTGGGTCATCACCGAATCATCGCCAAGTCATCGGTGCTCTGCTTCAGCTTTGCTCCACAGCCAATCTTTGTTCTTCTCAGTCTCCGTTAGCATTTACATTGACAGACTTTCTCACACACCACATTAAGCTATCTCACATGTTCTGTCTCTCCCATCTTGTCTCATCTGAGGTGGATGCACAAATACTTAAAGAGCAACAACAGCCATGCACTCCTTCACTCTTCCTCTCCTGCATCACATTTGCACCTCGAACTCATGTACCATAAACACCCCCAGTTTTCTCCCCTCCTCTCCGCTCCGAAGCGACTGGGAAACGTGGGCCCGTTGGCTGTGCCAGGTATTGATATAATTCATAAACACCTCAACTGTCTCTCCACTTTCTTGCCCTCAAATTTCCTTGGGCGTCTGATGGCACCTGTAATGTTTGCATCAGTTAAGAATGTGTAGCTTGTTTGTACACCTGGTGTCGGCTTAATGGCTAGAGTAGTGGGCTTGCCATCTTTGGGATCCTAGGCACCTGAGTTAAAATCCTGCTTGGTTATTGAATTAATACCAGGTGGGGTTAACTCTGCCTGTCATCCTTTTGAGGTCAGCAAAATGAGTGCCAGCTTGCTGGTACATCCTGTGTTGGAGTGGTGATCTGTCCAGGATTGTGCCCAACAGCCAAGTAGTCTGCTTAGGCAGCACCATCACTCTGCACAGAGTATGGTCCCAATGGATGGATGGATGGATATTTGTATCAGTTCAGCTCTGCCCTGTGTTTTCTCTTTTGTAAATAACTGCATTTATTTTGCCATACCTCATCGATCCTTGCTTTCACCTGCTGTACAGGGTGCTGAATAAAACCTTGCATTATTGTGCCACATAACCTTTCCATGCCCTTGCTTTATGAATAAATTGCCCTCATTATTAATGTACCCAGTTCGTTCTATCTTCTCCTTCATTAGTCCATCGTAGTCCACACGTGAGTCTAGCTGGGAAGTTCTAGCCCTCAATTTGCTCTTGTTAGCCAGCGCACAATCACTGCATCGCTCGGCAGTAATCTGGGTGTGCGCTGAGGGCACAACCTCCCCACCCCCCCCCCTTTAGTTCGGACTGTGGGTATCACGCAAAGTAGTGTAACACTGCCAGGATTGGCATACCAATCGGAGTTTGTGGTTGCTTCGCCTCCTACCAGTGCACGGAGTTATCTGTGCCCGGCGGCCTTAGGACTTGACATTTTCGGGAGGGATCTAAGTGCTTCCCCTTGTGGTGAGCTCCAAACCCTGGATATATTATATATATATATATATATATATATATATATAATATATGTATATATATATATATACATAATATATATATATATATGGCCACGGGTACTGAGTGTATTATAAGGGGGTTAATCCTCGTTTCTCCTCAGAAGAACCGGACCTGGGGCACCGCTCACAATTAACTTCGTGGTACGGTGGGTTGCTTTACAACCACGAACGCCAATCAGTTAAACACGAGTTCCAGTGTCCACCGTCTAATTTGCTGTTTAACTCGAGGTCACGTGGCTTCCTGATCAGGGAACGTGCCTTCGGCGATGCACCAGTCTTGTGTAGTGCGGCCGAGGGTTTACCGCTGGTGCACGCGGACTATGATAGGTTAATTAGTTTGGGAATTACCTCCCAGTCTATCTAGGTTCGGACAATGCTGGATCAATGTAAGGAAAGGACAATCACGGATCAGTTGAAACGTCAAAAAGGAATTTATCAATAAGAAAAACTTAAACTGAAGAACTTTTTATTTCCTTGTGATGTAAATAGATGAATTCAAATCAATCAAAATAATCTCAAACAAATATAGAATTCAACAGGCATTGATAGAAAAATAGACAAAGAGCAGATGCTTATCACTATGCCTTACTTAACAATTAAACACACGACAAGGGTACCCAGGAGATCATTCAGGGGGGAAAGAAATCCGGTCTCGGCTTACCAAGGCAGAAGTCATCGTGCGTCCAACAAAATGTGTGAGTGTGCCTTGGTCCGCTGCCAGAGCCCTGCTTAGCCGTACACCCACCCGCAAACAGGCTCGAACACCAATCGACGTCACGTTGTCACTGCCAGCAACCAGGGTCGCCAAGAATCAGGTACGCCAAGAATCAGGTACACCAAAAGCAGGTACCGAGCAGAACCAGCAGGAATGGTCCAACCGTCAGGAGCTATCAGGAGCCGTAACCAATGGGCAGCTATAAGGAGCTGTCAGCAATGGTCAGGAATCGTAAGAAGCTGTCAGCAATGGTCAGGAACTGTCACCAACTGTTAGGATGACAGTCCTCCCGTCCTTTTTATAGGCGACTAGTGTGGGCGGAGCCTGAAGCAGACTTTTGCCAAATCCAGCTTGCCCCCAATTGCAACCAGTGCGAGACGCAACCCCCAATCAACACAGGCCCGGCCTACGACGCCACGTTTGGGAGCACTGGATGGGTGCCAAAGGCAGCCATTTGCAGGAATTGTTGAGCGAAAACGTGGGTGACTCACAAGACGTCAACGGCGGGCATCGCCTCTCCGTTCGTCCTGACATGAGCAGGAGTCAAGCAGCATCCATGGAGCTGCTGAACGGTGTGTCGGGTGTCATTGGAAAAAGGTGGATGTCAATGTTGGTGAAAAAGAGGTGGGTGTCGAACTTCAATGGAAGGGAGGTGGGTGAGGTAAATGATCCACAGCCGTATTTGACTGTCACAATGAATGAAATGTGAAAAACACGTGGTGTGTTTAATCAAATATCCTGTAAGTCCAAAGTGTCCTGATGGAAAGAGGTTAGACGAGCCTCCGTTTGGCTAACGGCTATCTCTTGCGTGCATGAACATGTTGTAAAGAGGAAAAAAGCCATCCAATAAGAAAGGGAATGTGTTCTGTACCCTTCTGCAATGCATCAAAGAGTTAGAATCCCACCAGACATGGGGATGGGTCTATTCTGAAAATGCATTTATGGAAATAACTGTCTGAGGACCTGAATGTTGTATGCATCAGTCAGATCCGAATCTGAAAACCATTACATATATATATATATATATATATATATATATATATATATATATATATATATATATATATATATATATATATATATATATATATATATATATATATATATATATATATATATATATATATGTACATATATATTGTTACGGATTTCAGAATCCGATCCGACGAATGAATGCAAATATCTAGGTCCTCAGACAGTTATTTCCATAAATGCATTTCCAGGATAGACCCATCCCCATGTCTGGTGGGATTCTAACTTTGATGCGTTGAGAAGGGTAAAGAATAGATTCCTACTCTTAAGGAAAGCTCCTTTTCCTCTTTACGACAGACACATTCATGCACGTGAGATAGCCATTAGCCCAACGGAGGCTCAACTAACCTCTTTCCATCGACGTCGAAATCCACCTCTTTCCATCGATGCTTGACACCCCGTTCAGCAGCTCTATGGACGCTAACGGGCTCTTTTTTGTATCGGGCTGAACATTGAGGTGAAAATTGATATTGACATTTTATGAGCGCTTTACATCTTCGCTCGGTAATTCTGGCAAATGGCTGCTTTCTGCTGTTCGTCCAGCACCACAAACATGGCATCGTAGGCTAGGAATGATCGCGGGACGGGCGGGTTGTCACGTGCAACGATGCGCAAATGGGCGGGGTGTATTTGGCTGGAGTCTGCTTGAGGCTCTGCCCAGACGGGCCGCCTATAAAGAGGATGAGAGGACCGGTTTTTTCCCAGTAAGTTGGCGACAATCAGTTGGCGATAGTTGGTTGCGGTTCTGACAGCTTTGAGAGTCAGTTGGCGATAGCTGGTGGCGGTTCTTACAGCTTGGAAAGTTTTGTGACAGTTTATATCAATTGATGACAGCTGGGCAACGGCTGTTTTTGGTTCCAGTCAGACGGTTGCTTTGTCAGACGGTTGGTGAGCTGGCGACAGTTGGTGACAGCCTTGCAGCCTTTACTTACAGTTTCTCACAGCTCCTAAAGGCTGTACGTCGGTTGTGGCTCCTGACGGTGGGTGACGCTCAGACCGTTAATGCTGGTTCTGCTTGAGACCTGCTCTTGGCGTACCTGATTATTGGGGGTGACGATGTGATGTCGACTGGTGTTCAAGCCTGTTTGTGAGTGGGTGCACAGCAAGGCTGGGCGCTGGCAACAGACAATTCACGCTCACACATTTCAGGACGTTTTATTTGACGTACGATAACTTCTATTTGGTGAGCGGGAATGGATTTCTCTTCACCCCTGAATGATCTGCTGGGTACCCTCGTCTTGTGTTTAATTGTTAAGTAAGGCATAGTGATAAGCATCTGCTCTTTGTCTCTTTTTCTATCAGTGCCTGATTCATGTTTTATTTGCTTGAGATTATTTTGATTGATTTGAATTTACAAATTTTTACCACACAGAAATGAAAATTTCTTTTTATTTATTTTTTCCTTATTAATAAATTCCTTTGTTGACGTTCCAACCTGTCCGTGCTTGTCCTTTCCTTCCATTGATCCAGCATTGTCTGAACCTAGATAGACTGGGAGGTAATTACCACACGACTTGACCTGTAATAGTTGACACACACCAGCAGTTAAACGCTCGTGCATCCACCACGTGCTGCAACATTCGTGCATCCACCACAACACCTTCCCAAAATTCCCCACAACAAATCACAACCAAAACTCGCCTTCACTCACCATTGATGTCACCATCTCGACAACTGCCATCGCCATCACAAACTCGCTGCACTGCAACGCTACACTACACCACTGCTGTAATCGCTCAGCCACAGTCATTAACGACCACCTCCTCCTTTAGGGACCAGCGGGGACAAGGAGATGTGCTCATGGGCAAGGTGCGCGATCACCCCATGTTCTTCTGGGAGCTCCATTGCGTGCCCAGGCACGGAGCAAATGGGGCCATTTCCAGAGGGAAATCCTTGCTGGGGCGGGGCCAACGCAGTGGTTCAAGTTCCTGCACCAATGTGGGCATGGGGAAACACCCATCGCTCTGCTTATTCTGCAATCAAACGCAGCCCCTGCTGGAAAATTATAAGAGAGGTCTGATATAGCCTGACCTCTTCTTCTTCTCTGGCACACACACTTTTCTCGCATCTGGTCTGCCTTTTGTTATTGGGGACACAGAGCGGAGCGGAGTCCACAGAGCGAAGTGCAGGAAAACCAGACCGAGCGCCTCCTTAGCCCATAAACAATTGTACTCACATATTTCTCTCCACTCACATTGTCTATCTTCTCACACATTCTTTGCTCTATCTCCAATCCCCAGACCCACATCTTTACACAATTCCTCTCTGCCTCATCTGCACCTCCTCACTCACACACTTTAGACACTTTCAGTTTTCTTCCCTCCTCCCCTCCTAAGTGACTGGGAAGCCACATAAGGTACCAAAAAGGTCGCAACACCTCGTACTTTCTCTCTCTTTCTTTACTCTCTAAATTCCTCAGGTGTATGTATCTGATGGTGCCTGTCATAGTAATAAGTTAAGAGAGTGTAAGTTCATTATATCGTGTTAGCTCTGCACTGTGCCCTTTTGTAAATATCTGCATTTCTTTTTTGCCTAATTTGTGTAAATGTACCCAGCACACTCTGTCTTTTCACCCATTGGTCCAGTGTAGTCCTCTCACAGGTTAACCGGGAAGTTCTGGCCTACTAATTTGCTCTTATTAGCTTGTGCGTACTTGGCAGCTCCACTCAGCTGCACCTGATATGGTAAGTTAACTCGAGCCCGCATCGAGGGCACGAGACCTCCCCCCCCCCTTTGATGCTACCAATCCACCGGAAATGGTAACATGTAAAGTAGTGCGAACCCTGCCAGTATTGGCGGTACCAATTGGCACTTGTGGTTGCCGAGCAACCCGCCAGTGTGCGGAATTATCTGTTCCCGGCAACCTCAGGACCGGACGTTCGGGAGGGACCCGAGGGCTTCCCCTCGTGGCGAGCCTTGAACCCCGGATCCACAACAATAGCAAAACCGACGCACAGTGTAACTTGCATCAATATTTTATTCCATATTATTATGGCCCCTCTTGCTGTAGTTTGCTCATTATTTTCGGACTATTTTTCGAATAGCATAAGAATCTTGTCCAGAAAATGTGTCAGTAAAAATTTGCATTTATTGTCAACTGTCAAAGTTATGAAAGTGCAAAACAGCATCACACAAACATAGCTCAAATTGTATACATAAATCATTCAAAAACTGATTTTAAGTCTGCGAGACTTTCTTGAAATATTGGCTGCAAGCTGTACAATTATGCAAAACTTTTCAAGTTTTCAGAAATATGTTTAAATTTTATTTCCAATTTTATCTACAGTATATCTAAACAAAAATAATGAAAATGAAGCTTGGGGTGACTGGTTGAAACTTGCTGCCAAGCATACTGTAGCTTCATTGCTTCATTTTAGAAAGATCAGTTTACATCGAGTGTCTGCTCCCAGCCTGCCCGATGAGGGCGCATCATAAGGTTAATAATGTTTAGTTAAACGAAATTATTTAGCTTAATAATGTTTAGTTATACAGTATATAGTAATCGTCACAGCAATGATTGCGGTATAACATATAATGGAAATGAAGCTCTTAAAAACAACAATGTCTGAGCCCTAGGATGTACTTGTGCAGACAAAGTCAATTGTGTTGTGGAAATGTTGGTCCAAACATCCCAGCGACTGAATTTAATTTATTTTACATCGTACAAGTTAATGCAACCACTTATTCTAATCAGAAGCATTGCCTCGACACCGTGGTGACATTAAAACTTGATTTAGATGTTGGGAAATTTTACCCCAATCATTCACAACGTTAAACACAAGCATGAAGCAAATAATAATGTGAGGTCTGGTCATTGAAAGGATCAGAGAATGCAGTACATTATTTAAACATGTTCGATGAGGTCATTTAAAGGATCAGACAATGCATGATATTGTAACCTGCTCCATCATTTATGCGTAAAGGCTCATGTAAGCAGCTTTGTTCCCTAAAGATCGTTGCCAAATACATAGAGGCCTAGCAAGTCGAGACTGCTCTGATCCATTCATCTGAGGGAGACGCGATGTAGAATGCCTTAATCACGTCGAGTTTTCTCGAAACTTCTTTCCGTTTACCTGCGACTGTTCAATCCCTTCCATTAGGGTGATAATCTCCACGAGGGCGACCATCCCCACCAGATAATTCACCTCATAATCGAGTAAAGTATACAACTGCAGTGCAGACCTTTCCATGCTGTTTAACCCCCCGGGGATCTTTACCTGGTCGAGGGTTAACAATGACCATCACCGCCGCACCTCAGCACAGAGCACCATTTCCTGTGTGTTTTGTATTTCACGGCGATGGCCCCACTTCACACAGGAGGTGCAAAGGCTTCATCGGTTTGAGCTGTGACATCCTGAACCAGGAAGGGAGGACACCCGACTGAACTACAACTCGATGAATGGGAAATGGGTCACATTGAGGAGATATTTCTCTGAAGGCCACCATCCTGCATTATGGCAGCCCTCAAATAAATATCTAGAAAAGAGCAGAAAAGAAAGAAAGAAAGAGGTTTGGATGAATGGAGCCATGGAGTCATTCATTGGAGTCACCTGGAAAGTTGGGCAAGATTGTCAGACATTTGAGAGGGGAAAGGAGAGGTCACATGAAGGAGATATTTCTCTGAAGGCTGCCAGCCTGCATCTTGGTGGCCCTTAAAGAAATATTGAGAAAATAGCAGAGAAGAAAGAAAGAAGTTTGGTTGAATGGAGCCGTGGAGTCTTTTGTTGGAGTCACCTCGAATGTAGGGTGAGATTGTCAGACATGTGAAAGGGTAAAGGGGAAAGGGTAAAGGGGAAACCTTACCACCTGGAAAGTAAGGAAAGATTGTGAAACGTTTCTCCACCTGAAGAGAGAAGGTCATACGTTGGAAGGATTTCTCGTTGGGAAGGGGGCAGGTATGGGGCAGTGATGATGAAACTAGGTTAGAGTTTGTGTTCAGGTTCGGGCACTTCCCAGAATACTACAGGTACCAGCGAAGTCACAACACTAAATGGGGCATTTGTTCAGGAGGAATTTCTTCCTTCCATTTTCTCTGCAGTTCAACTCCCGTACTGCTTTCTTTGTTTTCACTCTTGAATCTCATTCTTCCCTCCAGCTCTTCAAGACTGCTGTTCATCACCATCCCCCATCCGAAACCATGATCTTTTCCTTGGTGAGTAGGTGAGATATTCACAGGGACAAAACGTTACAAGAAGATATGGTAACACGGAAAAAATACATGGAAACACAACAACACGAATGATAGAGAGATATGACGGATCTGATCTGAATACTTAGCTGTGATAAACTGGAAAGAGGCACTACAAGATCAATGATTAATGCATCTAATTTTTACGTTCGTTTGCACGGCGACGTGTGACGTCACCGCTGAGAGGCATAATTCCGTCATGACATCATCGGTCATTCGCTGACGTCATTACGGCTGTCGTCGACAGACCGTCACCGCCGAGAGGCGTAATACCACTCCTAAAAAACAGCGTCTGCAATGTAAAACCCTCTTCTGCACATGCTGACTACCTCAGAAGGTGAATTTGACACAAAAAATGTAACAAGAAACATTGTAGATAAAGTAAAGATTTATTTAAAAAAATTATATTATTTCTGTTAACGTCTGCGCGTAATTTGACGTTTCTCAACCACCTTCATTACCTGTGTTGTGTCTTGCGTGTGTGATCTTCAAATTAAAGCGTCCAGCGCGTTCGTCGTCGGATATGCGCCAAAAAGTGCCGTTCATTGAATTTGCATTCTGATTCTCGGTCACCCTCCACTGCTCCTGTTCACTCTAGGGCTAGGCCTATATCATGTTAAACTTGCCCCATCAGACGCCAACCTTCCAGTCACACTGCAGAGGATGCAATTTCCAGTCAGACTCGCATACTCGATGACCATAAACAAATCCCAGGGCCAAACACAAACTCAGAATATACCTCCCAGCCCCTGTGTTTTCCCATGGCCAACGAAATGTTGCATTTTCACGTGCAAGAGGTTACTCCTATATATCTATCAAAGTGGACAATAATTCCTCACAATGACTATTCAGCAACAAGACACTCACCCAAAATGTCATCTACAGGGAGGTCCTTTAGAAAACTAAGGAAAGGTAACCATAGTGCATCACATCCCTAATGACACCCTCCCCAGCTCCCATAACATCAACTATTATGCCTCATCCACCTTTTGCCACCCATTCAACTCCGTGCGGAGCATGGGTATATGTTAGTTTAATTTAAAAAGCCAACAAGATGTAACTGCATAATATGATGCCGCATCATCGTACCTGCGCTCCAGCGGCTTGAGTACTCAAGGGTAAATCTTTCTTGGTTTTTCAGTTTCTTCCATCAACATTTTAGGTTGATTGTCATCTGGGCTTCACCGATTCATGGGGGACAGTCTGCTTCATCGCCTCCGTGGGGAGCAGGAACCACCTGCTATCGCCAGCGAATCAGTATGTCCCGCTTCCCTTGGGGAATCGGTACAATCGGCTGTCTCTGGGGACGTGGTGCAGCCTGCTGTCTCCAGGGAGATAGTGCAGCTTGCTGTCTCCAGGGAGACGGTGCAGCTTGCTGTCTCCAGGGAGACGGTGCAGCCTGCTCTCTCCTAGAAGGCGGTGCAGCTTGTTGTCTCCCGGGAGATGGTGCAGCCTGCTGTCTCCCGGGAGACGGTGTAGCCTGCCGTCTCCCGGGAGACGGTGTAGCCTGCTGTCTCCAGGGAGACGGTGCAGTTTGCTGTCTCCAGGGAGACGGTGCAGCCTGCTGTCTCCTGGAAGGCGGTGTAGCTTGCTGTTTCCCCGGAAGTGGTGCAGCCTGCTGTCTCCTGGGAGAGGGTGCAGTCTGCGGTCTCCTGGGTGATGGTGGCAGCCTGCTGTCTCCCGAGTGTCGGTGCAACCTGCTGTCTCCCGGGAGAGGGTGCAGCCTGCGGTCTCCCGGGAGACGGTGCAGACTGCTGTCTCCTGGGAGGCGGTGCAGCCTGCTGTCTCCTGGGAGACGGTACAGCCTGCTCTCTCCTGGGAGAGGGTGCAGCCTGCTGTCTCCCGGGAGAGGGTGCAGCCTGCTGTCTCCTGGGAGACGGTGCAGCCTGCTGTCTCATGGGAGAAGGTGCAGCCTGCCGTCTACTGGGAGACGGTGCAGTCTGCTGTCTCTTGGGTGACAGTGCAGTCTGCTGTCTCCCGGGTGTCAGTGCAACCTGCTGTCTCGTGGGAGACGATGCAGCCTGCTGTCTCCTGGGAGACGGTGCAGCCTGCTGTCTCGTTGGAGATGGTGCAGCCTGCTGTCTC
>CM068967.1:14077552-14090058 GCA_035128595.1 Eptatretus atami | reverse complement strand
AGCAGCTGCACGTTCCCAGGAGACAGCAGGCTGAATCGTCTCCCACGAGACAGCAGGTTGCACTGACTCCCAGGAGACAGCAGACTGCACCATCTCCCAGGAGACAGCAGGCTGCTCCCTCTCCCTGGAGACAGCAGGCTGCACCGTCACTCAAGAGACAGCAAACTGCACCGTCTCCCAGGAGACAGCAGGCTGCACCTTCTCCCACGAGACAGCAGGCTGCACCGTCTCCCAGGAGACAGCAGGCTGCACCGTCTCCAGGAGACAGCAGGCTGCACCACTCCCAGGAGACAGCAGGCTGCACCATCTCCAACGAGACAGCAGGCTGCACCGTCTCCCAGGAGACAGCAGGCTGCATCGTCTCCCACGAGACAGCAGGGTTGCACTGACACCCGGGAGACAGCAGACTGCACTGTCACCCAAGAGACAGCAGACTGCACCGTCTCCCAGTAGACGGCAGGCTGCCCTTCTCCCATGAGACAGCAGGCCGCACCGTCTCCCAGAGACAGCAGGCTGCACCCTCTCCCGAGACAGCAGCTGCACCCTCTCCCAGGAGAGAGCAGGCTGTACCGTCTCCCAGGAGACAGCAGGCTGCACGCCTCCCAGGAGACAGCAGTCTGCACCGTCTCCCGGAGACCGCAGGCTGCACCCTCTCCCGGGAGACAGCAGGTTGCACCGACACTCGGGAGACAGCAGGCTGCACGTCACCCAGGAGACCGCAGACTGCACCTCTCCCAGGAACAGCAGGCTGCACCACTTCCGGGAAACAGCAAAGCCGCACCGCCTTCCAGAGACAGCAGGCTGCACCGTCTCCCTGGAGACAGCAGTCTGCACCCTCTCCCGGGAGACCGCAGGCTGCACCCCTCTCCCAGGAGACAGCAGTTGCACCGACACTCGGGAGACAGCAGGCTTGCACCATCACCCAGGAGACCGCAGACTGCACCCTCTCCCAGGAGACAGCAGGCTGCACCACTTCCGGGGAAACAGCAAGCTACACCGCCTTCCAGAGACAGCAGGCTGCACCGTCTCCCTGGAGACAGCAAACTGCACCGTCTCCCTGAGACAGCAGCTACACCGTCTCCCGGGAGACGGCAGCTACACCGTCTCCCGGGAGACAGCAGGCTGCACCATCTCCCGGGAACAACAAGCTGCACCGCCTTCTAGAGAGAGCAGGCTGCCAACCGTCTTCCCTGGAGACAGCAAGCTGCACCGTCTCCCTGGAGACAGCAAGCTGCACTATCTCCCTGGAGACAGCAGGCTGCACCACGTCCCCAGAGACAGCCGATTGTACCGATTCCCAAGGAAGCGGACATACTGATTCGCTGGCGATAGCAGGTGGTTCCTGCTCCCCACGGAGGCGATGAAGCAGACTGTCCCCCATGAATCGGTGAAGCCCAGATGACAATCAACCTAAAATGTTGATGAAGAAACTGAAAAACCAAGAAAATTTACCCTTGAGTACTCAAGCCGCTGGAGCGCAGGTACGATGATGCGGCATCATATTATGCATACATCTTGTTGGCTTTTTAAATTAAACTAACATATACCCATGCTCCGCACGGATGTTGAAGGGTGGCAAAAGGGGATAGGCATAATAGTTGATGTTATGGGAAGCTGGGAGGGTGTCATTAGGGATGTGATGCACTATGGTTACCTTTCCTTAGTTTCTAAAGGACCTCCCTGTAGATGACATTTTGGGTGAGTGTCTTGTTGCTGAATAGTCATTGTGAGGAATTATTGTCCACTTTGATAGATATATAGGAGTAACCTCTTGCACGTGAAAATGCAACATTTCGTTGGCCATGGGAGAACACAGGGGCTGGGAGGTATATTCTGAGTTTGTGTTTGCCCTGGGATTTGTTTATGGTCATCGGTATGCGAGTCTGACTGGAAATTGCATCCTCTGCAGTGTACTGGAAGTTGGCGTCTGATGGGCAAGTTTAACAGATTAGGCCTAGCCTAGAGTGAACAGGAGCAGTGAGGGTGACCGAGAATCAGAATGCAAATTTCAATGAACGGCACTTTTTGGCGCCACATCCGACGATCGAACACCGCTGGACGCTTTAAGAAGATCACACACGCAAGACACAACACAGGTAATGAAGTGGTTGAGAAAACGTCAAATTACGCGCAGACGTTAACAGAAATAATATAATTTTTTTAAAATAAATCTTTACTTTATCTACAATGTTTCTGTTACATTTTTTGTGTCAAATTCACCTTCTGAGGTAGTCAGCATGTGCAGAAGAGGTTTTACATTGCAACGCTGTTTTTTAGGAGTGTATTACGCCTCTCGGCGTGACGGTCTGTCGACGACAGCCGTAATGACGTCAGCGAATGACCGATGATGTCATGACGGAATTATGCCTCTCAGCGGTGACGTCACACGTCGCCGTGCAAACGAACGTAAAAATAGATGCATTAATCATTGATCTTGTAGTGCCTCTTTCAGTTTATCACAGCTAAGTATTCAGATCAGATCCGTCATATCTCTCTATCATTCGTGTTGTTGTGTTTCCATGTATTTTTTCCGTGTTACCATATCTTCTTGTAACGTTTTGTCCCCTGTGAATATCTCACCTACTCACCAAGGAAAAGATCATGGTTTCGGAGGGGGATGGTGATGAACAGCAGTCTTGAAGAGCTGGAGGAAGAATGAGATTCAAGAGTGAAAACAAAGAAAAGGCATACGGGAGTTGAACTGCAGAGAAAATGGAAGGAAGAAATTCCTCCTGAACAAATGCCCCATTTAGTGTTGTTGACTTCGCGGTACCTGTAGTATTCTGGAAGTGCCCCGAACCTGAATCACAAACTCTAACCTAGTTTCATCATCACTGCCCCATACCTGCCCCCTTCCCAACGAGAAATCCTTCCAACGTATGACCTTCTCTCTTCAGGTGGAAGAAACGTTTCACAATCTTTCCTTACTTTCAGGTGGTAAGGTTTCCCCTTTACCCTTTCCCCTTTACCCTTTCACATGTCTGACAATCTCACCCTACATTAGAGTGACTCCAACAAAAGACTCCACGGCTCCATTCAACCAAACTTCTTTCTTTCTTCTCTGCTATTTTCTCAATATTTCTTTAAGGGCCACCAAGATGCAGGCTGCAGCCTTCAGAGAAATATCTCCTTCATGTGACCTCTCCTTTCCCCTCTCAAATGTCTGACAATCTTGCCCAACTTTCCAGGTGACTCCAATGAATGACTCCATGGCTCCATTCATCCAAACCTCTTTCTTCTTTCTTTTCTGCTCTTTTCTAGATATTTATTGAGGGCTGCCATTAATGCAGGATGGTGGCCTTCAGAGAAATATCTCCTCAATGTGACCCATTTCCCATTCATCGAGTTGTAGTTCAGTCGGGTGTCCTCCCTTCCTGGTTCAGGATGTCACAGCTCAAACCGATGAAGCCTTTGCACCTCCTGTGTGAAGTGGGCCATCGCCGTGAAATACAAAACACACAGGAAATGGTGCTCTGTGCTGAGGTGCGGCGGTGATGGTCATTGTTAACCCTCGACCAGGTAAAGATCCCCGGGGGTTAAACAGCATGGAAAGGTCTGCACTTGCAGTTGTATACTTTACTCGATTATGAGGTGAATTATCTGGTGGGATGTCGCCCTCGTGGAGATTATCACCCTAAGAAGGGATTGAACAGTCGCAGGTAAACGGAAAGAAGTTTCGAGAAAACTCGACGTGATTAAGGCATTCTACATCGCGGTCTCCCTCAGATGAATGATCAGAGCAGTCTCGACTTGCTAGGCCTCTATGTATTTGGCAACGATCTTTAGGAACAAAGCTGCTTACATGAGCCTTTACGCATTAAATGATGGAGCAGGTTACAATATCATGCATTGTCTGATCCTTTAAATGACCTCATCGAACATGTTAAATAATGTACTGCATTCTCTGATCCTTTCAATGACCAGACCTCACATTATTATTTGCTTCATGCTTGTGTTTAACGTTGTGAATGATTGGGGTAAAATTTCCCCAACATCTAAATCAAGTTTTAATGTCACCACGTGTCGAGGCAATGCTTCTGATTAGAATAAGTGGTTGCATTAACTTGTACGATGTAAATAAATTAAATTCAGTCGCTGGGATGTTTGGACCAACATTTCCACAACACAATTGACTGTTTCTGCACAAGTACATCCTAGGCTCAGACATTGTTGTTTTTAAGAGCTTCATTTCCATTATAGTTATACCGCAATCATTGCTGTGACGATTACTATATACTGTATAACTAAACATTATTAAGCTAAAAATTCGTTTAACAAACATTATTAACCTTATGATGCGCCCTCATCGGGCAGGCTGGAGCAGACACTCGATGTAAACTGATCTTTCTAAAATGAAGCAATGAAGCTACAGTATGCTTGGCAGCAAGTTTCAACCAGTCACCCCAAGCTTTCATTTTCATTATTTTTGTTTAGATATACTGTAGATAAAATTGGAAATAAAATTTAAACATATTTCTGAAAACTTGAAAAGTTTTGCATAATTGTACAGCTTGCAGCCAATATTTCAAGAAAGTCTCGCAGACTTAAATCAGTTTTTTGAATGATTTATGTATACAATTTGAGCTATGTTTGTGTGATGCTGTTTTGCACTTTCATAACTTTGACAGTTGACAATAAATGCAAATTTTTACTGACAATCATTTTCTGGACAAGATTCTATGCTATTCGAAATATTGCAGTCCGAAAATAATGAGCAAACTACAGCAAGAGGGGCCATAATTAATATGGAATAAAATATTGATGCAAGTTACACTGTGCGTCGTTTTGCTAGTTGGTGGATCCGGGTTCAAGGCTCGCCACGAGGGAAGCCCTCGGTCCCTCCCGAACGTCCGTCCTGAGTTGCCGGGAACAGATAATTCCGCAACACGGCGGGTTGCTCGGCAACCACAAGTGCCAATGGTACCGCCAATACTGGCAGGGTTCGCACTACTTTACATGTTACCATTTCGGTGGATGGTAGCATCAAAGGGGGGGGAGGTCTCGTGCCCTCGATGCGGGCTCGAGTTAACTTACCATATCAGGTGCAGCTGAGTGGAGCTGCCAAGTACGCACAAGCTAATAAGAGCAAATTAGTTAAGCCAAACTTTCCGGTTAACCTGTGAGAGGACTACACTGACCAATGGGTGAAAAGACAGAGTGTGCTGGGTACATTTACACAAATTAGGCAAAAAAGAAATGCAGATATTTACAAAAGGCACAGTGCAGAGCTAACACATATAATGAACTTACACTCTCTTAAACTTATTACTATGACAGGCACCATCAGATACATACACCTGAGGAATTTAGAGAGTAAAGAAAGAAGAGAAAGTACGAGGTGTTGCCGACCTTTTTGTACCTTATGGTGGCTTCCCAGTCACTTAGGAGGGAGGAGGAAGAAAACTGAAAGTGTCTAAATGTGTGAGTGAGAGGTGCAGATGAGCAGAGAGGAATTGTGTAAAGATTGTGGTCTGGATTGGAGATAGAGCAAAGAATGTGTGAGAGATAGACAATGTGAGTGGAGAGAATATGTGAGTACAATTGTTTATGGCTAAGGAGGCGCTCGGTCTGGTTTTCCTGCACTTCGCTCTGTGGACTCCGCTCCGCTCTGTCCCCAATAACAAAGGCAGACCAGATGGCGAGAAAAAGTGTGTGTGCCAGAGAAGAAGAGTCAGGCTATATCAGACCTCTCTTATAATTTTCCAGCAGGGGCTGGCGTTTGATTGCAGAATAAGCAGAGCGATGGGTGTTTCCATGCCCACATGGTGCAGAACTTGAACCACTGCGTTGGCCCCGCCCCAGCAAGGATTTCCCTCTGGAAATGGCCCCATTTGCTCCGTGCCTGGGCACGCAATGGAGCTCCAGAAAAACATGGGTGATCGCGCACCTTGCCCATGAGCACATCTCCTGTCCCCGCTGTCCCTAAAAGGAGGTGGTCGTTAATGATGTGGCTGGCGATTACAGCAGTGCGTGTAGTTGTAGCGTTGCAGTGCACCAGTTTGTGATGCGATGGCATTGTCGAGATGGTGACATCAATGGTGAGTGAAGGCGAGTTTTGGTTGTGATTTTTGTGGGAATTTTGGGAAGGTGTTGTGTGTGGATGCACGAATGTTGCAGCACGTGGATGCACGAGCGTTTAACTGCTGGTGCTGTGTCAACTATTACAGGTCAAGTCGTTGGTAATACCTCCCAGTCTATCTAGGTTCAGACAATGCAGGATCAATGGAAGGAAAGGACAAGCACGGACAGGTTGGAACGTCAACAAAGAATTATTAATAAGGAAAAAATAAATAAAAAGAAATTTTCATTTCTGTGTGGTAAAAATTTTAAATTCAAATCAATCAAAATAATCTCAAGCAAATAAAACATGAATCAGGCACTGATAGAAAAAGAGACAAAGAGCAGATGCTTATCACTATGCCTTACTTAACAATTAAACACAAAGACGAGGTACCCAGCAGATCATTCAGGGGTGAAGAGAAATCCATTCCCGCTCACCAAATAGAAGTTATCGTACGTCAAATAAAACGTCCTGAAATGTGTGAGCGTGAATTGTCTGCCAGCGCCCAGCCTTGCTGTGCACCCACTCACAAACAGGCTGAAACACAGTCGACATCACATCGTCACCCCCAATAATCAGGTTACGCCAAGAGCAGGTCTCAAGCAGAACCAGCATTAACGGTCTGAGCGTCACCCACCGTCAGGAGCCACAACCGACGTACAGCCTTTAGGAGCTGTGAGAAACTGTAAGTAAAGGCTGCAAGGCTGTCACCAACTGTCGCCAGCTCACCAACCGTCTGACAAAGCAACCGTCTGACTGAACCAAAAACAGCCGTTGCCCAGCTGTCATCAATTGATATAAACTGTCACAAAACTCTTCCAAGCTGTAAGAAACCGCCACCAGCTATCGCCAACTGACTCTCAAAGCTGTCAGAACCGCAACCAACTATCGCCAACTGATTGTCGCCAACTTACTGGGAAAAAACCGGTCCTCTCATCCTCTTTATAGGCGGCCCGTCTGGGCAGGCCTCAAGCAGACTCCAGCCAAATACACCCCGCCCATTTGCGCATCGTTGCACGTGACAACCCGCCCGTCCCGCGATCATTCCTAGCCTACGATGCCATGTTTGTGGTGCTGAACGACACAGCAAGAAAGCAGCCATTTGCCAGAATTACCGAGCGAAGATGTAAAGCGCTCATAAAATGTCAATATCAATTTTCACCTCAATGTTCAGCCCGATACAAAAAAAGCCCGTTAGCGTCCATAGAGCTCGAACGGGTGTCAAGCATCGATGGAAAGAGTGGATTTCGACGTCGATGGAAAGAGTTAGTTGAGCCTCCGTTGGGCTAATGGCTATCTCACGTGCATGAATGTGTCTGTCGTAAAGAGGAAAAGGAGCTTTCCTTAAGAGTAGGAATCTATTCTTACCCTTCTCAAACGCATCAAAGTTAGAATCCCACCAGACATGGGGATGGGTCTATCCTGAAATGCATTTATGGAAATAACTGTCTGAGGACCTAGATATTTGCATTCATTCGTCGATCGGATTCTGAAATCCGTAACAATATATATGTACATATATATATATATATATATAATATATATTATATATATATATATATAATATGTAATGGTTTTCAGATTCGGATCTGACTGATGCATACAACATTCAGGTCCTCAGACAGTTATTTCCATAAATGCATTTTCAGAATAGACCCATCCCCATGTCTGGTGGGATTCTAACTCTTTGATGCATTGCAGAAGGGTACAGAACACATTCCCTTTCTTATTGGATGGCTTTTTCCTCTTTACAACATGTTCATGCACGCAAGAGATAGCCGTTAGCCAAACGGAGGCTCGTCTAACCTCTTTCCATCAGGACACTTTGGACTTACAGGATATTTGATTAAACACACCACGTTTTTCACATTTCATTCATTGTGACAGTCAAATACGGCTGGATCATTTACCTCACCCAACTCCCTTCCATTGAAGTTCGACACACCACCTCTTTTTCACCAACATTGACATCCACCTTTTTTCCAATGACACCCGACACACCGTTCAGCAGCTCCATGGATGCTTGCTTGACTCCTGCTCATGTCAGGACGAACGGAGAGGCGATGCCCGCGCTGGACGTCTTGTGAGTCACCCACGTTTTCGCTCAACAATTCCTGCAAATGGCTGCCTTGGCACCCATCCAGTGCTCCCAAACGTGGCGTCGTAGGCCGGGCCTGTGTTGATTGGGGTTGCGTCTCGCACTGGTTGCAATGGGGCAAGCTGATTTGGCCAAAAGTCTGCTTCAGGCTCCGCCCACACTAGTCGCCTATAAAAAGCGGGAGCGACTTCATCCTAACAGTTGGTGACAGTCTCCTGACCATTGCTGACAGTTCTTACGATTCCCGACCATGCTGACACTCCTTATAGCTGCCCATTGTTACGCTCCTGATAGCTCCTGACGGTTGGACCATTCCTGCTGTTACTGCCTCGTACGCTGCTTTGTTACCTGATTCTGGCGTACCTGATTCTTGGCACCTGGTTGCTGGCAGTGACAACGTGACGTCGATTGTGTTCGAGCCTTTTGCGGGTGGTGTACGGCTAAGCAGGCTCTGCGCAGCGGACCAAGGCACACTCACACATTTTGTGGACGCACAGATGACTTCTGCCTTGGTAAGCCGAGACCGGATTTGCTTTCCCCCCTGAATGATCTCCTGGGTACCCTTGTCGTGTGTTTAATTGTTAAGTAAGGCATAGTGATAAGCATCTGCTCTTTGTCTATTTTTCTATCAATGCCTGTTGAATTCTATATTTGTTTGAGATTATTTTGATTGATTTGAATTCATCTATTTACATCACAAGAATAAAAAAGTTCTTCAGTTTAAGTTTTTCTTATTACATAAATCCTTTTTGACGTTTCAACTGATCCGTGATTGTCCTTCCTTACATTGATCCAGCATTGTCCGAACCTAGATAGACTGGGAGTAATTCCCAAACTAATTAACCTATCATAGTCCGCGCACCAGCGGGTAAACCCTCGCCGCACTACACAAGACTGCATCGCCGAAGCACGTTCCCTGAATCAAGAAGAACCACGTGACCTCGAGTTAAACAGCAAATTAGACGGTGGACACTGAACTCGTGTTTAACTGATTGCCGTTCGTCGTTGCTACAAGTAACCCACCTACCACAAGTTTAATATGAGCGTGCCCCAGTCCGTGGTTCTTGTAGGAGAAAACGAGCATTAACCCCCTTATAATACACTCAGACCCGTGGCCAGTATTACTAAAATACTATTATTAACGATATATTATACTTAATAATCTCTTCCCCGCCTGCTGTCTCCTGGGAGACGGTGCAGCCTGCTGTCTCGTTGGAGATGGTGCAGCCTGCTGTCTCCTGGAAGGTGGTGCAGCCTGCTGTCTCGTGGGAGATGGTGCAGCCTGCTGTCTCCTGGGAGACAGTGCAGCATGCTGTCTCGTGGGAGAAGGTGCAGCCTGCCGTCTACTGGGAGAGGGTGAAGCTTGCCGGCCCCCAGGAGGCGGTGAAGCCTGTCGGATCCTGGGAGACGGTGAAGCTGGCCGGCACCCGGGAGGCGGTAAAGCTTGCTGGTCCCCAGGAGGTGGTGCATCCTGCTGTCTCCCGTGAGGCGGTGAAGCCTGTCTGACCCCGGGAGACGCTGAAGCTTGCCGGCCCCTGGGAGGCGGTGAAGCTTGCTGGCCCCCAGGAGGCGGTGCATGCTGCTGTCTCCCGTGAGGCGGTGAAGCCTGTCTGACCCCGGGAGACGGTGAAGCTTGCCGGCCCCAGGGAGGCGGTGAGGCTTGCTGACCCCCGGGAGATGGTGAAGCTTGCTGGCCCCAGAAGGCGGGGCATCCTGCTGTCTCCAGTGAGGCGGTGAAGCCTGTGGGACCCCGGATACGGTGAAGCAGGCCGGCCCCCGCGAGGCGGTGAAGCCTGCCGGTCCCTGGGAGACGGTGAGGCTTGCCAGCCCCTGGGAGGCGGTGAAGCTTGCTGACCCCTGGGAGATGGTGAAGCTTCCTGCCCCCAGGAGGCGGTGCATCCTGCTGTCTCCAGTGAGGCGGTGAAGCCTGTGGGACCCCGGGATACGGTGAAGCTGGCCGGCCCCCGCGAGGGGGTGAAGCCTGCCGTCCCTGGGAGACGGTGAAGCTTGCCTGCCCCCAGGAGGCGGTGCATCCTGCTGTCTCCAGTGAGGCGGTGAAGCCTGTGGGACCCCGGGATACGGTGAAGCTGGCCGGCCCCGCGAGGCGGTGAAGCCTGCCGGTCCCTGGGAGACGGTGAGGCTTGCCGGCCCCCAGGAGGCGGTGCATCCTGCTGTCTCCAGTGAGGCGGTGAAGCCTGTGGGACCCGGGAGACGCTGAAGCTTGCCGGCCCCTGGGAGGCGGTGAAGCTTGCTGGCCCCCAGGAGGCGGTGCATCCTGCTGTCTCCGAGGCGGTGAAGCCTGTCTGACCCCGGGAGACGGTGAAGCTTGCCGGCCCCAGGGAGGCGGTGAAGCTTGCTGACCCCCGGGAGATGGTGAAGCTTGCTGGCCCCAGGAGGCGGTGCATCCTGCTGTCTCCAGTGAGGCGGTGAAGCCTGTGGGACCCCGGGATACGGTGAAGCTGGCCGGCGCCCGCGAGGCGGTAAGCCTGCCGGTCCTGGGAGACGGTGAGGCTTGCCAGCCCCTGGGAGGCGGTGAAGCTTGCTGACCCCGGGAGATGGTGAAGCTTCCTGGCCCCAGGAGGCGGTGCATCCTGCTGTCTCCAGTGAGGCGGTGAAGCCTGTGGGACCCCGGGATACGGTGAAGCTGGCCGGCCCCCGCGAGGCGGTGAAGCCTGCCGGTCCCTGGGAGACGGTGAGGCTTGCTGGCCCCTGGGAGGCGGTGAAGCTTGCTGGCCCCAGGAGGCGGTGCATCCTGCTGTCTCCCGTGAGGCGGTGAAGCCTGTCTGACCCCGGGAGACGGTGAAGCTTGCCGGCCCCCAGGAGGCGGTGCATCCTGCTGTCTCCAGTGAGGCGGTGAAGCCTGTGGGACCCCGGGAGATGGTGAAGGCGGCCGGCCCCCGTGAGGCGGTGAAGCCTGCCGGTCCCTGGGAGACGGTGAGGCTTGCCGGCCCTGGGAGGCGGTGAAGCTTGCTGGCCCTAGGAGGCGGTGCATGCTGCTGTCTCCCGTGAGGCAGTGAAGCCTGTCTGACCCCGGAGACAGTGAAGCTTGCCGGCCCCAGGAGGCGGTGAAGCTTCCTGGCCCCGGGAGATGGTGAAGCTTGCTGGCCCCCAGGAGGCGGTGCATCCTGCTGTCTCCAGTGAGGCGGTGAAGCCTGTCGGACCCCGGGAGACGGTGAAGCTGGCCGGCCCCGGGAGGCGGTGAAGCCTGCCGGTCCCTGGGAGACGGTGAGGCTTGCCGGCCCCTGGGAGGCGGTGAAGCTTGATGGCCCCCAGGAGGTGGTGCATCCTCCTGTCTCCCGTGAGGCGGTGAAGCCTGTCTGACCGCGGAGAGGGTGAAGCTTGCCGGCCCCCGGGAGTCGGTGAAGCTTGCTGGCCCCAGGAGGCGGTGCATCCTGCTGTCTCCAGTGAGCGGTGAAGCCTGTCGGACGCCCGGAGACGGTGAAGCTTGCCGGTCCCCGGTAGGCGGTGAAGCTTGCCGGCCCCTGGGAGGCGGTGAAGGTTGCCGGCCCACGGGAGATGGTGAAGCTTGCCCAGGAGGTGGTGAAGCCTGCTGTCTCCCGGGAAGCGGTGCAGCCAGCTGTCTCCCGGGAGGCGGTGAACCCTGCTGCCCCTCAACAGCTGATCGCACCATACAGGCACCAGGAAGTTGCATCACAGGTAGACTCATGCATTTGGGCAGCAATGACTTCTTCTGTGTGTTGGTTTCCACTGCTGCCAGTTCTTTCTTCCTGAGTGCTGCAAATATAGGGGTTAATTTTCATAATCATCAATTCTCGATTTTTCCACAATTCTCATGGCAAGAATATGAACATACTTAGACAATGTGAAAATAATTGTTTACTCAATTAGATATGAGGTCTTGCTACATTTCGAGTGAACAAAAAGTTCAAGTGTCTCTGTTGCAAGTTCAAATTAAGTATAAGAGTAAATAGGTCACTGATGTTGAAGACTGTAGAGAATTACTGCAGCACAATCCACATAAAAGCTGAAGCTGGCATTGATAACAACCATTGTGACTTGGTGTAGTCATACAAAAGAAGGCTTTTTTTAAAGGATAAGACAAAACTAGGTAGATCATAATGTGGGTAAACGCCCTGTCCAGCCTCATCCCTGCTTCGGTGATGGGCCCAGATGGAATCAGTGCATGTCCTCTCGCATCCTTCTCTGCTGCTCTTGCTTCTCCTTTGCCTGATATATTCAGCCTCGACTCCATTAGCTGCCTGCTTTCTGCATGGAAGTCATCACATATATTGCCATTCTCAAGAAGGGGACAAAGACAACTCCAAACCAGCAAGCTTGCTTACCATAAGCAAACCAATGGAACCCTGCATTGCTTCCAATGTCAAG
>CM068967.1:14051005-14061657 GCA_035128595.1 Eptatretus atami | reverse complement strand
TCCAGGTCTTCAAAACAGCTGTTCACCACCATCTCAAATCTTCCCCCATCCAATACCAGGATCTTTAGTACCCCCGTTAATCCACCCCATACACACCTCCTTCAAATTCCCTGCTTTCCTTCCTGAAAGTACCTGTAGTGTCCATCTTGCTAACCCCGTGTACCTTGCTCCATCGTTCTCCCTTCCACAGATCTAATGTCTCTGTTCCCCACTGTTTTGTGCTTCCCACTCCCACCCCTCTTGCCTCCTGCTCCCTTTGTTATATGTTCTGTCTGTTAGCTCTTATACAAGCCTCGACAATGTATACAAAAAAAGTCTCCTTCAAACGTCGATATAAATGCGACTTTGTGTTTTTTCATTTGTTTGTTGAAATTCCCCCAATGCAATGGTGAAAGCTACTCAAGATTTTTGGGTTGTATACAGTATGTACTGCAGTCGGTAATCACACCGACTCCAATCTGCTGATTCCTGAAAAATTGCCGATATTGGCCAAGCACATAAAATATAAATTATATATATATGGATGTATATTATGTGTGTGTTTGCATGTGTGTTGTTCAATAAGCATAGCATTTTGTCTCTGCTAACTCCCCTCCCCACCCTCTTCTCTCTCTCTCTGTCCCATCCTCGCTCGACCCCTCCTAATACAGGGCAGCACCCTCCCACACATCTCTCTCCGTCTCTCTCTGTCTTTGGACATGTCCGGGTGCGGGACTGTGTTTGTCTCCAGACGTGTCCAGGCAGTATTTATGTCCAAGCGATGTTTATCTCTGAACATGTCCGTGTTTGTCTCTGGACTAATCCGTGCAGTGTTTGACTCTGGATGGTGTTTATCTCCGGACATGTCTTGGTGGTGTTTGTTTCCTGGCAGTATTGATAATATGACTGGTAGAAAATGCATTTCAGACAATATTTTGTTTCCATCTTCACTGCTATTCAATGCAGAATCATTTCGATGAGACAGTATGAATAAAAATTAACACACCACTGCACGTCTGCCTTCCCTTCATCTCACCTCACGCTGCCATCCCTTCCCCCACCCTCCTCCTCTCTCCCCCCCCCACCTCCTCATTCTCCCCCCCTCCCTCCTTCTCCTCCTCCTTCACATCCTCCTCTCTCCTTCCTTTCTCCCTCTCCTCCCTCTTTCCACCCCTCTCCCTCTTCCCCCCCTTAATATGCGCGTCAGCGAAGCGAAGGGTTGTATTTGCTAGTTATACATAATACTCACGTGAAGCATATCAGAACGGGTAATTTCGTTTCCAAGGAATAATTTCGTCATCAGGATGCCAAACGCCCACACATCAACTGGGGGACCGTCATAGTTCTTTTTCGAGATCTCTGGCGCCATGTAGTCGGGTGTGCCACAGCATCGAAATAATTTTTGACCTTGTGTAATACGGACAGCCATGCCAAAGTCGATCAACTTCACGATGCCATTGATGCTGTAAAGCACGTTTTCAAGCTGGAGAGTAAACAGAAATCAATGTCAAAACAAAGATCAGAACTTAGATGCTGAAATCAAAGTGTAACAAAAAAGAGCAATCAGAGATTGCAGAACTTCATCAGGACTTGTTTTGTGTGGTGTTTGTGTCGTATATTTTGTGTGGTGTTTGTGTGCTGGTGTTTCATATTTAATAACAGATATACCTACAACTGCCACTTTATAACTGCTGGCAGTGATGAATGGTTATCAAGATGTCCCGCTTTGATCTGACATTGACCCATGATGTGTATTATTATTCAATTTAATTCAGAATGGGATTGAAATATATTCAATTCAAATCAAATGGAAGACCAAATACTGTAGGCACAGTACTGCATTGGAGTCATCAGAAGGAACCCGAACAAGCAAAAAGCAAAGATGAAGTCACCATGAGGAACCTGGATAGGATTCGGGTTTCAGCTGCTCCTTCTCTACCCTCAAACCCATCCAGGCACAGCCATGTGAGCCTTATTCACAAAAATAAATTAAAAAAGAAACCAGATTCAAAAAAACTTAAATAATTACTGGCTGACAGATCATGCGTTCAATCAGGTTCAAATTTAAAACAAAGGACAAAGGGAAAAGTGATCGCTCGTACACTGCTGAGGTTAAAAGTTAAAACCTCCACCACCCACCATCATAATAAGATACGGGATGAAACTTTGCCACCATGGTGCCCATAATCAAGCATGCAAGCATGCACACATATTCACGGAGAGTCCCTTTACAGTTCCAAATCTACCTATATGTACAACGTCCATGTGTGCTGTCTACGTACGTCTACCTTGTAGCCACTGCCGACTGTACATCCCGATCGGGACACAAACTGTACCGCTATCGACCGTAGGGCACTCAGCAAGTTTCTTAAGCACTCAAGCAAGCACTCCAATGAAATGTTTAAGGAACGGCTGGCTTGGTAAGCGATAGAAAGCTGATTGGTAATGGCACAAACCAGCAAAAAACTAAACATCGCCAATTTCACTCCATATTTCAAGTTATTTAGTCCACATGATCCGATCCTCCAAACTTAAATTATATTTCGATTATCTATATATTATTTCTGTTAACGTCTGCGCGTAATTTGACGTATCTCCTCCAAAACTGTCGGACGGATTGTCGCCACTTTTGGCATGCGGGCGGTCTGTGGTCTAATGAACAGCATGGGCTATGTGAGATCGCGCCAGACGGACAGGTTTGGGAATTTTGGGCGATTTTCTAATTTTTACATTCGTTTGCATGGCGACGTTTAACGTCACCGCTGAGAGGCGTAATTCCGTCATGACATCATCGGTCATTCGCTGACGTCATCACGTCTGTCGTCGACAGACCGTCACCGCCGAGAGGCATAATGCCGCTCCGAGAAAACAGCGTCTGCAATGTAAAACCCTTTTCTGCACATGCTGACTACCTCAGAAGGGGAATTTGACACAAAAAATGTAACAAGAAACATTGAATATAAAGTAAAGATAAGAGAAGAGATGAAGTGGACACAACTAACGTCACAACTACGGCATGTCGAATGCTTACGGCCAACGTAGAATATAAAAAACGTTATAACTCCGCGTTATATTCCACGCGACCCTACGTCCTGTAAAGATAGCCAAACGGCGTAGGGCCACCCTGAACCACCGCCAGAAACTCTGCGCCGCCGCACGTTTCTGCTCAATTTCAGAGGGCGACGGCCACCGTATTTCCTCGCCGTAGAGCAAATATGACCTTAGCCTAAGCATGATGTTAATTAACTGTAATTAAAGAGAGAGTGTCGAGTAGTGTTCAGCAAGCTTCTTGTCTTTCACGCCAAAATCGTTTGCCAGACCCCATTTCCCCATCTCCCGACACTTACGTCGCCCGTGTACAATCTGTCTATTGTATTTTTCCAGTGCTGCTCACGGCATTTACAGAAGCCCCCAGCAGTAGATCGGATAAGGGATGGCCGATCACAGATCAAGATTCACGGCAGGAGCATGAGAAACCTGTTTGTGGTCATCAGGAAACAGGGAACCTCCATAGACTCAGAAGATTGGAAGATAAAACCTAATTAATCGGGGGCATGATTGGGTCCGTGCACATCAAATGAGTGTAAAAAGTGAAATCTCCTGCCGCTTTCACTTGGCGCATTTCTGGACAGGCTGGTTTGCTGCATTCATTATTTTATCCACTGATTTGCACTCAAATTTACAGGCAGATGAAGGAGACAATCTCGATCCCTTCCCCGTCTGGCATCACTTTGGATTGAAGCCACGAACAATACATATGCATTCCAGTTTGGTTACGTCTGTGAAAAATCAGAAGCACAACACTGTCGAAGTGTATACTTCATTTTAATGCTCCGCTACCAAAGGTGACTGGTCGCGCATTAATGTTTTTGCTGGTGCCCATCGTCCTCCCACTAAAGTCTCATTATCATCGGGTATTTAAAGAAGGATAAAGGGATCTAAACCGAAACTTGATACAAAATATGATGTAATGAGAACTTACTTAGATTTTGGCTCCAAAGGGTCAGAGGTCATGTTGGGGAAAAATGATGTTACTGCACTAACTTGTGAACCATTGATAGGATTTTGACTGGTATAAGTATGCAGTTTTGGCAAAGATGAACTGTTGGATGGCGGCATCAAAAGGTCAGTTCCGTGAGAGAGTTTTCGTTACCCTGATAACTTAAGAAGGCTGAGGGATCGAAGTCAAAACTTGTTACAAGTAGTTTAATGATGTGTATATACACTGATTAGATTTGGGGTCAGAAGTCAAAGTCATCTCAGGTAAAAATGTGAATATTTGAGACAGTCTGAATGGATTTAAATCAACTTGTACAAGTATGTACATCGATGTGGTGTCAGAAATACTGTCGACTTTGTGACTCGAAGATGGCCGTTCTAGTTGTATCTCTCTTCTTAGAGTGACATGGAAATGTTTTGCACATTTCTCGCTTGAAAGTTTCCCATTTCGTCTATAACTGATGCTTTCCTATTACTTTATCCAATTCTGGCAACTCTCTCCTCGTATCTCAAAATTTTGCCTTCCGGATTACGAGCCTCGTCTAAACAATCTCAAACTCGTTCTTAACAGAAATTTGCTTCCACACGATATGTTGTTGGTCATGTCCATAAAATGCGTTCTAACCTCAACATTCTCTACTGTATTTGGGTTGTTACCTATTAGGAGTCTCACACTCCACTCCTCTTCAGGGGAGTATCTACAACTGGATTAAAAAGCAATCCTGACTACATCTAGAAATCGTCCTCTGCTGTGCCCTTTCCCTGTTCTTGGACAAATCTATTCCTGCAATTTAGAATCACCCCACAGATCGGTGTTCTTCCTTACCACATGCCTTTTTGAACTCAGAACTCTCTAATCCTGCTTTTCAGAGGAGCATGATAAGCCTATCCCTGAGACTTAATAATTCTTCCATACCTAATTTAATCCACATAGAAATCTTACATTAATTCAGTCCTTCGTAAAACCCCTTTCTCTTGATATAAATTAGTCATTTCACCTAGATTGCAACACATCTGCCTATTTTCTCTTTCCTATCACGGCCTCGACATCTTAGTGACCTCTCGTCCCGTCTTCCAACTTACCCTCCCTTTCAAACCATGTTCACTTACTGCAACATATGTACTCATTGGCTATCCTACTCTCACTTCAAACTCCTCATCGTGTATTTCAAACTACTCATGTTTGGTCGTAATTTTTTTTCCTCCTTGCCCTTACCATCATGTTCTCAGTTGCAGATCCTCTCGATTAGTCCCCCCCTCCTCTATCGTCCTCCCCCCACCCCCCCTCAAGCTGAAGGTCAGTCAGGCAGATAAGAAATTGTGACATGCTTCAGGTACATGTAAACCTGTACGAACCTGTTTCATTGTTGGGTAGTCACTGACAAAACCATGTTTCCTGGTAAGGAGGATGTATGGATATGGATACTCAGCAGGGTTTAAAACAGAACATGTCAAAAGGTGGAGGAGCTCCTTGTGAGCCAACAGACCATTCATATGGTGCCCAACTGTTGTCTGCGGTTTGGCCCATTGGCTCCTCCACTCAGGCTCCCTCGCTGAGAGAATCTAGTGAGCAGGATCAGCGTCAGGAAAACGAGCCATATGTCCATTTAGCCACAAATGATGCTCATGACTATGCAGGTAACAAATCCTTTTGAGGCTCTCTCAGCATTTGCTCATGGACACACAGTCCAACCACGATAGCCAAGGATTCTCCTAAGAGACCTGGTGCCAAAGGAGTAAGCTCTGTCTGAGATCCCTGGTCAGAGTCCAGTCTCACATCCGTAGAGCAAGACTGGAAGCACCAAGGACCTGAAGACTTGGACTTTTGTCCTTGCATAGTACCGGCAGCACCACACCCCATGATCCAGTGGAATCCATGACTCCTAGGCCTGATCCAGACATCTATTTACCTCTGGCTCACATGAATATCACTGTCAAGGTAAATTAATCTCTCTGACATCAACATCCTCACACAAAGTACAGACAAGTGGCAACTCAAGATGTCCCTGAAAGCCTGGATCTTAGTTTTGACTCAGGAAACCGTAATCCAGCGCCTCCGACACCTCATTTGGTACCTCGAGGGTCCCCAAAACGGATTATCCAGAGTGTCTGCAAGATGACTGCATCATCTGCGAAATCAAGGTCAGAGATTTTGACATTCCAATGATGCATCCGGCTATCACTCCCACTCCTCCCCATAATCCAGTCCATACAGCGCTGAAAAGTATGGGGCTCAGTACACACCCCGCCAAACTCCAGTAACAACTGTAAATAAGTCAGAGATGGTATTACTACATCTCACAGCACTCGTAGTACAAGAGTATTGTTCAGACATCAAATTGATCAGTTTTGGTGGCACCCCATGAAGACCAAGAATCCTCCAGTGGGCATCCCCATTCACTGAATCAAACGCTTTGCACAGATAAACATAGGCTGCAGCAACCCTTGCCGAAACTCTCATCTGCGTTTGGTGAAGAGCAAGGATATGGTGAATCGTTGACCCCTTTGTTGTAAGCCTGACTGCTCTGGACGCTGGTGCTCAAGCAGATGGTGGTGAACCCTATCAAGAATTATCTGGGCAAAGACCTTGCCCAGCACTGAAGAGTCGTGTCACCCCTCAGTAGTTGTTGCAGTCCTGGCGATCGCCCTTCCTTTCCAGAGAGGGACAACAAGGCCCCTCTTCCAGTCAGTTGGATGATGTCTGTTCCAGGCAGAGCACAAGAACTGCATGCAACAACACGAGTTCAGCATTTCCACCAGCCTTGAGAAGTTCAGCATGGATGCTTCAGATCCCTGGACCTTTACCCCATTTCAAACCCGTTCGCCATAGCCTGTGTTCCACAAATGACAGTGGGTTACTTTTGTCTAGGAGGTTGGTGGCAGGATTTGCAGGATGAGACGCGACCATCGGGCGTGAAGAGGGTACTTGGGTCGAGAAGGTGAAGTCGAGAGCGAGTGGGCGGAGTGGTAGACGGGACCAGGTGGGTGGTGGAGTCAGCGACGTGTGGGCAGAGAAGGGCGGAGAAGTGGGAGTGGAGTCGCAGGCGATGACGGGCGGGTGAGAAAGGCAGAGTCAGAGGCGAATGGGAGAGAAGGCGAGTCGAGATCCAGCGCGTGAGAGAGACGGCTTCGCGATCCGCCTTTTATAAACCGCACTGCGGGGCGAGGGGAGCACCCGAAGTGATGCGTCGTCACCCGAATCAGGCGCCCTAGTTGGCCCGGGCCCGCCCCCGCACGGCCCGTCCGCGATGGCCGGAAGCAGCTCCACTCCACTCCGGCAAGATGACCCAAGCTGTGCATTGTCTCACTCCGATCCCACGACATGATCTGAATCGCCCCACACCGAACTCCGCGACATGAATTGTCTTGCATGAACTCCCGGGCCATGCCCCGACGACGGCGAGGGTGGCGTCAGGTCCACATGCCCGCCCGGGCACCACCGATTAGCGCTGGTCATGTGCCTGTTCCATGATGCGCCACGCGGCCTGAGCTGTACAGCACGCCCCTGCCTGATTGCGGCTTCGCCGGCTGGAGAGGCTAGAAGACGTCCGCCATCCGTGGAGAACACCCGCGGGCCAGCGAGGACCGACGGTAAGGTGTTAGGGTAAACCCATGCACAGATGAGAAAAGATATGTGCATTCGTGCCCTGCTCTGTACGATAATATGGTGTCACAAGCTAAGCACAGTCTGCCTGCTGTCGAGCATGCCCGTACAGTGCGCACGGATCCGCCATTAAGCACGTGGCAGCGCTCGCGTTCGCCGATTCTGCTATCGTGGCACGGGGCCAACCCCGATCTGTGTCAGGAATTGAGGGGAACGATCGGATTAATTATTAGATGGAGGTTTGGAATGAAAAGAATATAGATATAAGTATCAGATGGAGAAATGGAGGGGAAAGAAGATGCCGGTGTAATTAAATGCAGAAATGGGTTGAAAAGATGAGCCGCTAGTGTCCTTGCACACTTTTGTTCCGTACACGTGGCGTAGTTGTTGTTTTTGTATTATCGGCCTCTGACAATGCAGTTATTGGCACCAAGCTTCCAGCCACGCTCTCGCCGATATTGGGTCATTTGCTTCTGTGTTGTGAAAAACAACATCCGTGCAGTCTCTTTAAGAGATAGTCGTTCGTATGCCTTTTCAATGCAACCAGCAATCTCATCCCAGATCATCGGAAGCTCGAGACGATCATCTCGAGCTGCCGAGCATATCTGATGACTTTCCGCAGAGTTATTCCGAGGGTATCACTTTATCCTCGCAGCTGCGCTGCTGTTGTATCTTTCCCATCCCCCACGGCACGTGCTGTATCTGTTGGCCTCCGTGAGACCCATTGCTTACAGTAAACGGCTGCGGTTCCACAGGGGGTGTCCGAGCGCAGTGCCTGCTGGCCTCCGTGAGGACCCAAATTCCAATTTACCTCAGAATAAGCAGAAAAAGAAGAGTAGAAATGAAGTTAGTGTGTAAACAGACCTAGCTATGAGATCCCTGCAACGCACGTCCCGTTGTCCCGCGAGACAAAAGGGAAGGGACTATCTAAACGTATATTAATGGAATAACTGTCTCGGGACCCCTATATGTTTGATGCCATTGCCGTAGAGGCATGCGGTTCCTAGAACCGCAACAATATCTTTCATTACATGAATTCTACGTCCTTGAATTTCAGTGGGCATGTATGCCGTACGGCATACGTATGAGATTGTTGCTGTTGCTGCTCAGTTCATCTATACTAACAACTGTCAGTGTGGCAGTGTTCAGTCAGTGTGTGTGTGCGCGTGTGTGTGTGCGTGTGTGTCTCCATAACTCCAAAACCATGAACCTAGCAGCCTGAAAGTTTGCATGCATCAAAGGGAACTCCAAGGGAGTGCATGAGTGGAATTGGGTGTTTGGGTTAATTAAAACACCCTTTTCAAGATAATTGATGGCCTTAATTAAATTATCCTTTATCAGGCACATCCTCGACCACCTCGCTCTTATCCCGTTTACTCGATCTCCCTTGCTGGGGTCTTAATTCGCCATTTTATTCAGCCTGCTCAACAATGCCTTGAGTTGGAACAGGCCGCATTGATTATTAACGATAAGTGCTCAAAATGTTTTGTTTTTTTTTCACTTTCCTTCACTCATGTCATTGAATGCCTCATCTACATACCTACATATCTCTGCAAACATCGCTGTAGTGTGTAGTTCAAGTTAGAGCGGTTTTGTTCATGTATTTTTCATATGTTATCTGTTTTATATGTTACTATCCTAGATAATAAAGTATACTAGCATATACCCGTGCTCCGCACGGAGTTGAATGGTGGCAAAAGGTGGATGAGGCATAATTAGATGTTATGGGAAGCTGGGAGGGTGTCATTCAGGATGTGATGCACTATGGTGACCTGTCCTTAGTTTTCAAAGGACCTCCCTGTAGATGACATTTTGGGTGAGTGTCTTGTTGCTGAATAGTCCTTGTGAGGAATTATGTCCACTTGATAGATATATAGGAGTAACCTCTTGCACGTGAAAATGCAACATATAGTTGGCCATGGGAGAACACAGGGGCTGGGAGGTATATTCCGAGTTTGTCAAATGTTTGGCCCTGGGATTTGTTTATGGTCATCGAGTAGGCGAGTTGGCTGGAAATTGCATCATCTGCAGTGTGACTGGAAGTTTGGCGTCTGATTGGGGCAAGTTTAACATGATATAGGCCTAGCCCTAGACTGAACAGGAGCAGTGGAGGGTGACGAGAATCAGAATGCAAATTTCAATGAACGGCACTTTTTGGCGCACATCCGACGATCGAGACACCGCTTGGACGCTTTAATTTGAAGATCACACACGCAAGACACAACACAGGTAACGATGGCGGTTGATATTGACAATTAATGTAATGAAGGGCAGTTGTTTGGGTGCATCCGACAATCGAACACCTCTTTAATTTGAACAGTTAACACGCACACATTCAAGGTACAGAATCTATTATCGGACACCGCGCTTTCGAGAACAAAGAAAAGAAGAGAATCCGGGCAATGAAGGGATGACCTCATACCCGTTCCCTGGTGTAATTCAGATTTTAGCTACCTTCAGATTATAGCCTTTGATGTTATCTGGACGTAGGCCTATTGCAACTTATTTTCGGGTGTTTTTAATATGTACGTTGGATTTCAAGACACAAATTGACAGTCTAAGAGGGCGTGTTCAGTCGGGAAGTACGTTGGATTTCAGACACACATTGACAGTCTAGAGGCGTGTTCAGTCCGGGAAAGGCCAATCGGGGTACATCATGTTGGCAGAGCTCTGGCGCTCATCGTTCCCCTCCTTCCACGCTGATTTTTAAAACATGACAACCATTGCTGATGTTCTGAGCCATACTATTTATTATCAGTTGTGTTTATGTTCAGTGTTTGATGCAATGAGTACTCCCTTACTCGAGTTCATACTTTTTGGATAGATGGCAGCACTTACCGGACAGCAGTTCAGCGATGGCGACCGAACGGGAATAAATGCGGCCGTCGATGGGTTGAAAATCTTGTTGAAGCCACGTTGTCATCGAATTCCAGCTTAGAAATTTAGTGCATCGTCTTCGTCACATTAAGAAACCCCAGTATATGGGAAGAGCACATTCCTGCCAGGGTTTCGGAGGAGAAACGTCAAATTACGCGCAAACGTTAACAGAAAATAAAAAATTTTTAAATTA
>CM068967.1:14025139-14036812 GCA_035128595.1 Eptatretus atami | reverse complement strand
CAGAAAGACTGAAAATGGAGCACTATAAGTGTGCTTATTGGATTCCCTGTGTGTGAAAACATTGCATTAGACTCTTTATTCAAGTGCTTAGGCCTCTTGGTGACCACGATATGGTAAAAATAGTTTTCGGTGGCGGCCATTTTTAAATTCATGATGGCGGCCGTAATTGTAGTCTGATCATGTGTGTCCTGCTCTTATATGAAAGAGCATATAAAAGTAGTCGATAGTCAACTTGTACCATTTTCAAAACCACTTTTTCACATTTTGCGATCTGTGAAATGCTTGACTTAAGCTACTGTACCTACTTGTGGTAATGGAAGGAGACAAGGGTTTTTTTTTCGTTGTTTAATTTAATTTAATGACATCAGAGACATGAGTGTAGTTGGGTAGGGAATAGATGGGGGGGGGGAATTGAAGTAATAGGGAAGATACAAAAAAATGATCATACACCTGAACGGGAAGGACGAGTGAGGCCTCAAGGAACCGGAAAGGCAAGGACGACAAAAACTCACAAGAAGCACGATTTTTTGAACAACGAACCTAGAACACACAGTAAAGCATGTAGGTGAAAAACAAACAGTTAAAAGGACATATAATATCGAAACTTAACTTTTGAGAAATCGGACAGAGCCCCTTGAGAGAAGCTGCATAACTCAAACCCAGAACCGCGAAGTCAAAGAACATGATCCCAGAACCGGAAATCAATGTTCATAGAACTATACCACCGAGTGTTTCAAGTATCCTTGTATCCTTCAAGGTATCAATGATACCCCCCCATGAGCTTCCTTCCGCTACTCACTCATAACCCACCAAGTACCTTGCTATAATTCAAGACCAGTGTTGTATCAATTCTCGATGTAAATGCCATTCCAGAAAACATGATCACATGACCCAAATCAATGTAAAGGGATTTTCATCTTTCGGTGTCTTGGTGAGGGGTGGGTGGGTGGAGGTAGAGGAGGATACAAATCCTTAATATGTCAATGTCATCAGTCACTGCTACTCCAGGTGGGAGAAGGGCATTACAAGTTCCCACACCTAACAAGTACACAGTATTCCGTCCTAAGCCATTTTCCAGAACAGTGACGTGTTTGATCACAGTATAAGTAAGTAGGTATCTATTTGCTTCATCAATAACGCAGGTTATTTATATTTTCGGCGTGATTGAGGCACGCTTGTCAGTTACCAACACAACGCCCGAAATAAAGCTTGCATCAGAAAAGTGTTGCTGCCTGGACAAGACTTCACCATAGCGCGGTATTCTGCTAATATAACTTCAATCCTTGTGTGTGTGGTGTGTGTGTGGTGGTTGTATGTATTGTGCATGTTGTGTGTGTGCATGTGTGTGTGTGCGTATATGTGTGTATGTATGTGTTTGTTGTTGTGTGTGTGTTGTGTGGTGTGTGTGTTTGTTGTGTGTTGTGTGTGTGTGGTGTTGTATATGAGGGCCCACCAGGAGGAGTGATGTAAGCCGAGCATTTTTTTAAATGAAGTGATGAATGATAAGCTTGGATGATAGGGTAAAGGGTTAAAATGTGCTAGTGGCATTAAACTCCAAAATATGCCGATGTGTCCTTACATCACTCCTCCTCGCAGGCGCCTCATGAGATATTACAAGCCGGTAGTGAGCATGGGAAGTCGCCTACCCAATAGAACCTGACACGATGGCCCCGTTCGATGGAATGACTCTGAGGATTAAGCGAACAAGAAAATTCAATCGATCAGCTTCACAAGGGTTAATGCTGACAGATTGTTTTTTCGTTAAAATACCACCCACATTTTAGAAGGTTTTTCGTCCATTGTTGGCAAACGAGGGGTCCATAGCAACGGTTTTCTTCTCACACATAACTAGGACAATACCATGACCTACCATACCCAAGTTTCATGTATATCTGACTCATAGCTCTGAATTAACGAACTTCGTTTTTTATTGTTTTTCGACCAGGGTGCATTCAAAGTCTACTTCTCCCGACATTTTCATAGGATACCGGGTGGAAATTTTGACATATGGCTGATGTACTGCCACAGTCCGCTCGTGGCCGCGATTTTAAAAAAATTTTTTATGATTTTTCAAATTTAAAAGTCCCTTGCTAGCAACGGTGGTCATAGCAACGGTTCTCATTTGCACACAACAGGTCATGGTATGGAACCTACCAACAACAAGTTTCATCGAATCGCCATTGTATTAACGACACTGGACCGAAAGAACAGCGGGCAACAGACAGACAAACATATCGACGAAAAACTGATAATAAGGGTAGAACAAATTTCCAAAATTTTTAATAAAAAGAATTTTTTTTCGAACTGATAGACTACCATATAATATATATAGTATATATCATATTATATATGTTATTGTTGTGTAATATGTATATGTTTATGTGTGTACGTGGGAGTGTGTACGTGGGGGTGTGTATACGTGGGCGTGTGTACGTGTGTATGCATTGTGTGTGGTGTATGTATGTATATGTTTGTGTGTAAATGTGTAATGTCTTGTATGTGTGTAATTTACGATGTGTGTTAATGGTACGTGTGTGGTGTGTTATGTGACGTGTGTGGTGTGTACTGTGTGGGGTATGTGTACCGTGTGTGGGTGTGTACGTTTGTGGATGATACGTGTGGATGTGTGTGTGTGTGTGTGTGTGTGTTGTGTGTGTGTATATGTGTGTATGTGTACGGTGTGTAAGTGTATTGTTGTGTGGATGTGTTACAAGTGTGTGATGTGTACATGTGTGGGTGTGTGTGTAATCGTGTGTGGGTTGTGTAACGTGTGGTGTGGATTGTACGTGTGTATGTGTGGTGTGTGGTGTGGTGTGTGTATATGTGTGTAATGTGAGTGTGTGTGTGTATGTGTATGTTTGTGGATGTGTACATTGCTGGTGGATGTGTAGCATGAGTGGGTGTGCTGTACGTGTGTAGCGTGTGTTGTGGTGGTGTGTGTGTGTGTGTGTGTGTGTGTTGCCTATCTTGCAGTTCTACGCTGATTCCATCTAGACTTGCTACCACGAACAGCATGACCACAATTTGTTGTCAAGGTATTTTTTTCTTTTCTGGTGGTCTTGGAATGGTGGGGTGAGTGATCAGCCGCAACTTCTCTGTGTAAATGTGTATCGTTAGTCCGGCAACAGGATTAAGAGAGTCCCATGCAGTACAGCTATTCCTGTCCCACGTTTTCCATTGCCAGTGAGAATTTTGAATTGCACAGCAGAGGTATTTTATTTGAATAAAGGATAACACAATAACCCCCCTGACCATCAAGTAGGGAGCTGGGCTTCTAGTTTTAAAAGATGAGATTTTTAAAGTAGTTAAAAAGAAATTTTTTCCAGAGTTAGCACTTTGAAACAATTTTATACACAGCCCTTATACACCACCATTATATGATTCATGTCCAAGTACTCTGCTATACTGGAGGATTCTTGGAAGTATTAGAAGGTCGATTTGTGTTCTCTATCCAGTACATAAATATTCAAATTCAATTAAAAAAAAAATTGTACAAGTTGTATCAATAAATCAATTATGGTTTTACCATGCCTATTTTACAGCAGTGTCCTACTTACACGAATCACCCCGATTACTAACAAGTCACAGTTATTTCGTGCCTGTTTTTGTGTCCTTTATAAATTATTATAAAAAAGTTTTTAAGTTTCCTGTGGAATGATTTTCAATTTTGTTGACTGACGTGCAGGCAGACAGACAAAATATATCCGACTACTTCCGTCGCATGTGGTGGATCAGCGACAAATCAAAGCGAAAAGTACATAAACGGCAGATTCGTCTTCCGTGCATATGCTCAGATTCATGTAGAAACACAACATGTTAATTGAACAAGTTTGTTCCTCGATCAACATAAACTGGATAAGCCAAATAGACAGACAGTGAACCAATTGCTTGAACCCCATCTTTTCACTTTGTGTGTGTGGGATAAAATTATAGTTCAATGGATGAAATTTTGTCTACCCAAAATAAGCTAAAAAAATATTGTCTTCCCAAAATAAGCTATAAATGGAAGTAACACATCGACAGTCGAAGCAGTTTGGGTAAAACAAGATTCACAAAGTCATGTGTGCTGTGAAACAGAGATTAATCTTGAAGCTCCTTGTGTAAGAAGATCAAGCCAGCTGAAATTCATAGAGACCATTTGAACAATGTGACATAATTTCTTCACCTGGTGTGTTAAAATGGTGTGAGTACAATATCCCAAAAATTGGAAGTGATCTTATCATTCTGACATGCAAACAACTACTATCAAGACAAGCAACTAAATGTGTTGAACAACTGAATCTGCGAGAATCACTTGCAGAAGAACTGTGGTGTCAGGTTGGAAAGTGGGGAAACAATCATTCATTCATTCTCACTTGAAATTCAAAAAGTTGAAATGCAACATTGGTACCGTGGCACCAAAGGATCTCACGCATTGTCCTATGTTTTTGACCAATCTCGTTATAGCGCCTCCTCATCAGATCGGATGATGTTTTTCAGAATTAGTCATAATGGCATGATGAAAAGGCACTTGTGTGGCCCTAAGCAACAAATGCCTTTGGAACCGAGACCTTTTTGAAGAAGACTCGACGGATTGATGGACAACTGTGTCCAGTAATTTCACAACGATAGTGGATCAAAAGGGTGGGCCTTTGATGCTTAGTACTGTGGTCCCCTTTTTTCTCAAAGATCCAATTAATTCACCACTCGGCTACATCTTCACACTCATAGATTTCTCCTTTTCAAAGTGGACACATCACTGCGTCTAAGACCTCCTTTGACATACTCCCTGCCGGGTGCTGGCTTCGCTCCCTTTCACATGATCATGTTCTTTAATCAAGCTTGATAGTCAATAGAGATCCCGTATAAACTATTGTTTGTATTTTCAGGAATAACTTAATTTATTCCATTCAATTCAAAAGTAATGCAGCCGGTAGCCCATTAAATACCCCGAACCTTCCCATTTTTTAAATAATACTATATCTTTAAACCCATAAAGGTAATGTCATTATTACCAGTCACTCTTATATATATTATTATGATCAAAGCTGTTAGAGCTTTCTTACTAACAGTCTCTGAGAAGATTTTGTGTTTATAATTTCTCATAAGATGAATCCTCTCCATCATACATCCTTTCTCTTCCATATACGACGTGTGTTCAAAAAGTATCCAACCTTAATTTTTCGTGCGTAAATAAATGAAGTCTAGGGGCGTGGTTTGGTGCAAGTATGTAAGGCGATCCTAATCGTATACGTGAATATTTTCCCGCCTGCAGAAGCTGTCAGTCGCCGACCAGACCGCCGATGAGTGAGGAAGTGTAGTGAGTGCCAGTCGGATTTTCTGTTTTTGACAAATACGGATCACTCGTGGCTCATCGCCAGTGATCACTGTGTTAAGAAGTTTTGGGATCGCTGTTCAATCTCTGCCAGCATGTCCTGTGCGTCTCCAATACGGAGTTGCTTCTGCTCGATCATAAGCACTTTGCACAAACTTCGCTGAGAGTTCTCCTTAAGCCCAAATCCTCAGTCACAATGGGAATGAACGGATCCCAATGCTGATGCCGTCACCGTCGTCTGCAAGTTCTCTGATCGTGATTCGACCGATCCTGCATCAGCAGTGGTTCTCAACTTGTCATGACGATCTCATTTCGGATGTTGAGGCTACCAAACGTGCTTCACTTTCACTGAATGTCGGACCATCTTGAAGCGCTTGTTACCACTTCTTTTATCTGTATGTGCCCATTGCTTAGTTGCCCAAAGGCTTCGTTTGAATCTTGCGGGATCGTTCCACTTGGGAATGCGCCAAGCTTTACACAACATTGATGCAGTAGCGTGTTCAAGTTTTTTCCGTCATTTTGTCAAAAGCGAAAATCCGACGCGCTCACTTACACTTCCTCACTCATCGGCCAGTCTGTCGGCGACTGACAGCTCCTGCAGGCGGAAAATATCATCGGCATACAGATTAGAGTATCGCCTACATAACGTCGCACCAAACCACGCTTATATAGCTTATTTGTTTACGCTATCGAAAACATTAAGGTTGGATACTATTGAACCACACCTCATACATTCAGGTAATGTTGAAAGTTCATGTCTCTTTAATAGGACTTTCTTTTTGACCTTTACGTTCTTTCACATTTGAATTCATTTAGCCGCTCTAATCTGGTATTTAAAAGATATGCCTTTGATCTAAACACCTATCAAATATGCACTTACATATATTTCACCTAATCAATCTTTGTAATTTACCAACAACTTTTGTATTCTTTTTGAAAAGAGTGGATTAATTAGGAACAAATTACTGTATCATAAAAATATCTTCATCTCTTCATATACTTAAAACATCTGTAGTTATCTCAGTATGCAAGCTATCCATATCCATACATACGCAATACCAATCTCTTTCTTCTTCTTTCTTGCTTCTTCTTCCGGCTGTCCGTTAGGGTTCGCCACATCAGCGATCAATTCGTCTCTCATTTCGCTCTATCCTCCACATTTCCATTGACACTCAAACGCAACCCGCATTGTCCGCGCTCACCAAATCCATGAACCTCTTCTTGCCTTCCTCTTCTTTCTCCTGCCTGGCGGCTCCATCTTCAGCATCCTTCCCGATATAGCCGCTTCTCTCCTGGCACATGTCCAAACCATCTTCACATCTCCGCCTCCTCTCATCTGCTCTGCCACCACCACCATCTCACCTGCGCCACTCTCTAAATACTCCATTCCTTATCCTGTCCATCCTCGTCACTCCAAACGAGAATCGCAGCAATCTTAACTCTGCAGCTCCAGCTTCCACTTCCTGTCTTTGTTCAGCGCCACCGCCGTCCAAACCATACACAACCTAGCTGGTCTCAACCTTCCGGTCTTATATACTTTCCCTTAACCTTGCAGCCTACCCTCTGTACAAAATCAACTCCTGCAACTCTTCTCCACCCACTCCATCCTCTGCAACACTCTTTTCATTTTCCCACACTCTTCCTCCGTTCTTTGGAAAGTTTGATCCAAGTATTTAAACGCCATCCACCTCCACCCGTAAAGGTCTACTGCTTGCAACCGCAGGCATACACACCCCCCTCATATTACGCACATGTACTCCGTCTTACTCCAACTTACATCATTCCCCTTCTCTCCAAGTGCTACATCCACTCTCAAGGCCGGCTCAGCCTGCTCCCTACTCTCCCTGCAGATTTCTATGATGTCATCCGCGAACATCATAGTCCATGGAGACCCAGTCTGATCTCAGTCCGTCACCGTCCATCACCATTGCAAACAGAAAGGGATCAAGTCGATCGCTTGGTGCAATCCCACTTTAACCTTAAACCTCCGTCATTCCACAGCAACGAACCACTCACCTCTAAATCCAACACTGTCCTCATACATATCCTGCATCAATTCTCACACTACTTCTCCACCACTCTCTCCGACTTTCCTCATTACAATGGGCACAACTCCTCTCTTGCACCCTAATCATAGCTTTCTTCTAAATCTCACATAACACACAATGTCGCCACTCCTGTCTGTGCTTCCCTATACTTCTCAATCAAACATTCTGCAAAAGCAACATGCTGATCAGTGGTGCTCTTCCTGCAATAAACCCATATTGTTGCTCACAAATTATGCACTCTCTTCTCACCTAGCTTCCATACCTTTCCCACAACTTCATGGGTGTGGCTTTAACAAACTTTATCCCTCTGTAAATTTTCCACAGGCTCTTGTGCATCACCTTGTTCTTTGAAAATCGGAACCAGTACACTTAATCTCCACTCCTCTCAGCATCCTCTCACTTTCCAAGATTTTATTAAACAATCTGGTAACAACCCCACTGCCATCTCCCCTAAGCGAATTCCGATGCCTCCAAGGTATGTCATCTGGGCCAACCGCCTTTCATCCTCTTCAGAGCAGTCCTCATGTCCATCCTTACTGATCCACGCTCCACTTCCTGATTCCTAATTCTCCACAGGTTTGACTCTACAACCTTTCTCATCTCTCTCATATTTCTTCATTCATCACATCTTTACATCTTTATTACCCTAACCTGCAGCCAACATCCTTCCGCAGCTCGGTCCTCTGTCTGTCCATGCGGTATAAATCCTTCCCGCTTTTTAGGATATCTCAACTTCTCTGTACATGTACTCGTCGTATGCCTTTTTCTTAGCCGTTTGCACCTCTCTATTGCCTTTCGCCGCACTTTTCCTTGTACTCTCCGCCGTACTTCTTCATCTCTCTGACTATCCCACTTCGTTTTCGCCAATCCCTTCTTCCTATACTTTCCTGTAACTTCTCGTCGTTCCACACCAAAAGTCTGCCTATCTCGCTTCCTCTGTCCAGATGTCACACCAAAGTGACTCCTGCTATCCTCCCTCAGCCCACTTCTGCTGTATTGCTACAATAATCCCACCCATCTTACGCAACATCCACACCTGTCCTCGCCTCCTCACCTAAATTCCACGCACCATCTTCCTCCTTCAGCTTCCACCATCTGGTCCTTGTTCAGCCCTCACTCTCTTCCTCAACCTCACCTCCAAAATCATCCTACATTGACCAACCAATAGAAATCGCTGCGAGCTACACTCTCCCCTCCACCGCACCTTACAGTCTATAATCTCTTTCAGGTTGCATTCCTGCTTAAGATGTAATCCACCTGTGTGACTTTTCTTCCACCTTGTACGTCACCCTGTGTTCCTCCTTCTTCTTAAAAATACGTATTACCACTGCCATTTCCATTCTTTTTGCAAACTCTACCACCATTTGCCCTTCCACATTTTCTTCTGTTGCAGACCGTACCTACCGCACCACCTCCTCATCCCTCTTTATCCCTTCCCCAACTATGCCCATTGAATCTGCTCCAATCACTCACTCTGTCAATCCTTGGGATACACTGTCTCACCACTTCATCTAAACTCACTCCAAAACTTCTTTACTATTCCATCTCACACCCCATACTGCGTGCATTAGTGCACTGAGACATTCATCATCCACCACTTCAATTTCAACTACACTCATACATCGGTCAGACACTCCCACCGTCAATACCTCGTTGACATTAATCTTCCTTCAGGATTAACCCCGACACCGATTTCTCTCCCATCCACGACCATCGGAAACAGTTTGAAAAACCACTCCAAGCTCTAGCCTTACTCCCCCATCGCACTTGGTCTTCCTTGTACATCACAGTATGTCCAACCTTCTTCTCTCCACATAATCAGTCCAACTCTCGCCTTGCCATCCATCGTCCCAACAATTCAGATTCCAACTCTCCACTCCACCCTTCTCCCTTCCCTCTCCCACTGCTCCGGACCGCCTTTCCCCGTCTCTTTCTCCCCTCGCCACAGCAGTAAGTCAACAATTTCCACTGGTACCGTCCTGCTGACCCACGGTACCCTTTGTCGTTGGTAACCCGGGCCTCGACCGGATCCGGTATGGAAATTCGTTTGTGTCCCGCATAATATTTGCATAGTTTTTTACGCCGGATGCCTTGTCTGAACCACCCTGGTCAGCTCTTTAACGACACACAGGATATGGTACACCTATCTTCTAGACCGGGAATACACTCGGCCCATACACTGGTACTTCATTTCGGCCGACCTCGTGAAGGATGAACAGCGAGCAACCCCCTGCGGTGCTTTATACGACCTTGGTAATATACTATATATATATATATATATAGTTTATATAATATATTATAATAACACACATAATATTATATATAAATATATCATTATTTAATTCAGTGGCCAACGGGGCTTGAACTCAGGACTTTTGGGTCCCAACCGCCCCTAACCACTTGCGCCAACACAAAGGCTTATACATAGGCAATACAATTCTCACCATTATATTTTTCTCTAGATTATTATATAGTAATCATACATTAAAAACTTTAAAGATCGAAAACAGATGTTCCACATACATCGGTTTAATCCATCTATATACTCTCGATTATTTCAATGAACAAGTATCAAAACTTACTGTAAATATTTTCTTAACTCTTACAAGCTTGGTGTATTTTATTCAACTTCTCCAGCCTCTCCCAAGTAGTAGCAAAAGTCTTACATTTTGTCTTGTCGCTTATATTTTCCATTGGTTTTTACCAAATACAGAATTATTTATCACTTGTCAAAAGTCCTTCTCAAAACATATTTGCCCTTGTTTTCATCCTGTCATATAATCAATACTATGCCAACCCGCACCCGCGCGAAGTTTTTCTGAGTGAGGTCGTTGGAACATTCAAATATATTCCATGTGTTCACAATGTGATTTATAGAATTTCTTTATATCACAAATGTTTCTTGTTACATTTTTGTGTCAAATGCATCTTCTGAGGTGATTCAGCATGTGCAGAAAGGGTTTTACATTGCCAAGAAATCCTGTTTTCTAAGGAGTGGCATTACGCCTCTTCAGCGCTAACCGGTCTGTCGACGATAGCGTGACCTCAGCGAATGACCGATGATGTCATTATTACGCCTCTCAGCGGTGACGGTCACATCGGTCGCCCATGCAAACGAATGAAAAATGAGAAAATCGCCAAAAAAATCCCAAACCCTGTCCGTTCTGGCCTATCGATCAGCATAGCCTATTCTGTAGCATTAGACCATGAGAGCCCCGCGTGCCGAAATTGGGACAAATCCCGTTCCGGCAATTCCGTAGGTAGATACGTCCACTAAAATATTGGCTTAGCATATTAATTAATAATAGTTTACCCAACTAATGACTGAGTCAACTTTTAGTGCCCTCATGTACCTTTTAACACTGTAGTCTTGCTTCATAATGCTTTGGATTTTCTTTGATGTAAAACATACTTCTCTTTAATCAAACCAATGGTGTGAGTAAATTTAGTTGAAGGAATATATTTTAATACTCATTTGAAAGAACTAAAGAAATGTTGTTCGAATAACGCACCAAATAAACTCGCTTGATGGGCATCCTCTTTCAGATCCATAAGAAGGTCTTAATGTTTGTTAGAAGTTTTCTAGGAATACGTTTAAAACATCTACTTCAAAAAATACCCATATCCCATTTATCTAAATCTTCTTTGACTGTTGGAAGATTATATCATCTCAGATAGATTTTAACTTGTCATTCTTTCACCCTTTAAAATTACCATGGGTTGAGATTCTATCATTGCCAGCATATCAGTGTTTAAGCATGCAAAGTACATCAATAAGATGTGGGCTTATGCAGGTGAGAAGTCTGAAAGATATTTATTCATTTGCCTTAGCATAATCTCTTTGTAACAAACTTGTGAAATTACTCTCTCTTTTAGCCTTTCTAACATCAAGAGGCATAGTCTACATCACTGAAGATCAATGGGTTGGTTTTGTCATTTTTCAACATAGTGCTCCAGGCTAGTCCAGGAGATGTAATAATAATGGACAGGATCGAAATCCATAGGAAATCTATTAATCACAGTACTTCTCTCTAAATTCCTCAATACACATCAGCGAGTAATAAACATTCGAGTTCATTAAATAAAGTCATGAATATTTCACCCATATTCTTTATCTCAAACTCTCTCCAAACTTGATTTGCTCTTAATATTCCTTCTACCTGTAATATGGCATCTCTAAACTCTGTTTAAAAACGCTTTTGAGGAAGAATTCTTGGTTTCTTAACATCTTTTGAAAGGAAGTCCATAGAATAAATATGGGTAATATTGCCCTTTTTATAAGAAGAGAAACTGTCTTTACCCAAGGCTTGG
>CM068967.1:13996760-14007240 GCA_035128595.1 Eptatretus atami | reverse complement strand
ACAAGAGAGAGATGGATCTGTGCACCGGCAAGCTGAAACTTCTCAAAGGCTGGTGGAAATGCTGTAGCTTGTGTCGTTGTTTTGCAGTTCTGGCGCTCTGCTTGAACACGAGGCATCCATCCGACTGACCTGGAAGAGGGGCCTTTGGTGTCCCTCTCTCGAAAGGGAAGGGTAATCCGCCAGGACTGCAAGAACACCGAGGGGTGATGCTGGCTTTCAGACTGGGGCAAGGTCTTTGCTCGGATAATTATTGGATGGGGTTCGCAACAATCTTGCTTGGAGAACGCAAGCATCCCAGAGTAGTCAGTCTTTACACCAAAGAGGTCAATGATGTGACTGTATCCCTGCTCTTTCGGTGCCTCAAGCTGAACGCCGATGAGAATATGGCAGGGGCTGCTTGCAGCCTATGGTTAACGTCTGCAAAATGTTGATCAGTGATTCGGGATGCGCTCTGGAGGATTTTTGGTCTCGTGGGGTGCCTCCAAAAACTGTTCAATCTGATGTTTGAACTATACTCTGGTACTGAGAGTGCTGTGAGATGTGGTGTACCATTCTGACTTATTTTGCAGTCGTTATCTTGGAGTTTGTAGGGGTGTTACTGGCGCTCGTCACTTTCCAGGTAAACACTTGTATGGACTGGATTTCTGGGGAGGATGTCCGGAGAGATCAAGCTGCGGTGCATCTTTTGGGAATGTCAAGATCTCCATGACCTTATTTCGCAGATGACGCAGTCCATCTTTGCGGAGACTCTAGAATATCCTTTGGGGGCCCTCGCAGATGCTGGGATTTAATGGGTTTCCTGGGTGAAAAATAAGATCCAGGCTTTCAATGGACATCTTCGATGCTGCTATCCTTGTCTATCCCTGTTTCTGTCGAGGATGTTGAGGTCACAGAGAGATTCACTTAATCTTGGAAAGTGATATTCACGTGTCTGCTGTTGTGAGCCAGGGGTCAATTGATGTGTAGGTCGGGCTTGGGGGAGTCATGGATTCACTGGATCATGGGGTGGGGTGCTTCCGGTATCCTGTGCAAGGAGGACAAAAGTCCATTTTTTCAGTGTCCTTGCTGCTTCCGGTCCTGGCTTCTACGGATGTGAAGACTTGGACTCTGACCAAGGAATCTGAGATGGAGACTTAATTCCTTTGGTAGCCAGATCTTTTCGGGAGAATTCCTTGGCTGTCGCTGGTCGGACTTTATGTCCAATGAGCGGTTGCTGAGAGGACTGTTAAATGAGATTTCTTACTTGCGTAGTCATGGGGCTCGAACTGCCAGCTTTGTATGGACATGTGGCTGCATTTTTCCTCACGCTGATCCTGCTCAACCAGATTCTCTCAGTTAGTGAGCCTCCATGAGTGGAGTGGGCCAATGGGCCGCCACAGTGGCTCTCGTGGTTGTGGCAGGTTGATCAAGCATCACGGGGAAGCTTTCCTGGGATGGGCCATAGCATCTGCTGGGGGATGGCAGGACGGAGGCCCTGGAGTGGCCGCAGAAAGTTGTACAGAAAGCGAGTGTGCTTCTCTGGCGCAATGCTCCGCTCTCTGACCTGACTGACCTGAAGTATGTAGGTGACGTGTCAGGTGTATGATCACGCCGTATTCGTTTGGGGAGAAAACTGACCATGTCTGTTTCAATGGGCCTTTCCCTCCAAAATTTGTTGGGGAGGGGGTGGGGTGGCAAAAAAAACTTGCCATGTCGGGTATAAAAAGGGTGGCCCATTTGAAAAAAAAAAACTCACAATAGGGGCCTCCTCCTTCGCTAAAAATATAATCGCAGACGACGTTGACTGGTATTTTTTTTTTTATTTGGCCTAACTGTGGCTCCTTAAAAGCCTCGTTGCTTTGGGTTAAATGTTCAATTGCAGCTCACAGTTCCCCAGTGAATCTTCTTGCCAATCTCAGGTGCTCTCTGCAACGTTATATCCTCTCTCGCTTTTACGTCTCTTCAAAGGCAGCTGCATCTCAACTGTTCCTCTCTGCTCAGCTGCTCACCACTGTGCCCTCTGTGTAAGCTGCGTTCGCCAACAAGATTCCAAATCGCCCCTGTCCTTTCCAAAATAGGCCGTTAATGGAACCACATACGAGAATCAACTGATAAAGCTCTGTGCTGACCCGCACGAGCTCTCATGGTTCTGCTAACCTGCAGACTTCTATAAAGCAAATTCCATTCCGATAAGCATTAGCGCTTGCAGTGAGGCTAATGGCTGTCTATTTTGCAGTGGCAGATTCGGCCAACCACCTGCACCTCTCATGGCTGGAGCTGCAAATGCCCCGTGTGTGTCTTTGCAAAGACATGCAGAGTAAAATAGTCTGAAAAACGTATCGCCAAAGATTTGAATAGGGAGGACAAAACAGGAGGGAAGGGAAAACAAACATCTCACTGTACATTTCAACAATTATCCACGCACAAATCGTACGTCATGCTTGTCTCAACAATGTATTAACAATCATTATACTAAACATTAATTCCTTAAGATCATTCACACAACATATACTTGAACACTGTAGAAACACAAATCGCCTTCATGTCAGCTTCCAAAACTCCAGTTTTTTGCAGGACTTAGACATGTCATTAAGGTGATGTATAAGACAACTTCAAGCAACGCAAACCTTCCGGAATTTTTTAAAAATCATAATTTTATTTCAATTAAAGTATCACTTCAACACTACATGATGTTAAACGATGTTCTATGAAACTCTAGTTTATTATGTGCATGTCTATAATTATATTAATGTTCAAAATTGCTCTTTTTGTGTGTTTTCTCACAGATGAAAGAGCTGAAGGCTTACTTCTCTCACACCTCATGTGCTGGATGAGTTTGTACATGAATATGTGAGTACGAAAGACACTAGAGTGCTGGCTTGCTGCTCGGAAAGGTGAAGTCTAGAGTGCAACTGTGAAAGTTGCACAATCAATGGGCTTGGGAGAAGTGGGTCATAATCACAATGGAGGGCTTTCACAAGGCGACACGACAATATTTTGTTTTCAACATATTTTATTCTTATTGTCTCTAATATAAGCATTTTTATTGATTTTTTTTTCCTTCAAAACTTTCTCATAATTCAAAGCATGTTGTGGAGCGTATTTGATTGGTCTTGAATGGGCTTCTCCAAGGCAGCTTATTCCATCTATAATATGAGAAGAATGAAATGAAATAAATATTCTGAGATCCAGCATAACATGGTTTTTATAATATGAGCAAATGTTTTTGGTCTGATTCAGAAATATGAAACCTTCTCATATTCATTGAAAACTTAATTATGTCTTCTTTGTCGCTGTCCAACACTGTGAGACATGATTGTTTGTTGTTTGTTTTTCCACAATTAGGCGTATAACTTTATCCTTTCCTGAACAAGAATTCCCCATTGTAAATTGATCTTTCTCACTGTTATCTTGCACCGAAGGTGGATGGAGGTTATGTTTTCACCAGTGTCTGTCTGTCTGTGAACAAAATATCTCAAAAAGTGGTGGACGGATTTTGGACGAAATTTGGTGGAGAGCTTTGGTCACAGATAAAATGATTTTGATTTTGGTGAAGATCCAAATCGGGAACTGGATCTGGGAATTTTTAAATGGATTCTCACCATTGAGAGATCAGGCGAAAAACAAAAATAGCAGGATATCTCAAACAGTTATGGACAGATTCAGACAAAACTTGTGGTGAGTTGGTTCGGTGACAATAACTATCGATTAAATTTTAGTTCAGGTCGAATCCAGATCCGGCCTATCAGTGGGATACAAACGTAAACTAATCAGCCTGGTGGAGTTTATGCGCTCTCCGAGTGCCCTTCTAGTTTATACCTGTATTTGACAGGGCGTGCAGAGGGACTAATTTAACCTCTGAACTGTCCAATCTGGTTTGATTCTCATCCCCTAATGTCTGTGTTTGTCGAATACAGAACTAAGTTGTCCTCATTAAGACCACGCATAAGATTTGTGTCAGCCGTTTGCTTGACGAGAATGAATGCCCGAAATGTCAGATTCTCGCCTACCTCCAGCGTTAGCATAGCTTCATTGACGTCCTGTCGATTCCATCCGTGTTTCATAAACTTGGATGGGTGCTTCGCACATTGGGTGTTTAATCAAAACTGAGTAAATCCTCAGATGGACATTGTGCTTGTCCTGCTATAGCACGAGTTGGGGGACGTTGAAGATTATTTGGTGTATTTCACGAATAGTTCGCAGTTATCTCAGGCACCCTGAAACAAAAACAAATTTCTGCTTTCACCAACTCCATCATGTTCGATGTTCGAGCCCTTGACCATCCTTACTCGGTGACATAGTTAGACGAAGGAACTGACTGGCCACGGAGAAGAACAAACTGTAATTTATGAAACTCACGAACTAATTTCCAGTGTACACATTGAACATGGTGCTATTCTCAAATTTATTAATTTTCTGTCACAATATCTGTTTAATGCGGATTTCATCTTGTTCTTCCAGCATTTTGTCTCAGTCTTATTGAAAAGGAGGACTGCAGAAGTGAAGCGTGGTGATGGGTTATTTAAAAAGTATGAAAAATGTGAAGGATGAGGATAAGGATGAGAGTCGTGAGCAGGAGGAGAGAAGAGTTTGTGAGCAGGAGGAAGAGGAGAGTAGTGAGCAGGAGGAAGAGGAGAGTAGTAAGCAGGAGGAAGAGGAGAGTAGTAAGCAGGAGGGAGAGGAGAGTAGTAACAGGAGGAAGAGAGAGTAGTAAGCAGGAGGAAGAGGAGAGTAGTAGCAGGAGAAAGAGGAGAGTAGTGAGCAGGAGGAAGAGGAGAGTAGTAAGCGGAGGAAAGAGGAGAGTATGAGGCAGGAGGAAGAGGGGTAGTGAGGTGGAGGAAGAGGAAAATCAATGTGGAGTATTTCAGAAAAAACGAAAGCGATGAAAGAAGGGCACGGCAGTTATGGTAAGCAAAACATTGGAATACCAACATATTTATATATATTACAATAATTTAATCATTTTTAGTTCAAATGAGATTCTTTTGTAGTTGATGTGAAATAATCATTTGAACACAGCTTCATTATTTCTCTTATAATCCATAAACACTGTTGTGAAGCTCGCTGTTTGTGGCCTTTATTATTAGAAGACGGACTGGAAGATTATCGATAAACTCGGAGAAGGAGGCCAGGGAATTGTTTTATAAAGGAGTGAACATCAACACTTCAGAAAAGGTACATGCTTGTGGTATACTTCCTGTCTCTTCTTTCGTTTTCTTGGAGTTAGAACACAGCATGTGGGAGAGCTTAGAAACAGAACAAATTCAGAAAGAAGAGAAAAAACATGGGGAAAGCAAGGAAACATGGACAGAAGAGTAGAGGGACACAAAGCATAATGAGCGCAACAGGAATGGGGAAGTCTCCTGTATCTGAATTTGTCCCTTTTTTTGTTTCATGAAAGATGCTATTTCTTTAGACCTTCAGGTCCCACATTATTGCTGTAAAAGTTGCATCATCGATGTGATGACAATGGATCAATTAAGTGTAATTTGTGGAAAATAATTGGCAAAACGATCTTCGGAAAAGTCAAGGCTGCGAGGGCTTCTTCCAACAATTTATACCATGTGGATGTCTGACTCTTGGCATGACTGTAGGACCTCCCCTTCCCACCAAATATTACCAATAAGCAACATGGAGGGTGTTGGTAAGATTACTGAGATATTTTACAGGAATACATACTCGTTTTCTAAGCTGTCTAGATTAGGTTATCTGTCTAAGCTTATCTCTCTAAACTGTCTGCACATGAATGAACGAATGACCAACTTCTATCAAATTGAATTGTTGAGCAGATTCATTCTGTTGCTTCATGGTATATCCTCTTAATTCTTTCAACATCAACGTCCATCATCCCCTAATGCTTCCCTGCCTCTCTTCCCCCCCACCCCCCACCCCACTTCCCCTCCACCACTCCCTCTTTTAATCCCTACTTCATGAGCCCCTTCCTCTCACTTTGTGTTTTTTTTTTTTCTTCTACCTTCCATTCTTACACTCAATTGTGGTGTGTCCGTGTATTTGTCTGCTGTTCTGTTTCACCCTCCGTCTATGTAAAGCTGTTGGTTTATGGCGCTTTGCTCCTACATGAGCCTCGAATACTGTAAAAACATGTAATCATTGTATTATCTCGATGCATCAATATTGTTTTTTTTTTCTCGTTTCCCATTGTGACTGAGATGTTATAATATGACCTTCTGTCTTGTCTCTTTCAGGCTGCTTTGAAGTTTGTTTGGAGAAGCGTATGCAATTGAGAGTAAGTTTGTGTGAATGTGGAGATAATGGTGTTTAAAGTGCTGACTAATTCGTTTAGATCTTTCTCTGTGATGGTGAATGGTGTCCGGCTGAGGCTGTTCAGTCTCTCTGGGTGTGAGTTATAATTTTTGTGTTATAGTTCGAGGGGAAGTTAACCTTTATACGTTTTATGAAATGATTTTGTTCACTAAATCATTACTTTCATTCTGTTTTTGCAGTTCTTGAATGAAGCTAAAATCTTGATTGACTTACAGCATCCAAAACATCTGTAAGTGTGGATTTTACTCAACTTATCGCATTTTTTACAAAAGTTACAAATGTGCTTCTGTGGCATTAATTTCGCACTGATCTACAAACAATTCAGTTTTTTTAAAGTGAATCAAAATATAGTTCAAGTTGCAAACACCTTTGGGTTTCTTGTTCTTCATCGAAATAATCGGTCAAACTTTTCGTCCTCCGAGACATTAAAATGGGCACGTCGACCGACTAATTATATCTGTCCATGTACTTTTTTGGGCACGATATTTCAGATATTTCAAAACCTTTGAACATTTAGCTTTTTTCATTTTGCTGATGTCTATTCCTCATGACATCATCTCAATCTGATTAGATGATGGTGGTGATTAGCTCAATTATGTTGCCATGGAAACCATCTCGGTAACTTGACTTGGCACGTGTTATTTCAAAAAACGTTCAATATTTAGCTTTTCAAATTACACAGATATATTCCTCATACCATCACAAGGTGGTTTCCTCTGGACCTGAACCAAAATCAAATAGTTTTGTTCTCGTGACGCACCAACCTCTCCACTAAATTTCGGCGAATTAGTGTACAACTTATTGAGATATCCTGTTCACAGACAAACAGCGGTGAGAACATAACCTCTGTCCACCTTAGGTGGCTGAGGTAATCTTCTCTCTTCTCCTCTCCTCTTCCTTTGTAAAGGGCAAGGTTCAATAACCAAGCTCCTGCCCTACGTTGACCACGACAATTCTCCACTTCCCTCTGTTCTCACTAACTCTTTCCACTCTTAAAGGTCCCTGACATGCCAAAGTACATAAATTTCATTTATATATGTCCTAGAGGAGTTTTTCATCGTGATTTCAGATCTGACAATGTTTTTTCACAATACTCATTCTGTAAAATGTAAAATTAAAATAACAAACGTCTTCGGGAACAGCCCTAAAATTCTCCTGAAAGGGGCGTAACCAACATGACGTCAACTACAGTATGTCAAAGGCTGCACGTTAATTACTCGGGTGGGTGGTCTACGTGATTATCTTGGCTTGCTGTGTGTTTCCACATTTGATTGGTCGACTCAATCGCTTCGTTCATTTCTGCTTTTAAAAAATCGAACTTTATTTTGAATAATGGATGACATGGACTTTCACTTGGCTGGTAACGACAGTGAGTGGGAGAGAAATGAAAGGATTTTGGTCTGAATCACATGGAGAATTGTCGGATATCGTAGTCGTGGGAGGTGAAGTTCAGGCAGCTGCAAATGAAATACGGCTTAGCAGTTCGAGCCGAAGCAGGACAAGCAGAGAAAACTGGCGATGAAATTCCCGGAGTTAATTATGATCGGGAGGACATCGAAGGAAGACTCGCAAATAACAACTGGTTAGACTAAATCCTCTTCGTAATTCAATAATATAAATTCGACTTGCATACTGCTCGATATCAGAAATATTTTAGTGAAGTGACGTGAACAGCGCAGCGGACCTGTTTCTCCGCGGCGAATTAATCACAAACAAGGCCAGCCCGTGTCATCGGCCGTGTCTCTCGCGCATAAAACGAAGCAACCTCGCTGTCCGGATACGATGAAAACTTGTGTGTGCAGAACACCTTGCGACACAATTGTCTCGAGTAGTCCGATAAATCTGACGTTCTGTTGCATTTTATTTATTTTATTCCTACTATCGTCATGTAGCGCCAGTAGAAAACAATGAAAAAAAGACAATAATAAATAAAGCTACAGCAGCGTCAGATTTATCGCCGAGTCGGACGGACGACCGGATTTATCGGACTAGTCAAGACTCTAGAGATCTCGAGTTGACAAGTAACTGTTATTAGCATGCACACAATGTATAAGTCAATGCGTAAGAGTCCCGAGGATATGAGGCCGTGTAATAGGACAGATACATTTGTCTTTCATAGTTGTGCAAACATTTTTTTCCCTTTTTTTATTAAGCATTTTGGCTGGTGGTGGTGGTCGTATGGCAGCTTAGCTGCCGGGGTAGCTATCATTTCTTGAAGCGCGACGTGTGTCGCTGATGCAGTGCCCTCTACCAGTACACACACTGGAACTGGTACTCATTTTGCCAACCTCGGAAGGATGACAGGCTGAGTCAACCCCTGGTGTATTAATTCAGCGGCCGACGGGGCTTGAACTCAGGACCCTAGGATCCCAAGCTGGCACCCTAACCATGAGCCAACACCAGGCTAGCATTTTGGCTAAATGTTAATGAATAGCATGCCAATGGAAGCAGTACCTTCACTTTAAATGTCCATATTCTCCGACGATTATCATCTTTCGGGATTACATGAAGGCTTACACCGTCTTTGCTTGTATTGCTGCATCCTGCTACGATACATCTTGCAGGCATTTTCGAAAGTACGGCTAAACTATATTTAAAACTTTCGCGAAACAATCACTGGAATTAAGACGATCACAGAGATTGCACTAACATGTGCAAATGCATTTGTAGGTACTGTATAAGGCGCGCGACATCTCGACTCGAGTCAATCCACTCTGTGCGAGTTACTGTATGTGACGTCACGCAGAGATTCGCTGAAGTCCATTTTTTTAAGGGTGGGGCATAGCAAGTTGTGAATAGCTCCAGAAATGATCGAAATTTTGCCTAAATTATCCCATTTTTGATTAAAAAAAAAACATGGGTGATTTTCGAAAATGCCTGCAAGATGTATCGTAGCAGGATGCAGCAATACAAGCAAAGACGGTGTAAGCCTTCATGTAATCCCGAAAGATGATAATCGTCGGAGAATATGGACATTTAAAGTGAAGGTACTGCTTCCATTGGCATGCTATTCATTAACATTTAGCCAAAATGCTCAGCCTTGGCTGCTTAGCCGCTGACTCATCGTTAGAAGGTGCGGGCAGCTTAGGGATCCTAGGCGATACCTGATTCAAGCCACCCGTCGGCCGCACCCCTGAACAAGTTACCAGAGGAGATACTGAATAATACACCAGGGGTTGACTCAGCCTGTCATCCTTCCGAGGTTGGCCAAAATGAGTACCAGTTCCAGTGTGTGTACTGGTAGAGAGGGCACTGCATCAGCGACACAGTCGCGCTTCAGAAAATGATAGCTACCCCGGCAGCTTAAGCTGCCATACGACCACCACCACCAGCCCAAATGCTGTAATAAAGAAAAGGAAAAAAATGTTTGCCACAACTATGAAAGACAAATTGTATCTGTCCTATTACACGGCCTCATATCCTCGGCGATCTCTTACGCATTGACTTATACATTGTGTGCATGCTAATACAAGTTACTTGTCAACTCGAGATCTCTAGAGTCTTGACTAGCTCGATAAATCCGTCGTCCGTCCGACTCGGCCGATAAATCTGACGGTGCTGTAGCTTTATTTTATTATTGTCTTTTTTTCATTGTTTTCTACTGGCGCTACATGACGATAGTAGGAATAAAATAAATAAAAATGCAACAGAACGTCAGATTTATCGGACTACTCGAGACAATTGTGTCGCAAGGTGTTGTTCTGCCACACAAGTTTTCATCGTATCCGGACAGCGAGGTTGCATTCGTTTATGCGCGGAGAGACACGGCCGATGACACGGGCTGGCCTTGTTTGTGATTAATTCGCCGCGGAGAAACAGGTCCGCTGCGCTGTTCACGTCACTTCACTAAAATATTTCTGATATCGAGCAGTATGCAAGTCGAATTTATATTATTGAATTACGAAGAGGATTGTCTAACCAGTTGTTATTGCGAGTCTTCCTTCGATGTCCTCCGATCATAATTAACTCCGCGGAATTTCATCGCAGGTTTTCTCTTGCTGTCCTGCTTCGGGCTCGAACTGCTAAGGCCGTATTTCATTTGCAGCTGCCTGAACTTCACCTCCCACGACTACGATATCCGACAATTCTCCATGTGATTCAGACCAAAATCCTTCATTTCTCTCCCACTCACTGTCGTTACCAGCCAAGTGAAAGTCCATGTCATCCATTATTCAAAAATAAATGTTCGATTTTTTAAAAGCAGAAATGAACGAAG
>CM068967.1:13932738-13949375 GCA_035128595.1 Eptatretus atami | reverse complement strand
GGCAAGACATGCTAAACTGGGGCCAGAGAGGCTGATACATGGGACCAAAGAGGCCGATACATGGGACCAACGAGGCCGGGCAGCTGGGCCCGGACAGGTGGGACACGTGTATTTTGGGTGAGAACTGAACACGTGGGGAGAGATAGTGAATGAGGTTTAAAAATTTTGTTCATTCCTCATCCAACAAGCTTCACTCCCACACCCACCCGTGAAAGTAAAGACGAAATCCCTTCTCCACCCCCTCACCTTGTGAATGATTTTATGTGGACAAGGAGCTGATACTCCAGGTCCCCTACCTTTTGAGTGGTATGGGGAATTCGAGCTGTGCAAGACGAAAGACAAATGTCACGGTTTTTGAAATATCGTGTACACAAAAGGACATGGACGGATGATTGGTCGGTGGCCGGTCGGTGCGTCGGACGGAGCTCATTTAATGTCCCGTCTCTGACCTTGTTGGAGGTGGGGGGGGGGAGAATAAACTGATTCGTTTGATGACGTCACGTTTACTGAATGCAGGTATTATGGGATAAATGGTCTCCTCCAAGGTTCTCCTTCATATTAGTTGACAATATTGTTCACATTTTATTTCAATGAAGATGAAAAATCATAATTATTTACTTTACATACTTCACAATCCGGTTTTTCTGTCTTTCCCACGTGTCGACATCTCCGACCCCACACGTCCCTCCTCCACGTCGATGGTCGATGTTCGGGTGTTTCACGACACAATGTGCGGGGGGGAGGGGCAAAGCGGGTTAAACAGGGCTGTGTTCACTTACCGAGTCTCTTGTGGAGCGCTCGCCAAGCGGCTTAAGCACTCCGTTGGAAACCGTTGCTAAGGAACGGCTGGCCTGGCAAGCGCTAGCGAGCTGCTCGGTTCCTGAACACGGCCCGGGATTCCAAATCGTTTTGTGAACCGAACGGGATCACGAGTTCTGATTGAGGATTGAAAGACGGGATTTCTTGTGCTGGATCGCGGGTGTGGAGACAATGTTGTTGGTTCATTCACTTTTACCTCACTTTACGTGGTGAAGGAAACACAACCACAACCTCCGAATGAGTCGACAAGGAATAAATATATTTCGTGTGTCCGTAAACGAAGGTGATATCATCCCGAACCTCACAGAGAATATCGTTAAAAGTAAATAATTACACTTAACCCGTCCACACGGCGCGGAAGAATGTAAAAAAATAAATAATTATCTTTCCACACGGAAAAATTAAAATGTCCAATTCACTTCGTGTTTGAGAAAACATACGTGAAGAAGAAGACTCTCGTCGTTCTCTTCTCCTGTGGTAATAAAATGTCCGAGTCTTGTTTCAGACACAGCGTTTTTACACACAAAGGCTTCGAAATCACGTCCGTCAAACGAAGACGTCCATCTTGGTCGACTGAATTTTCCCACCAATTGTGCGTCACCGTTGTGTTGTTCCCAACGTGGGGTATTTGAGTCACGTGACCCTCCCTCCCCGGTGTGACGTCACAATGAGGATTCGAAAAGCGCGATCAGATCGGCATTCTCAATCTTTATCAGGGTTATTTATCGTGGGGAAGAGTTTCTGCACCTACCTGCTTGATTTCGGGTTTGGGGACACCAGGACATATAACATAATTTTATTTTTTTAATTAATAATAAAATAACAAGGTTGTTGTTTATTCAAATTTGTTCTCTCCAGTTAATCATACTTCGGTTGTAATAGTTGGAGTATCCCTCCGTTCTGAGTGTGGGGAGTTCTGTGGTTCGACACACCCCAACCCTGACTTGTGATGAAGCCTTTTTCAATGGTCGGTGCCCCCCCCCCCCACCATCCCTTTTTAAATACTGAGCGTCAAGAAAAGAAGCGGCACGAACCATTTTTTAAATGTCACGACATCTTTGACTATTATTTATCTTATTCTTATTATTCCATCTCTCTCATACGATTCTTCGATATTAGTATTATAATTATTATTATAATTATTATTATTAACCTATCTATCCCATTTTTTGTCCAATCTCCCATGGTCCGATCTGTTTGCACGTTTGGGAGGGTCTTTCCACATTCAGGGAGGGGTTTTCTCACATTCAGGGAGGGGTTCTCACATTCAGGGAGGGGCTTCCCAGTTCAGGTAGAGGCTTTCAAGTTCAGGGATAGGGCTTCTCACATTTCAGGGCGGGGCTTCGCAAGTTTCAGGGAGGGGTCTTCCCAGTTCAGGGAGGGGCTTCCCCAGTTCAGGGAGGAGCTTCCCACATTCAGGGAGGGGCTTTCCCAGTTCAGGGAGGGCTTTCACATTCAGGGAAGGGCTTCCCAGTTCAGAGAGGGGCTTCGCCAGTTCAGGTTTGGGGCTTCTTCACATTCAGGGCGGGGTTCCAATTCAGGGAGGGGTCTTTCTCACATTCAGGTTGGGGCTTCCCTCATTTCAGGGAGGGGCTTCCGCCACCTTCAGGGCGGGCCTCTCACATTCAGGGAGGGGCTTCCCACATTAGGTTGGGGCTTCTCCACATTCAGGGAGGGGCTTTCTCACATTCAGGTTGGGGCTTCCCACATTCAGGGAGGGGCTTCCACATTCAGGCGGGGCCTATCCATTGCAGGGAGGGGCTTCCCACATTCAGGTTGGGGCTTCCCACATTCAGGGAGGGGCTTCTCAACATTCAGGTTGGGGCTTCCCACTTCAGGGAGGGCTTCTCACATTCAGGGCGGGGCTTCCACATTCAGGTTTGGGGCTTCCCGCATTCAGGTTGGGGCTTCCCACATTCAGGGAAGGGGTCTTCTCACATTCAGGGGCGGTGCTTCCCACATTCAGGGCGGGGCTCTCACATTCAGGGTGGGGCTTCCACATTCGGTTGGGGCTTCCACATTCAGGGAGGGGCTTCCCACATTTTTCAGGGCGGGACTTCCCACATTCAGGGAGGGGTCTCCACACATTCAGGGCGGGGCTTTGCACACATTCAGGGCGGGGCTTCCCACATTCAGGGCGGGGCTTTCCACATTCAGGGAGGGGCTTTCCCACATTCAGGGCGGGGCTTCCCACATTCGCAGGTTTGGGCTTCCACATTCAGTGGAGGGGCTTCTCACATTCAGGGCGGGGCTTCCCACATTCAGGGGGCGGGGCTTCAACACATTCAAGGGAGGGGCTTCCCACATTCAGGTTGGGGCTTCCCACATTCAGGTTGGGGCTTCCACATTAGGGAGGGGCTTCTCACAATTCAGGCGCGGGGCTTCCCACATTCAGGGCGGGGCTTCCCACATTCAGGGCGGGGCCTCTCACATTCAGGGGCGGGGCTTACCCACATTCAGGGCGGGGCTTCCCACATCAGGGGGGCTTCCACATTCAGGGCGGGGCCTCTCACATTCAGGGCGGGGCTTCAAAATCTAATTTTGTTTGCTCTGGCATTGCTGTGAGAAGTGACTGTCGTGATGGGGGAGGGGGGGATCGCCCCAGGGGGGGATCGCCGATTCGCGAAGTGGGTCGTGCACCAAATGACCCCCTCAAGACCCCGTGTCCACGTTCCCATTTGGTTGTATTATATATAAATTATAAATTAAAATACAACGGCACTCGTGAGAGCACAACAATTATAAGCTTCCATCACCACGTTTTACATTTTAAACTTTCGTGCTCAGGCGTGACGATGTGTCACGTGGTTGGTGTTTACAAACTGTTTCCATCCGGTTTAACATTTCTCTTCATTACTCGTCACCTCCACACACTAAATAAATCCCTATTTCCGGTGTTAGTAATTACGGGGGCTGCTGCTGTGCATATCCCTCATCTTGTATAATGAGGTTTTAATATGGAGATCACCCGAAAGGCCCAGGCTTGGAGGGGTTTATAACTATAACTGTTGGAGTTTGTTTTGGTAATGACGTGTGATCAAACCCAGTCACGTCTCGCGCCGTGCGGGACCAATCAGCGACGGCCAGGATCACGTGTCACGATGGGCTTCCTTCACCTCCTCGTCTTCCTCTCTTTCATTTTTTGACGTCTTGGATTGTAATTCTCCACTTTCCTATCATTTCAACCCTCTTTATAATGTGTGCGTTCATCCGAGGATAATGTATAATCAGTGATCTTATTATTATTTTTTCTCTTTTTACGGTGGAGTTTCCTGGAAGACCACGACACGTATGTCCACGAAAAACGCCATGAGCGTATAACCTTTGTCGTATGAGTATGTCGTCTGACGTATGACGTAAGACGTATGACGTATGTCGTCTGTCGTATGTCGTCCGACGTGCAGGCGTTTGAGGTGAAATGGTGAGCATGGTGAGAGCCTCAGCGAGTGTGTTTGATTGGAAGGATATCCTCGAAGTAGCACAATTTCCTCCAAGCTGTGTCTCGCCTGGTTCAAATCCGCTGTTTCACAGGCAGAGTGATTCATCATGTGTGTGCCATCCTCTCGGATGCACTTTAAAGGGAACTGTGCTGAAAATTTGTCAGGATCATGAAAGTGATTTTTACCACCATAACACGTGGTATTTTTACATCATACACGTGGTATTTTATACCATAAACGACGTGATATTTTACACCATAACACGTGGGGTAATTTTTATACGCATAACACGTGGTATTTTTACATTCAATAACACGTGGTATTTTATACCATAAACACGTGGTATTTTATCCATATACACGTGGTTTTATATCGTAACAACGTGGTATTAATACGATAACCTGCTATTTTATACATAACACGTGCTATTTTAATTCACCATAACACGTGCTATTTTAATTACCATAACACGTGCTATTTTATACCATAACACTGTATTTTATACCATAACACGTGGTATTTTATACCATAACACGTGTATTTTCATACCATAGACCGTGCTTAATTTTACACCAATAACACGTGCTATTTTATACCATAACACGTGCTATTTTACATAAACACCGATTTAACCATAACACGTGCTATTTTATACATAACACGTGCTATTTTACACGCATAACACGTCTATTTAACACGCATATACACGTGCTATTATTTAACACCATAACACGGGCTATTTTTACCATAACACGTGCTATTTTACATCCATAACACGTGCTATTTTACTCCATAACAGCGTGGTATTTTACATCATAACAACGTGTTATTTTACACCATAACACGTAGTGTTTTAGACCATAACCACGTGGTATTTTACACCATAGCATACACTGTTGGTGTTTACATCCATAACACGTGGTGTTTTACACATTAACACTTGGTGTTTTACACCATAAACAGTGCTATTTTACACCATAACACGTGCTATTTACACGATAAACACGTACTATTTTAACACCATAAAAACGTGCTATTTTACACCATAATACGTGGTATTTTCCACCATAATTCGTGATGTTATACATAACACGTGCTATTTTAACACCGATAACACGTGTGTTTTAACACCAATAATACGTGGAATTTTACACCATAATATCGTGGTATGTTATACATAACACATGCTATTTTACACGATAACACATGGTGTTTTAACACCATAACACGTTGGTGTTTTACACCATAATACGTGGTATGTTTACCATTAACACGTGCTATTTTACACCATAACACGTGCTATTTTACACCAATAACACGTGGTGTTTTACACCATATACACGGGTGTTTTAAACCCATAATACGTGGTATGTTATACCATAAACACGTGCTATTTTACACATAAACATGTGCTATTTACACCATAACACGTGGTGTTTCACACCAATAATACGTGGTATGTTATAGCCATAACACGTGCTATTTTTACACATAAACATGCTATTTTACACCGTAACACGTACTATGTTACAAAACCATAACACGTCTATTTTACACCATAATACGTGGTATTTACACCATAATATCGTGGTATATTATTCCATAACACGTGGTACTTTACATCATAGCACGTGGTGTTTTACAACCATAATACTGTTAAGAATCTGGAAAGCCATTTACACACAAACAGACAGCAGCCACCGCAGTTCAGTTATTTCGATAAGTAAGTGTTTATAGTCAGGGTCCCGTCCTTTCTGTCTAATGGGAATTACATGTGTGCAGCATGCGAAGCTTCTTTATAGTTCGTTTTTTTAATCAACTACAACAACAACAATAGCAGACCATCGCCTCGCTCCACCATCGCCATTATGCACGTGGCCTTAGGTGAGGAGGTAGGCAGAGCTACAATCGCCTCAGCTTCCGACTCCGCCCCAGAAAGGTGGGAGTTGCCCGCCGTACGTGGGCCGAACAATGAGGGACGCCCAGCGAATCGCACGAGGAAACCCTCCAATCAGGAGGCGAGTGGCGAGGAAAGAAACACCTCCACCTCAAGAGAGCCAGAGTGATCGGCGTGTTTCTGGCTGGCTGTGCGCATTCTGCCTCACCTGGTGTGGCCTGATCAAGGAAGCTGATTCGGGCTCGATCGCCGGTCGCCTTCGTCATCTCTCACTCGTTCCGCCTTCGTGCTGGCTGGCGTCCGACGCGCCTTTCCCTGTCCTGGTGCTTTGGTGCTAAGTTGTGGCGGTGGGTTCGTGTCCGCGCACCGGACAAGCTCGACCAGAACCGCACGAGGCGGACAGGTGGCAAGCGTAGGCCCTGGTCCCCCAGCTGAACTATCCTCCTCGGTGGGCGGACAAAATAAAGACCCGACGGGGTCCAGTTTCTTTTTGTGTGTGCATGTGTGTGTGTGGTGCCGTCCTGTGAGAAGAAACTTGAAGGTGCCCTGTGTTCATTGTACATTACATTGCTTTTAGTCGGATAAACTCTGCTCTTGTGGCTCCCACGCCCCCCTGATAAATACACCCCCCAATTGTTCAATGTACCAGCTCGTTGTCTGTCACTTTCTTTCATTGACCCAGCACGGTGCGTAATGAGAATTAAAGAGGCCGTTTGGGCGGTAAGTTGTCATTGGTCCGGCGCAGGACCAATGACAACTTACCGGCCCGTGGTACCATAGCACGTGGTACTTTAACGCCCATAGCCACGTGGTACTTTACACAACATAACATGTAGTATTTGCACCATAACACTGTGGTATTTTGACCATAAACACGTGGTATTTTGCACCATAAGCAACGTGTACTTTACACCATAAACGTGGTATTTTGCACCATAACACGTACTTTGACATTAACACGTGGTACTTTAACCACAGAACATGTGGTACTTTACACATAACACGTGGTACTTTGCACCATAACACGTGGTATTTTTGCGTCGTTTTTCAACATTTGCGTCGGGACGTCATTAAGGCTGCACTCTTTGTTCTGAATAGGTTTTATAATATTGTTTGTTTGCTGTTTATGTTATTAACCTCCGGCCATCGAAGATCGGAGGTTACTGTTTTCACCCTTTCTGGTTGTTTGTTTGTTTGTTTGTTGTGAACAGTATTACGGTAAAAACTCCTCGACGGATTTCGACGAAACTTGGTGGGAGGATTAGGTATGGTCCAAGGATCATGCCATTATTTTTGGACTTGGTCCAAAATCCAATATGGCCGCTACGGCGGCCATTTTGAAAAAATATTTTGAATTTTTTTTTTGCATTTCTACATGTTTTAAGTGATTTCCACCCCCCCCCAAGTGCTCCACCGAGTGCCCTTCTAATTAAACCTCCGCCGCATCAAGATCGGAGGTTACTGTTTTCACCCTGTGAACAGTATTACGGAAAAACTCCCCGACGGATTTCGACGAAACTTGGTGGGGGGATAGGTATGGTCCAAGGATCATGCCATTAGATTTTGGACTTGGTCCAAAATCCAATATGGTCGCTATGGCGGCCATTTTGAAAAATATTTGAATTATTTTTTTGCATTTCTACATGTTTTAAGTGATTTCTCAACCCCCCCCCCCCCAAAAAAAAAATTGTTAAGAGAAAAAAAAAAATTTGCAAACCTTTTTTTCAACAAAATTTAGATTTTTTTTTTGGCATTTCTACATGTTTATAAGTGATTTCCAACAAAAAACATGCCAAAATTATAATTGCGGCTGATTTGGAAACTTCAGGTGGATATACCCACGTAAAAATCATTTCTGTCTCAAGGAATCTAGTTATGACGAATGAATTGAAGTATGTAAAAGTTAAAAGTAAAAGGGAAAGTTGCAAACATAAACTCTGTGAGCACTGCTGACGTCAATAAATGAATAGGATATCTGGTTCACTTGAGTGACCTAGCAGTATTGGCGGCGGAGGTTTGCACTCTACCGAGTGCTCCCCTCTAGTTAACACTGTTGTTACCTCCGCCACCGAAGGTGAAGGAAGGTTATGTTTTCACCCCTTTCTGTCTGTTTGTTTGTGTGCAGGATATCTCAAAAAGTTGTGGACGGATTCGGACGAAACCTGGTGGACACGTTAGGTGTGTGGGCAAGGAAAGAATTGATTCATTTTTTGGTGAAGATCCGGATTCGGATCTGGACACGAGAATTATTAATTTTAAAGTGATTCTTCACCATTGAAGAGATGGGGCCAAAAACGATATACATCATATTTCAAAAATGTATTGGGCCATATATGTTCTACTGGATCAAGCATTACGTGGCGGAGGGTATGCGCTCTGCCCGAGTGCCCTTCTAGTTTTTTAATTACTGTAATATGTTTATTACTCCTGGGGATAATGGCTCATCCTGGTAGATTGGTATAAACAAATCTTGTACTAACAGCTAAAAAACAAAGCTCGTGGGATTTTCGACTCACCCTGTAATGAAATAGCTCATATACGTTTCTTATGGAAGAAAAGAGATTCATTTCTTTATTACTTTACGGCATATCTAATCCAGATTTTTCTTAAAAAAAAAATCTATTTAGACTCTAAATAGATTATTTATATTATTTATTTATTATTTATGCTCTAAATTTAGAGGCATATTGTCTTGCAGCGTACCACCATTTCATCTCTTGATTGGACAGAAACTCTGCAAGAGAACCGCATCCCTATACCATCATGTGTAGTCAGTCATACCTGTCAAAGACAGATACCCAGAGGAACATGGCTAACTATGAGGGCTACCATGAACCGACACACAATAGATTAAATTTCACACCATTCCTCATTTTGGCGTTGCGCAGACACTCCGTTTTCTATTAATCGCCGTGATCATAATAATAATAATAATAATACCGACGACACCATCATAATTCTCTGCAATGGAAATTAATTTCATAATCAGGATTGAGAAATTCAAGGATACAATCATATAACAAGGTGAAGAATCGTAATGAAGAAGAGGTGAATTAATTGGCATACGTCTTGTGCATTTTCTTAACTCGTTACACCTTTCTGATGACACAGTAAATCGTGTACATGTAGTGTGTACATACTTAATCTAACTTATGTTACATGTGACATGTGTAAAAGAAATCATTGATTACTTTTAATACACCATGAAGAGGGAGCGAGCGAGAACAAAGGTTGATATGGATATACCAATGGATATACATACTGCTCCCCTCTTCATCCGCACGTCCACTCAACATCATCATCATCATGCATCATCATTATCATTGCGCTCCCAAGCCTACTCAACCACATCGATACATCATGCATCATCATCATCATCATCTGCTACAATAGCGAGAACATGTTTATGCAGCAAATTTCTTCTTTGCTGTGCTTCTCCTTTGTGGTAAATGTTTCCTGGGGAATCTCTGTGGAATTGGGATATTATCTGCAGTGGGCTTGTCCCATTCTCACTCACACCACTGCTCATTCAGATTGTTTCTCCAACTGTGGACTTCTCCTCATTCTGATGCCTTGGGCAACACCACTCTTGTGTCCTCTGTGGGGAACACTGCATTGAACTGGGTATGCATTCAGGGCTGTCCTTACCTGGACCGCTCCGATTGCTGTTGTGGTCAAGAATGGCTAGCTCAGTTCTTGCAACGCATCCCTTTAATAAAGTAGAAGTGCTGTCTCTAAGGGGCAGTACTTGGTGATGAGTAGTGGTTCACGCCCAAGGTGTTCTGTGTCCTGCCACAGCAGCTCTTGGATGTCGGCGCAATAACCTTCTGTCAGTACTACTTCCTTCAATGGCCTTGTGAGAATGGTGAGTCTGGTGGTGAGCCATCTCTTCGCTCTTACTTTCCATACTGGGTTCAATGGAGGGGGCGGCTACAGGAGTGGAAGTGGTGCACACAAGCCCCACTCGTGCAATCAGTCACATAGGTAAATTATGCTGATCCACATTTCTTCAAATGCTTGGATCGGTGTGCATTTTGGCAGGCAAATCACACAAATGGGTTGTTACGCCCCTGAATCCAAAGGAATTTTAGATCATGCACCGCCTCTGAGCTTGCATTTTTCCATCATCTTATTCCTGATGCCCGCTTTTCAACATGATATAACACATATATTGGTGTTCATTGTGACTGAAACAGCGTGCACATCAGCTGAGCCACACTGGTGCACCTGTCTGTCCCAGACCTTGATGTTTGACACCATGGTCTTCAATTTCAGTGGACACTCTTTTTGCAAACCATCTCTTCCATTGAAACTGAAGAGAATGACTGACTGACCATGTCCAAGGGTGAAAGATAAAATTGCACCTGTATGCTTACCTCCATCAATGAAGAGGTGCATATTTGGCTGAAAACCAGGTGAGTCACAATCTTCGATCACCATGAAGGTCAGCTCACCCAGACAAGAAGCAGGCAGTGTATAGATTCTTGTTTGGTGGTGTATTGGTGTGTGGAACTATGGGGAAAAGGTACTGGTTCTGTAGGCTTGTAGAAATGGTTCTCAGCAGATCAAAAGGTAAGCACGGAGAACAGAAAAAAAATTATTTCAACTCTCCATACTGTGAGACCTGGGAATAGAATGGCACTTGAGAGGAGAAGATTTTCCAGCTGCCGATCCTTTCAAGATTGGTTGTGGAGTCCCACCCAACCAGAGTAACCAGACTCCTAGTCACGTACTGGCACTTTCAGTAGAGTTTCCTTTGTCTTTGTTGTAAGCATTGGTGTCTGAATTCCTGGCACCACATCTGAGACACATCCGAGTTGAACAAGCCTTGAGACAATCCCAAAAACTAGAAATTTCTCTGCTGTGGCAGGACCAGAGAAAGGTTGTGTATGGGATGAATATGTATTATCGGATTCTGAGCTGCTTGTCTGATCATTAGTGTGTCATCAGATTCCGATAACTGTTGATTCTGAATTGGTCATGCAAAAGTAAAGAAGACAATGGGTCTGATGTCTCTGTCATGTTGGTTGGTTGGCATGTATTCTTGATTTGGTGGAGTACACTCATGATGGGATCTGTGCAACAGATGAATCAAGTGTGACAGAAGCGTGGCTTGGTCATGTTTATAGGGAAAAACCTGTTTTCTGGATTGTAAAACTACAGCTTTTACTGGTGACCTTGTTTAACCTTGGAGGGAACTCACTGCGGTGTTGGGAGCCTCAGTTGGGTGGCCACATAACTTCACAGGTGATGTCGTACAAGCATCTCCACCACACATGACGCACTCCTCATTCAGAAAACTCTTGTTTCTGGAAAATTTCATAAATTCGTGTTGTTAATTCGTAAAATTTAATATTACAAAAATTACCGCTGGAAAGGAAGCTTTTAATTTATATATACAAAATTGCCCTTGTAAATTTGGGATTTTATTAGTCAGCGCTATATCTTGTAAATCCCTCGACTACTGAATTAATAATTCCCATGATATTTAATAATACGCAAAAAAACGGTTTTTTTGTTGTTGTTGGGAGAAGGGCAAAATAAAGTTAGTGGTGTCAAGGTACTCGGCCTAACTATACATTATGGAGTGAGGAGAATGGAGGGGGGAAGGTGGGTGGGTAATGGGGGAGTAACATCTAACATGAAAAGGCAGATCAAAAATACAAAAACACATATTTGAAATATCAATGCTATATACCTTTTTGGCTTCAATCACTCAACTGGTAAAGAATCGCTTTAAATAATTAACATAATTCTCGGTATCCCACATCTGGATTGGGATCTTCACCAAAATCGAATCATTTATTCTTGTCACATACCGCAACCTGTCTACATTAGAGTTTTGTCCGAATCCGTCGCACAACTCTTTGAGATACTCGGCGCTAATTATCGTTTTTGCCCATCCAATGATGAAGATCCACTTTAAAAGTTCTAATAAGTCAGATCGCAGACAATCTTCACCAAATCTAATCAGTTCGTCATACTCGGTAGTTGGGTGTGAATACTGGGTGTGTGTGATATACATAAAAAAGGGTGTGATTACTCAGGTAGTTCGCCAACGTGGGGCCTCTAGTATTTGAAGTTTGGGCAAATAACTCCTGTGCCCACGCGGTTAATTTATTGACGATTCAGGTCCGTAGGGACTCGTACCTTCGGAGTTATCCGAGGTGATGAATCTGAATTCCGGGGTTTTCGGTGGAGCCTGACTCTACTGGCCCATCTAGGGTCGGGCTCAGCAGCCGATACCAAGCCTACAACAATATCTATGGCCACATGTGGTTATATCTAATGCCAACGTGTGGTTTATCTGCTCACAGCGTGTGGGTTATCTTTACCAATGTGTTGGTTATATTATGCATGTGTGGTTCTTATCTGTTTCACATGTGTTATATTTGTTCCAGCATGTAGTTTTAACTGTTCGCCTCGTGTGGTTAATATCTTTACCTCGTGTGGTTTATCTATGCCACGTGTGGTTCTATCTGTCTAAATGTGGTTATATCTGTTCCAACGTGTGGTTATATCTGTCCCATGTGTGGTTTTTAAACTGTTCCTCGTGTGGTTATAATCTGTCTTCATGTGGTTATATCTGTTCCACGTGTGGTTTTAACTGTTCTCATGTGGTTATATCTGTTCGGCACGCGTGTGGTTTTAACTGTTCCTCATGTGGTTATATCTGTTCCCACGTGTGGTTTTAACTGTTCCTCATGTGGTTATATGCTGTTCCATGGTGGTTTTTAACTGTTTCTTCATGTGGTTATATTCTGTTCCAACGTGTGTTATATCTGTGCCACGTGTGGTTTTAACTGTTCCTCGTGTGGTTATATCTGTTCCACATGTGGTTATATCTGTTCCACGTGTGCTTATATATATTTTCTCCACATGTGGTTATATCTTTTGCACATGTTTGGGGGTTTTTAATGTTTCTCGTGTTGGCTATACTTGTTCATGTGTGGTTTATATGTGTCACATGTGGTTATAATCTGTTCACATGTGTTATACTGTGCACATGTGGCTTTAATCTTGTTCCACCGTGTGGTTATAACTATTTCCACATGTGGCTTTACTGTTCCCTCGTGTGGGTTATAATCTTGTTCCATGTGTGGTTATATGTGCCACATGTGGTTATATTTGTTCACATGTGTTATATCTGTTCAACATGTGGTTTAATCTGTTCAGCGTGTGGTTATATCTTTTCCACATGTGGTTATATCTTTGAGCTAATGCGGTTGTTTTAACTGTTCCATGTGTGGTTAATATTTCTGGGCACATGGTGTTTATCTGTTCGACGTGTGGTTATTATCTTTTCACATGTGTTTATTTTTGAACCAGCTGCGGTTTTATCTGTTCCTCGTGAGGGTTATATGCTGTTCCACGTGTTGGTTATATCTGTTTCCCACGTGTGGTTATATCTTCGCCACATGTGGTTATATCTATGCCACATGTGGTTTATCTGCTCCACGTGTGGTTATAATATGTTCCATGTGTGGTTATAATCTGTGCACATGTGGTTTTGTCCTGTTCAGAACGTGTGGTATATCTTTACGGCACGTGTGGTTATATCTTTACAGTGCTGCAGTTTTAAACTGTTCCTCGTGGGGTATATCTGTACGGGACGTGTGGTTATATCTATGCCAGGTGTGTGGTTCTATCTGATCCACATGTGGTTATATCTGTTTCACGTGTGGTTATATTTGTTGCGGTTGTGGAATTCAACAAAACGATCATTCAGGTTCCCCAGAGATCAGTTTATTTCGATAAGTTATGTGTTTCAGGTTAGAATCCGCACCGATGTGGTAAGAAGGAATTTGTTGGTCCAGGCTTGAATCTTTGAGGTAGCCATTATTGGTTTTTCTAATCTTTTATTTAGCAAACATTCACAATGCCATCATCTCCTACAAACATCGCGAACAGACAACAGCTGCCATCACCTCCCCATAGACGACAAACAAACGCACCGTCTGCACTAGCCGCCCATTGTGCGCTCCGTGAACAGCCGTGCGCGAGCCAATTGCATATTTCGGATCACGGAGGCTTTCCCGGAGCAAACCAGTGACGGTCGAACATGGGGTTTTCCAGCGAGGCTGTCGAGGGTGAGAGGGTCGGAGGTAAGAGTGGGGGAGCCCCGGCTCAGGTGAAGAGTTCAAGGGACGGCTCGCCCAGACCAGTAAAATGGCGGAGCTTCGAACGAGTTCTCGCAGAAAGCAAGTTCTCTCTCAGAATCAGTGGCAGCCATCGGAGTCGTGGAGAAGCCGCAGTCATCGAAGTCGTGGAAAAAGCGGCCAGCTGCGGTGGAGTCCCGGGCGAGGAAGCCAGTTCGGAGCTCTTGGGACAACGGTCCGAGACGAGACCGCGGCGGCTTGGTGGTCCCGGCGAATGGCCTTGAAGGCGGTCGAGCGGCGTCGCTGAGGTGGTGGACGGGTTACAGAGAGCATCAACTCTAAAAGAGCAAGGACCCGTTCTCCTCCGAAAGCGTCGCCGGCCCAGGCCCGATCAAGACCGCGACAAAGCCCGGACCACCGAGGAGAACCAGCAGCCGCTCAAGCCGCTCGCACAGCTGCTTAAGGCGCTGGCGCTCAAGCGACTGTCGCATTGCGACACGGGGCCAGGCAGAGACACCACGGGTCACAGACCCGAAGCGTTCGAGCCGTCACCAGGGCCGGCCCAGGTAACCTCACGGCTCTCGTGAGCCCTTCAGATGCATCCAGGCTTCCGGGTTCGAATAAAGGCTCACGGGCCCATTCCTTTTTGGTTTGTATGAAAGTCTGTTCTGGTGCGCCTTGTCTTTGTCAGTAGAAAATTTATTGTTAAGTGCATGCCTGTACATAATTAAATAAAAATACATCTGGCTGTAGGCTTTTTCTCGTGTCATGTCCCCTCCCCATTGTTGCTTTGCTAAAAATAAATACCCCCATTTGTTAAATGTTCTCGCTCGTCCATGTCCATGTCTGCATTGACTGAGCGTGTCGGCCATGTGTTGGAACTAGCAAAGCAAGCAGTTGTGCCACGTAACGGGATAATCGGATAGACGGAACTTGGCGATCTAAAAACACTCGGCATCACACCGTTGCTAATAAACCGCTGGCTAGCGGCCTCGTTTCCGTATGAAGTTCCCGCGTCAGGGTGAATTTCCTCGGTAGATTTCCCTGGTGGATACTTTAGCGTAATATAGAAAATTTGGCTATTTCACCTATCCATGTGGGTCTCTATTGGCGGTTCGGGTCAAAGAAGGACCCGTCTTCTCCGGAGTTTTCCGGAGAAGACGATCTGAATCCGGGCCGATGAGCCGAGCGCGACTCCACCTGCTCCATCTAGTGGGTCGTGCTCGTGGAAAGACGTCCCGGCCCCGTAACAATATCTGTTCCTCTTGTGGTATATCTGTACCTAGTGTGGTTATATCTTTACCACGTGGTGGTTATAAAATCTGTGCCAGAACGTGTGGTTAATAACTGTTCCTCTACGCTCGTGTTATATTCTGTATTCTCACGTGTGTTTTATCTGTTTCCAGCGTGTGTTATATCTTTTTCCACGGTGGTTATATCTTTGACAGCTGCCAGTTTTAACTGTTCCATGTGTGGTTAATATCTGTGCACTGTGGTTTTTACTGTACGCACGTGTGGTTATATCTTTGCCACGTTGGTTAATTTTGACAGCTGCGGTTTTAACTGTTCTCGTGGGTTTATCTGTTTCCACGTGTGGTTATATCGTTCGACGTGTGGTTAATTGTTCCCACATGTGGTAAATATCTTCACTCACATGTGGTTTATATCTATCACTGTGGTTTTATCTGTTCCACGGGTGTTATAAAAATTAAAAAAAAATAATAATCTTTCATGTGTGAATATTGTGCCACAATGTAGTTTTGTCTGTTCCACGTGTGGTTATATTGTTACGATCTCTTTTTATCTTGCCCAGCGTGCGAACGACCGTTTAGCCAATGGCGGCCTTATCGCCCACCGACGGACAATTCAGTCGTGACTTTCTGGAACAAACAGCAGAAACCAGTCCGGTGGGTTTTTAATCCCACCACGGCCCCATCCGTAATTCTATCCCGCGCGAAATAGGGGTCAATCGCCGACATATCGATATACCTAAGTACCGCGCGGGTAACCTCCGAGGGACCGTACCTTGGCGAAGGCCTGCTTCGAGCACGAACCGCTTAAACGGAATAACCAAGCGGTATTATCGCCAGACCTCGGCCGGACCCGATTCTATTTATCGGTATTCAAACTCAACTAGTTATCCGAGAGCGAGATAGCGGTTCAATGGGGGGAAAAAAGACACGACGAACTGGTTAAAATTCACACAAGCACATTATTATTTTCCACACGTATACAGTTCCATGCAGGGTAAAAGGAATCAAATAAAGCAAGAGCAAAAAAGTGCTACGACCGTCTATGAGCAATTATGTACAGTCACTTAACAAGGTTTTTTACTTACAACGACACGGCGCACAACATGCATTCGAAAGCAAAACCAGGAAA
>CM068967.1:13874557-13887368 GCA_035128595.1 Eptatretus atami | reverse complement strand
TAGCAAAACCTCATATCTAATTGAGTAAACAATTATTTTCACATTGTCTAAGTATGTTCATATTCTTGCCTTTGAGAATTGTGGAAAAATGCAGAATTGATGATTATGAAAATTAACTCCTATATTTGCAGCACTCAGGAAGAAAGAACTGGCAGCAATGGAATCCAACAGACAAAAGAAGTCATTGCTGCTCAAATGCATGAGTCTACCTGTGATGCAACTTCCTTGTGCCTGGATGGTGCGATCAGCTGCTGAGGGGCAGCAGGGTTCACGGCCTCCCCGGAAACAGCAGGCTGCACCGCTTCCCGGGATACAGCAGGCTTCACGGCCTCCCGGGGACCGGCAAGCTTCACCATCTCTCGGGGTCCGGCAGGCTTCACCGCCTCATGGGAGTCAGCAGGCTGCACCGCTTTCCATGAGACAGCAGGATTCACCGCCTCCTGGGGGCCGGCAAGCTTCACCATCTCCCAGGGCCCGGCAAGCTTCACGGCCTCCCGGGGACGCGCAAGCTTCACCTAACCTGCGCCGGGCCTACCTCACGCTTTTCACGCGACTCCCGGCGGGTCGCGACAGGCTTCACGGCGCCTAACGGGAGGACAGCAGGCTGTACCGCCTCCCAGGGGCCGGCAAGCGTCGCCAATCTCCCGGGGGCCGGCCAGCTAACTACCGTGGTCCGGGGGCGCGGCCAGCTTCACCGTCTCCGTGGGCCGGCCAGCTTCATACGGCGTCCACGGGGTCCGACAGGCTTCACCGCCTAACGGAACAGGCAGGCTGCACCGCCTCCCCGGGGCCGGCAAGCGTCGCTCATCTGCCCGGGGGCCGCCAGCTTCAGCACAGTCCCCGCGGGGTCCGAAAGCCTTCACTGCCTAACGGGAGACAGCAGGCTGCACCGCCTCCCGGGAGACAGCAGGCTACACCGTCTCACGGAAGACAGCAGGCTGCACCGCTTCCCGGGAGTCAGCAAGCTGCACCGTCTCCCGGGAGACAGCAGGCTGCACCGTCTCCTGGAAGACAGCAGGCTGCACCGTCTCCTAGAAGACAGCAGGCTGCTCCGTCTCCTGGAAGACAGCAGGCTGCTCCGTCTCCTGGAAGACAGCAGGCTGCTCCGTCTCCTGGGAAGACAGGCAGGCTGCTCCGTCTCCTGGAAGACAGCAGGGCTGCTCTGTCTCCCGGAGACAGCGGCTGCACGTGCTTCCCGGGAGACAGCTGGCTTGGCACCCGCTCCCGGGAGACAGCTGGCGATGACAAACACGTGCTTGCACCGGAAGTAGAACGCTGGCTGCATACCCGTTTATCTTGCCGGAGAGCCAACAGCCTAGAGCATGCACACCAGACACTCATATCACCGCAGAGATGGGAAAAAGAGTGGAGCAAATAAGGCTCTTGCGCTCGGCGACTCCCGGCACCGCAAGCAGCAGGACAAGAGTGAAAAATAAGGCACTCCACTCTCGTGCTACCACGGCCAAGACATCAGGGTCTGGCTCCGTTACTCCCGTGGGATAGATCAATGTCTGTGGGTCGCCCGATGCATAGCCGTATGTCACCCGGTATGTTACAGGTCGTATCTGTTCTGTGTTGTGTGGCGTGATGCTTGCTCTCCCTTTTTGCTCTCGCGCAGATCAGCTAGGATTCTGCTCACTCACCGCCTGCGGCCGCGGTTAGATCATTTGACCATAGAGCTGTGTCACCGCCTCCCGGGAGACAGCTGGCTGCACCGCCTCCCGGGAGACAGCTGGCTGCACCGTCTCCCGGGAGACACGCAGGCTGCACCGCCGCCGGGCGAGACAGCAGGCTGCACCGTCTCCTGGAAGACAGCAGGCTGCACCGCCTCCCAGGAGACAGCAGGCTGCACCGCCTCCTGGAAGACATCAGGCTGCACCGCCTCACAGGAGACAGCAGGCTGCACCGCCTCCCTGGAGACAGTAGGCTGCACCGCCTCCTGGAACTCAGCAGGCTGCACCGTCTCCTGGAAGACAGAAGGCTGCACCATCTCCCGGAAGACAGCAGGCTGCACCGTCTCCCGGGAGACCGCAGGCTGCACCGCTTCCTGGAAGACAGCAGGCTGCACTGCCTCCCGAGAGACAGCAGGCTGCACCATCTCCCAGGAGACAGCAGATTGCACCACTTCCCCGAGGGAAGCGGGACATACGGACTCACTGGCGATAGCAGGTGATACCTGCTCCCCACGGAGGCGATGAAGCAGACTTTCCCCCATGAGTCGGTGAAGCCCAGATGAAAATCAACCTAAAATGTTGATGGAAGAAACTGAAAAACCAAGAAAGATTTACTTTTGAGTGATCAAGCCTCTGGAGCGCAGGTATGACGATGCGGCATCATACTATGCAGTTACATCTTGTAGGCTTTCTAAATTAAATACCTTCCAAACAGTGGCATACTGAGGGTGTCTGGCACCCGGGGGCAAAACATAATTTTGTGCCCCCACACTTTCCACCTCCCTCCTCCAAATTTCCAATCCCACCCACCATAGACAGGGAAACCAGGAAATTTTTCTGAAATTGATGACTTTTGATGATTGACCACTCCACTCGATGCAGTGTACCAAAACAAAGATGAAAGGAACACGAAATGTCAGTTCAAATATTTATTCAATTCAGTGTTAGAGTGGATAATTCCCTGTTCTGTACGATGCCAGATGCCCACGTGATTCGCAGACGCAGCGAATCTGCCGCCGAGAAACTGTGACTCGAAAAGGTTCATGATCATGTAGTTTCCGTTTACCAGGACACCGTGATTGGAGAGGGTTCATTATCATGTGTGTCCAATGCACAGCACTGGTACCTCGGTATTATTTTCTTTTTTATAAAACTAGCAGTGAAAAACAAGGGATTTCCTGAGGCATGATATTTCTGCTGTTGTATTATTTGATGTCACATTATCACACATGAGGCAAACATCTGAAAATATAGATCATACATCTTAATGATCCATAATTTTATGAGAAACCCCCTTACTGTCTATTGTTTCCGGCTAACTCTCTGTCGTCCATCTACTCATCCACCTCTAAGTCTGTTTTTTTTTTTTGGAGGGGAATAGGAGAGGCAGCGTCCGCCTCGAGCCAACAAAGCCTCAGAATAGGCCCTCTACAGAGTTGTCAGTCAATCTTTCCCAAGCGTGGTCCACGCCTCCGTTAGATCGCTGTAAAGGGATGGATGGTGTGAGCGGGTATTTCTAATTCCTCATCTTTATAAACTTTAAACACCCGCGGGCTTCGCAAACCACCGCTCAGTGTCAAATATCAGGTTCTAACACCATGATCCCATCGCATTGGTGTTGGTCTCGCATTATAAATTGGCCTCAGACCTCAACTTTTCAACGGTCGTGCCCGTTGCACAATTTCATGGTCTGGGCAGCGTGGCCACTGGCAGGGATTTTCCCCTCTGCGCGAACTCATACCATGTCACCCCCTGGGCTCTGGAGCTGTCTCCGAGCCTACCTGCTCCCTATGAACGCGGAGGTTGCCACTTCCGGCAATTGCCCCCCTCCGAAGCCCACGTGGCATTTGGTGCTACGGTCCCCCGTTCCCGGTGGTCCGCCCCTGCCCACTAAACAGTATCCTGGTCCTTGGACCCCTGCCTATCTCGACCGGGTGCCCTTTGGTGCCCTCTAATCGATACTCACCTTTTCACCAGCCACGCTCGCCAAGCCGAGTCCATGGACTCCTGGACCCCTCCAACTGTGGTTCGTGCCTCTCTCACACCCAACAAACCAAAGACACCTCCTTTAGTAAATTGTACTAACCTCAAACTAACATTACACTAGCCCATGGTCACTTGGTGGGTTTCACTCCTCCACCCCACTCATTATTCGCACCATGCATTCCATATCACCTCCATCTCACTCACTGGCCCACTGACCCAACACTCATTCGTATGTACAACATTTTTCCACCTTTCCAATTCACTCGCACACTCCACACTGCCATCTGTTGCTAACTTAAAATGTCCTAACTAATCTCGTGCTCCCCGTCGTCCTTACTCTAGTGCATGTTCCATTAAATCTACGTAGCTTAAAGCACGTCCCCACACACTATCCATGTTTCCATGTCATCCCAAAATCCATTTCCCATTCTCAGATCTACCTAATTCCCAACTAGCTAGTCTCACGGGCCCCATGGGGACTGTTTCATGCCCGAGATGGCCGGTCTATTCCTAACACTAAAACCCCATCCCGCTACACTAGTGCTTTCCTTGCCCAAGCACCGGCCGTGTCCTTGGAGTGATTGCTTTTTTTTTTCTTTTTTGCACCACCAATGGCGGTCGTTTAACGGACACGGACGCCTGTCGTACGACTGGCGCTACTAACTTCCCTCGATTGGCGGATCCGGGCAGCCATGAATGCACCTTCTCAATTCGCACGAGAGCTCGCTTTCGAGGCGATTCCCCAGCCCAGGCCAGCACGTGGTCAGTTAACACCGAAGTCTCGTCGCCAGGCCGATTGACGTCACCTACACTGAAAGCCTGGCGCGGTATCCATGGCAAGTATGTCGAGTATTCACGACCCGACAGCACCCTACGATCGAGCGTTACATGCCCCGACCCGTGCGCAACCCGTGGGATGGCTTCCGAAATTCCGCTGACGGTTCCGAATTTCCTTTTACAGCGAGCAACAGCCTTTATAATTTACCACACGTGCTAGCAAGCAATGGAAGAAATACAGCAACGAATCTGATACAATTAACAAAGGTTATTTATATGGGGGAAAGGGGGAGCACGCACGAAGCATGAGTTAACACGACTATAGCAGAAGCAAGTATGTACAGCCAAGAGCACTATAAAATCCTACTAAGAAGGGGCCCACAAATACACACACCACAAGAAACGGTGGCCAAGCCTTTATTGAGGCCTTCCACTCAAGAGGGAAATCGAGCTGAGACCGAGGCCTGCACTCGACGGTCCGCCTCGGGCGGTAGCGTGAGCTGCGGGTGCGAGACTCGAACCGCGTAGCAGCCCAGGCGTCCCACGGACGGCTCCGCCGGTGAACGAGGCCGGCGAGGCGAAGTCTGGCACAGACCGAAAAACTGGCTCTCAAAAGAAAACACCACCGGGGACCGTTCGCGAGGTGTTGAGACCGAACTGGACAACCAACCTGGTCACGAGAACGTGATCACCACGTCGTGTCAGGCCGAACGTGAACACTCCTCGCGTGCAGCGAAGCGATCACACTCGCGTCAGGCGACACGTGAGCACCACTCCGACGTCCCCAAGTTTCTCTCGTTCACGACGCGGAGAGACGGCGCGCAAGCGACTTGCTGGTGTCTTGTGAGGAGGAGGAGGAGGAACTCTGTCGAACTGCCGCCGCGCCGTTTTCCTTTCTGCCGGGGGTGGGGGGGGGGGAGGCAACCGCCTACACATCCCCGCTCCCCTCACTGACGGTTTTCCGCGCGCAGAATACCTCGTCGCCCTGTCAATGGCAAAACTAGCGGGCAAGCGTCGATTGGCCCGAGGGTAATCGGTGACAGTCACGTGGACCGTCTTGCCACCGTTGCGGGGTCTTGATTGGCTGAGCAGGCGGCCACCTCACTCGTAGCTACGCTGATTGGTCGAGGGCCGCCGCGGGCTCATCCTGAACTCCACCACCATAGGCGAGTTCGCTCAGAGGTGAGCATGAAGGGTAAGGGATGCTGTGGCATTTGCGTAGTTCGATTGTTGGGTGTGTAAAAATTAAAGAAAACTACGTCCAAATCAAGCGGTACGTTATTAGGCAGTGCATAGCTACAGTACTCAGCATGTCCATCCGATAACGGTGTGCATTACGTACTGTATTATGTGGCTATACATGGCTTAGCATGATTGTACAGGAGCTATGCTACTTCCATCATTGCATCTCGGATCAAATATTTCAGATGTATGTGGCAGCTAACGTCGGACGTGCAGTGGTGCCCTCCAGATTCATATCTAATTACTACTTCAGTGCAAATGCCAAAGCACCAGAGGGTCGAACAATCTGTTAAACACATCTAAAATCAAGAAAGGTTGCTGTACCGCTTGGAATTGTTCACAAATATTCAACAATCGCCCTTTTCGGAATTTTTAATAACTTCAGTTCGTTACCTCATGCTGCAGAAAGTAGCGCCAGTTAACGACACCCATTACTTGTCCCATAGAAAGGGCCTGTCTCTATTAACAACTCTGAAAATTTACATTTTATTTAGTTCTTTGGTAGCCCTAAAACTTTTTTTTAAAACCCTGAGCAGTTTACGACTCTAGCTTTAGTACCATTTCAGGTTTATTCCACTGGATGGAACTAGCTTAAATTTCAGGAAAACTGGAAAATGAGAGAAGTGTTCTAAAACTTATTGACCGGTGGTTAGGCTTCATTGCTTCATTTAGAAATATCCAGTTTACACCGAGTGTCTGCTTCCCACCTGCCCGCATGAGGGCACATCATCGGCCTCGTCTTGAAAACCACACTTTCCACTGGAAATAGCATTAGCATAATGTTTGAATGGGCCCCCTTTTTAAATCATTGGCAATCACAAGATCATTTAAGCGACCATTCAAAAACATGTCTTTCACCGACCTTATTCAAAAAGTTTGATTACTCGTTCATAGCTTAATAATGTTTAAGTTATACAGTTATAGCTATATCGAAACAGCAATGATTGCGGTTATACATACAAATGGAAGATGGTAGCTCTTAAAAGACACCAATGTCTGAGCTCGAGGATGTACTTTGTGGCAGACAGAAGTCAATTGTGCTGGGGAAATTTTCCCAATCCATTCACAAACGTTAAACGCAGCATGAAGCAAATAATAATGTGAGGTCAGTGTTCATTGGAAAGGACAGAGCATGCATTACATGAATTTAAACAGTTTGAATGAGGTCATGTTAAAGGGATCAAACAATGCAATGACATCATAACCTGCTCCATCTCATTCATGGTAAAAGGCCATGTAGCAGCTTTTATTCCCGAAGATCGGTGCCCACATACCTAAGGCCTAGCAAGTCGAGGGGACTGTTCTGACCGCTTCATCGAGGAGAGACGATGGTAGAATGCCTAATAAACGTCGAGTTTCTCGAAACTTCTTTCCGTGACATAGCAAACTTGTTAGATCCCTTCCAGGTAGGGTGATAATCCCACAGAGGGCTACCATCCCCACCAGATATTCACCTTAATAACGGAGATAAAGTATACAACTGCTATGCAGACCTTACGCATGCTGTTTAAATTCCCCGGGGATCTTTGCCGTCGAGGGTTACAAGACCATAGATACCACCCACGCACGCCCCTCAGCACAGAGCAACCTCTTCCTGTGTGTTTTTATTTCACGGCGATGGCCCCACTTCACACAGAGGTTGCAAAGCTCATCGTTTGAGCTGTGACCTCCTGAACCGGAAAGGGAGACACCGCGACTGAACCGAACTCGATATGGGAAGATGTCATGTTGAAGAGATATTTCTCTGAAGGTCTACCAACCATGCACTGTGCAGCCTCAATAGAAATATCTTGAAAGTAGGCAGTAAAAGAAAAGAAAGAAGTTGGAAGAACTGCGAGCATGGAGTCATTCGCTGGAGTCACCTGGAAAGTTGGGCAAGATTGTCAAATATTTGAGAGGGGAGAAGGATGAGGTTCACACATGAAGGTGAAATTTCTCTGAAGGCTGCCAGCTGACTGCAGCAGCCCCCAAAGAAATATCTAGAAAGAGGCGAAAAACACAATAAAGAACGACTGTGTCTGAAGAATAACAACAGACAGGGAAAGTAAAAATTTTTGATTATGGAGGATGTCATCAATATGGAGGAAATTATCAGAACCACCTCGGGAAAGTAAGGAAAGATTGCGAAACGTTTCTCCACCTGAAAGAGAGGTCTACACTAAGATTTATCGTGCAGGAAACAGTGGCAGTATGGACCAGTTATGATGAAGAGAGGTTAGAGTTTGGTTCAGGTTCGGGCACTTCCAGAATACCCAGGTACCAGCGAGTCACAACACTAAATGGAGGAATTTCTCAGGAGAATATAACTCTTCCATTTTCCTCTGCAGTTCACTCCGCGTACTGCTTCTTTTATTCACTCCTTGAATCTTATCTTCCCTCCAGCTCTTCAAGACTGCTTCATCACCATCCCCCATCCAAAACGCAATGATCTTTTCTGTGAGTGGGTGAGTATTCACCGGGAGCAAAACGTTACAAGAAGATTATGGTAACACGGAAATTACATGAAAACACAACAACACGAATGATAGAGAGACACTTATCTCAGAATACTGATTGTCTGAATACTCGCGTTGATAAACTGGAAAGAGGCACTACAAGATCAATAATAATGCATTTAGACCACTCAACCAGAAAGTTCATGTTTATTTGTCCAATAGTCTGCCCGTTCGCTTCACATCAACCACTCTCCTCTTTTGATTTATCATCTTCTGAACTTTATGTAATTCCTGTTTGAACAAAGTCGACCTAAAAATCTATAGTGGAACCTTACTCACTATTAATTCTTTATGTTTAAGAATATGTAACCTATACCCATTGGAATACTCAATGATCCCATCTCCTTGTTTTCTAAATGATGTCCTACACCCATTGCCTTTTTGGTTTTTAGTTAGGCCTCGTACTAAAGATAGATACTTCACCTCTTATAGTATGGTGAAAGGAAACATGCCCCATCCCCAGCTTTCGGAAATTATTTTTCAGCAATACCACCGTCGCACCGTTCGCTGATGGGAATTAACTGCGAAGGGGGAAATTGAGGAGGGAGGAGAGGAAAGAGGGGAGAGAGTGAGGAGGCTAGTAAAGGGGAAAGGCGAAGGAGGTGAGGGGAAGAGAGGAGAGGAGAGAGAGTGAGGAGGTGGAAGGGGATAAGGAGAGGAGTGGAGAAGGAAAGAGAGAGAGGTGGAAAGTAGGGAGGTGGGGAAGGGAATCAGTGAGACGGTGAGAGGAAGGGAGACAAGACGTGCAGTGGGACGTTAATTATGATTCATACCGTCTATCAAAATACTTCTCATAGATAGCAAGTGGAACATTGGAAACATAATAATGTTCTGAAAAATCCTTTAAACAGGTCCATAACTATAAAACCTGCCCAGAACAACACACCCCTCAGACATGTGGGAGACAAACACCGCTGCGACACTGGAGACGACCGGCCAGCGTGGAGGCAAACAGACAACGTCTGAGAAACACTACCCGGGGAATTGGGGGCCATTCCAAAGAAGGGGGGGGGCCCAAACCGGCCAAACCTTCAAAAAAAACCTCGGTGTTCCTCACAAAACTATTGTAAATTATGTTTTGGAAACTCACATAAGTCAATTCTGTGGAAGTACATTCTCTCTGAAGAAAATCGACATTATCTTGGTCAAGTATCCAAAAATTCGCTCTGTCCATAGTTTTTTTCCGTGACAAGCGGTAGAAGATAACAAGAGGACACGGAGTAGATAAACAAGATTTTTCGTTCATATTGAAGATTACATGGCTGGTGAGAGCCCCCTGACACATTTCAGACCGATGTTCTGTTCGAGGGTGTGGGGTTTAGGGGTGTGGACTACACACCGAGAAGAGATTTGAGTGGCCATTTTAAATTTTTTTTAAATCGTTTTGGCGAGCTGGACGTTATGGTAGCACACAAATGCAGGTGTTCGCTTTTATTACGAAATGAAGTCCATCATTCAACACAGCGCCGTTTGCGCAGCCATTAATATTCCTCGGCATCTGGCTGAATTCCATCAGACAATGTCAATTTTGGCCGGGGTACGTAAGTTTGAAGATTACTGCAGTGTGACAGCCATAGCTCCATGTGCTCAGGAACTGGCCGACAAAAAAAAGCTTTCTGAATTAATGGGAATCTTTGAGCAACGAGTCCAGGTCGCGTACGCTCGGCAACAATTACGCGATCCTCGGCATACCAGATGAGTTTGGGAACGAATCTTGCAGAACTCAAGTTTCACGCCTTACAAGATATACAGATAGTTCCAAATTTATTTTTCTCATGATGACGGGTGTCTCGTGTGAATGTTAACACGATGCTCAGAGACATCATCAAAGGAGACCCTGATGTTTGACACACTTGTTTTGATTGAAGTGCGCATTTCACGATCCGTACACGGTTCTCGTGAAATAAATAAAAAATCACTATTGCGGTTACAGTGAATCCCAACAGAATTGCACGAACAACTCACTGCATTCACCAATAAGTGACAGGATGGTGTGAGTGGAGACTTTTGGTGTTGTGACCATTTTCTTTGAAAATGATAATGTGAAGCTTTACATTTAATCTGAGCGGGCATAAGCCATCTCGAAAACTGTCTTGCTGTTCCCAGGTTATGAACCACTTGGTTGTTGATCCCAACAAACCTCCACTTCAACAAAGATGGAGCCACAGCACACACTGCTAGCGCAGTATCGGACGTGGTCCGTAATCTCTTTCATCAGTATTTCTCATTTGGAGCCATCCCCTGGCCAAGCACATTCCCGCTGACCTCACGACTCAGACTTCTTACTTATGGGGATACTGAAGAACGGATACACGGAACCATACCATCACAACAACCAGAGGAGCTGAAGTGTGCAATTCAAGCTGAAATTGCTGTCATTCAATCAAGATCAAAATCGGTTGCGCCAAAGTTTTGATAATTCTTGTGAGTGTCTTAAGACACAGCACTGCAACGTGGACGGCCACCTTCCTATGGTTACTACCAAAAAAATAAAATTGCAAGCTTTGAAAATAACCTTGTGTGTTAGATCTCCTGTAAACAATACGCATAATCCAATGTGTAGTTCTCGCCACTATTATCCCTCTGCGGTTGCATGTTAAAAAATATCGTACTTGTCTTCCAATCAGTTCTAGCTCATCACATCAAACCAATTGGTTGAATAACTATGTCTTAAACCTGAAATATTTGGATACATTGTCTGTAAATCCCATTTCTGCAGTCTTCCAATCAAATCATGTGATTTAACAGCTGAGAGTTCTTACCAGAGATATGTTGAATCAAATGATTTGTACGTCATGTTAATTTCAGGAAGCAGGTTGTCGCATGGACTATACTTAACAGCCTTGTTTGCATACCCCCTCTGTATGCTTCAGCATTAAGCTTGCCTTTTCACAAGCCCAGATGTGATTGCAGCCGCGTGGGGGATTAAATATATATATATAATATATATATATATATATAATATATATTTATACTATATAGATGTTCTTTATTATATTGCCATATGACACTACTCTTCTGTTATGATTGTTATAATTATTAGTGTTAAGTTTAAAATATGCTTTGTTGCAATGTTATTGTTGTCAATATTTTGTAATTGAATGCGGGCCATGTAGAAGGAGTATTAAAGATGTTTTATGGACCTCAACATGGCATGCGTTAAAACATGGAATTCTAACAAATTGGTGGGGAGGTTTAATCATGAGTCTAGTTTGTTTTCCTGAAAATGGGCGTGTGCGCCCATATGGGCGGAGCCACGCCCAAAAAAACATGTGTTTTTAGGGGAAGCCGATTTCAATTTGCATCTTCTCCTGGGGGTTTGTCGAATCTGACAGGGTTTCGGTATTTGGTTAGCCCAATGGCACCTGCGAGCCCCACGAGCTCGATTTTTCATTTTCGTCCCAAGGTCACGTCACAAGGTCAACGAACTAGAAAATTGCGAATTTTGACATAAATAAATTTTCTTCTCCGAGGGTTGTCGAATCTCGCAGGGGTTTCGGTATTTGTTAGCCCAATGGACCTGCATAGCCCCACAGAGCTCGATTTTTCATTTCGTCCAAGGTCAAGGTACAGGTCACAAACTGTTTAGAAAATTGCGAATTTTGACATAAAAATCCATTTCTCCGAGGGGTTTGTCGAATCTGGCAGGGTTTCGGTATTTGGTCGCCCAATGGCACCTGCATAGCCCACGGAGCTCGATTTTTCATTTTCGTCCCAAGGTGCAAGGTCACAAGGTCATGAACTTAGAAATTGCGACATTTGACATAAAAATCAGACAACCGCCCAAACTTTGAGAGCTAGGATGACAATATTTTTATGCATAATCTTGAGGTCATTCCCCACCTAAGTCTTGAAACCATTTTGCTCTATCTCGAACACCTTGCCCCGTGGCGCCCCTTTCAGTTTTTTTTACGCTGATTTCATCAAAGTATGGATAATAATCCGAGGAGTGTGAAATGCCATAGTAGCATATATGACGTTTATATTGTTCTGAATGTTCAGAGGAATTCTTGCACCAAAGGTCATAATCCTTGCCTTTGACCTTTAAAGTTCACAAAGGTCAAATTTTCAGAGTTGTTGGAATCGAAACCGGTGTTTTCGACTTCTCGACGACTAACTCCAATAAGCTATAGCAAGTATCATGTCTTCCTATTTTAATGTCCACAACATTGTTTTGTGACCTTAAAGGTATGCAAAGTCAAATTTTGAAAGTTGTTGAACGAAACCGCCGGTTTCGTCATTTGCAGCTATAACCTGTCACTCGACCACATCAATGTTGATCATTTTTATAACTTGGTCAAACATTATCACATTGTCTCATCCTTGACTTCTGAAACAATCTACATCGTCAAATACCGCTCGTGAACCATGTCGCTTCAGACTTTTTTTCTTATTTGTTTTGCATTTTTTACAGTTTTGTACAATTGGTGATTGAAGAATTTCAAATGTAAATTGAAAATGTATGTTTTAAAATACATGCAGCAAAACTAGCAGATACCAGGGGTGGATCAAAACTAACAATACAGGAGTTCGCCAACAAGTCTATTTGGAGGAGTGGCATACAGAGGGGGCACTTTCCCCGGGTGGAGGGGGGCAATTCACAAACCATTTTAACAAGTTGCCCAATAATTAGCTTGT
>CM068967.1:13728576-13740473 GCA_035128595.1 Eptatretus atami | reverse complement strand
ACGATTCCATACTGTCTCCATCGAATGATTCTGGATAACATAACAGTGTGGAAATGGAAACAAAACCAAGGAAAAGGCATCGTGCGAAGGAGCACGATACTTGCAAATCAATCCCCTCCCCAAAGGTGCGATGAACATCAATTCCCATTCATCTAAGACTAAAATGACATTCTTAATCAAAGTCAGGTCAATCGGATGAAATTGGATTATTTTCAGATTGAAATTGATTGAAAATTGATATTTTTCAGAATTGAAATTGATGCTTTTCGCGAGCTTGACCGACGTGACCCTTTGACTTGACCTCAAAAAAACATTTGGTTGTTTCCAATCATGTTGATGCCAATTCCTGCTGAATTTCACGCTAATCTGATGAAAATTGACGATTTTCAGAAATAAAAGATTAATGATTTTTAGGTTAGAGTTTGATATCCTTTGACCTTCAAAAATAGATTGGATTCCCCAATTTCCAGTTGTGACGCAATATGCAAAATCTTGTCTCAAATTTCAAATCAATCGGAATGAATGAAAAATGTCTATTTTAGAATTTGACCCTCAAGTGACCTTTGACCTCAAAATAATTAGCTTCTCAAGTTTGAGGACTAACTTCTACAATGGTAAAAGTTTCATGAACGATCGGTTTAGAATTGTGACCTGCTGTCGGTTGATTAAACAGGACAGACAGGACAGAATAACAAAATTCGACTGGACCAATATACAGTAGACTACGCGTTTAAGTCGGCCAGCGTTAACCGTCACTTTCGCCTTAAGCGGCAAGCCGTCTCAAAAGTCCCCGAATTATCTAATGTTAAGTCCCTTTGAATAAAGTCTGTAAGTCGTCGTCACTTCGTTCTAAGTCGTCAGATGTCCGTTCCCGCGTAATGGAAACTCAAGTAAATTACCCGCCAACTCGTCACACTGACACTGCTTGTCTCGTGAGAAGCCAGATTTCATGGAATTGTGATGGCGCGCTCATTGGTGTACACCGCCAGTTGATAGGCTATTTTATAACTGCACTGCGTTCAGCTCAGTCAGCGCCCGTCCCACATGCATCTGAAGAGGTAACAGGCTACGCAAATGCAGTCTTCTGCGCGAAGGAGTAAAGATCGATCAAGCTTCGGTGTTGAAAGTCGATCATGGTTTATATTGGCTTGGTTTTGTACATCACCGCACTCACTTACACATAGGGACATTGAAGTGGTGAGTCATCCACCACGATGACTGATGTTCATTGTAATTTGGTCGATGGTATATGAGTTTTCATTCCATATGAAACTCATTCTTACCATTCATTCCACATGAATGGAATTCCAACAGGCAATTCATTCCACATTTGTTGATGGTGATTAACCATCACCGATGGTATATGAGTTTCATACAGTTGTTCATGTATCTTTACTTTTGATAAATCTGATTCATGGAATTCCATCTTGCTGATCACTTTTCCAACCTCACCAATGAACCCCCACCTATGCACCGAAGATTGTGTTTCCCTTTTGGGTACAATAGCCGGCTTAAGAGATTGTTGCGCCTCTCACACGTACGTGTCCAGGCCAACGCGTTGACTTCTCCTTCACCCACAGTCATGAATGTTCGCATACGCGTAAGTCGTCACACGCTAGTCGTCACTTTTTTTCTCCGGTCCGATGGTGACGCTTACAAGAGTCTACTGTACTTGAAAAATCTTTGATTTTGCAAGTAATAATGGTCGTAATCATTTTCTACCAGTCATATATAAATACCACCGGAGGACAAACACTGCCAGGACACGTCCGGAGATACACCGATCCGGAGACAAACAACGGAACATGCCAAAGATAAACATCGCCCGGGGCATTAAACACGCCTGGACACGACTGAGACAAACACCGTGATGCACCCAGTACATGTCCAGAGACAGACAGAGGAGGAGTATGACTTGCGGCACCATACTTCTGTGCGAAGCGTGGTGCTGCTTAAGCAGTCTCCTTGGCTATTGGGTACAATCTGGATGGCGCGCACTCCGACATTGTTGCCAGCATGCTGGCTCTCATTTGCCGACCTCGGAAGGATGACAGGCCGAGTTACCCCACCGTGTATTAATTCAACAGCTGAGCGGGATTGAACTCGGACCGAGGATCCAAAGCCCGCAACCCTAACCATTAGCCAACACCAGCATACAGGCTATCTGTGCAGACCAGTACAATGCAGTATGTTTCAGGATATTGAACCGAGGTCGGGAGCTTGTTTCATTTACGTTATGTTGGAAGCAAACTTCATCCTTATCCACCGATCAATACTAGTCTTCAAAAGAATTCTGTACGATCTCTGTGTCTCTTTCAGCAATGGAAAGATCAAGGGAAGTACGTAACAAATGGAGAATGGACTAAGGGGGAAACCCATCCCTTCCTCTCTCCAGGATGTGGTTGCCAAACGTCATTCATCGACGAAACTCTGCTCCAAGCCAATTGGGAGCTCGAGGTCAAAGTTGATGAAGCTGACCAATGGCGTCCTTTGGACTTAAACCGTGATCGTCATTACGGTTGAACCATCAGGTTACCTTATTGGAACCTGCGTATAAAGCACACGCCTTTTACTCCTTCTTTCACTTGCCTGCCGATTTTTAACCTGAAGACGTTGCAGCACGAAAAGCTTTCGGTTCACTATTATGTCGTGTTCTGTTTGTTTATCCATATGTTAAAGTTTGTCGTACCAAACATCTGTTTATTATATACATATATACATATGTATATACATATACATTATATATATACATATATATATTATATATATATATATATATTATATATAATATATATATATATACACAGGGGGCTCAAAATAGGTATACAGTAAGGGAGAATTACCAGTTATATCATTACTGTATACCTACTTTGCAGCCCCCTGTATATATCTATCTATTAATTCCAGCAATTCTCTGCTGTGTCTGCTGTCTGTTGTCGTCTGTCTGCGACCGCGTTTCTCAATAACCACCGGTCCGTCTGATTGAAAACTTGGCCAGGAATATGCTGGGGACCCGCGGATGTGCCTTTTCAAGGTTTTGATATGAATCAGAACAAGCTGTTCCAAAGTTTACGGCCATTTATCTGTCCAACCAATGGCAAGACACTGGTGCATATGACGGTCACGAATGACGTCACAATAAAATAATGTTTGTTTATTTTTATTTATTGATGATTGTTTTGTTTTTGCACCGATTTAGCGTCATTCTTCTTCTTACGTTTTGGTATGACGTCACAATCGACGCTGGGGACCTGAGTATGTGCCTTTTCAAGGTTTTGATATCGTTCTTCATCCGTTTCAGCTGTTTCCCAAGTGTTTCCCAAGGTTTGAAGCGTTTTTTCCCAAGCGTTTGAAATTAATTGTCAAATTATTATTAATCCCAAGGTTTGAATTTCCCAAGGGAAAGAGCGTTTCCCAAGGGTTTGTTGAAAAGCTGTTTTTTTCCCAAGGTTGAATTAATTGTTTGTGCTTGGAGACATTTGTGAATACATTTACAGAGAGAGAAGGCGAGAGAGGGGGGGAGAGGAGAGGGGATGAGAGGGGAGGGAGAGAGAGGGAGGAGAGAGAGGGGGGCGCCGACGAGAGGAGGGGTATGGGCGAGAGAGGAGGGGGAAGAGAGGGAGGGGGAGAGAGGAGGGGGGCGAGAGAGAGGGGCTCGTTCACAATTAAGAGGGAGGGGAGAGAGAGGATGGGCGAGAGAGGGGCGATGGGAGAGGGGGCGAGAGAAGAGAGGGGGAGAGAGGAGGGGAGAGAGGGGGAGAGAGAGGGGCGTCACAACTGGAGCAGGGGGCGTCGTCATATCAATCCAGTCAGTCGCTTTACGGAGAGCGATAGGGAACGAAGCTGCACATTACTGGCACGCCCTACATGCACGCACCTACATGCACGCACCTACGGGCCGCACTATATACATAAATTATAAAATAAATATTATTACATATATTGCCAAGTAAACACTTGGCGATTGGGATATAATATATGGATTCCATGGTAGATTCTCAACCTTTAATTCAACAAAAAAATGACTCAACAGTTTCCATCAACAAATGGCAAAGCACCATGCAATTCCGTTAAAGCCAGTATTCTCACTGGGCTGCGACAGCTCATGACAAAATGCGAACGGCGTTCTCCAAAATGTCTGGAACGTTCGCGAGTGGTTCTCAATTTCCTCGCGTGAGGGCGCAGGACAGTCGCTCTGGGTATGTCGCTTGAATTTGACATGTTTCAAAACAAAATTCGTGCGACAAATTTTTCTCTCAAAATAGTCACAGATCGGCACGGTTGATCTCGAACCGGTCTCGAACCTTCTCAATTTAGTTTCCGTGAGTCAGAAGTGCGACAAATGTGAGACAGCTTTGTGAGGGATTGAGCGACCTATGAAACTAAATTGTACTGATTGGAGAAAAAAATTGACAAACTGTCCTGGGACCCCGAGACGCCGACCAAAACTGCGATTCAATTAGGAATATTTTGTAGTTGGCATTCCCACCAGGGCCAGCATAACTGATGGAGAAGAAGCCTTTGTAGTTGTAGTACAGACTGCCCAGAGTGAGGTGGAGCTTTGTATCCTCACATGCTTGCCATCTATGCATCCATCAGCAGTGATGGAAGTTCCACTTGTCTTTGAGAAGCCCTGAGCCACCTCCTTCCACTCCTCTTCTTGTTGTGGGACACTTGAAGGCTGTCTCTTGTAGTGGTCGTAAGAATGGCTTGGCACCACCTCTTGGCACCAACAAGACGAGCGGGGTTGGGGGCACCGGAACCCATAGGAACCGCGACTTGTAGAATCCCGTGGCTAGATACCTTTAGAGTGCATGGCCAGCTTGAGTCAGGGGACAGAGGCTTTCTTAAAGTTGGGTTGTTTCTTCTCAAGCCTAGGGTGAGATCTTCCACCTTTGTGGTTGACATCTCTGGGTCATTTCTGACAAAGTTCCTGAAGGATACATTTCCCCTCTCTAAGGTGCTTCATGAGCTTCTCATACATGCCATACTTGTGTCTCTTCAAGAGCCTTCTCTCACCCAAACACTCTTCTTTTCTTCTTTCCTTTGGCCCTCCTTTCTCTGCTTTGGACGTGGCCTTCTTGACCGCAGCAGCAGCAGCAAGAAGACCATGCTGCAGCCTTCAGCATGTCGGGCTGTTCGTCATCCAGGTTGAGGTCCTCAGCCAGCAAGGTTCTGCCACTTCTTTCACTGGGTGGTTCCATTCTCGCTTGACTGTTCTGTGACATATGATTGCTTGAAGGAAGAGGGCCTCATATATATATATATATATTATTATGTATATATATATATATATATATTAATATATATATGTTATATATATATATATATAATATTAATATATATATATAAATATATATATTATAGTTCCCGATTTCTAAATGTCAGCAACGGGCACGACATCTTGCGCGATGGTCGCACGACCCTCGTGTGACGTGTTCGCGCGGAACAGTTGCATGTGCCAAAAAAATCTCAGTTTTGTCACCTGAACGTCGTGCGAATGTCGTGCGACATGTATGCGAACTGCCAGTCGAAGTTCATCCCAAATTTCGCTGGGAGTTCGTGCGACATTTCGTTGCGCCCCCTGCGATATTCGTGAAGACATATGCAAATGCTGTTTTAGTATAAATTCAGTGTGATTCCAAGTGAATTATCGCTGTTTATCGCAATTTTGTGTCTCCAACTAGTCGCAAGCTGTCGCAGGCCCATGAGATACCGGCTAACCTTTCTCAAGAGTGGCATGAACATTACCACAACTCCCCCGAAATACCCAATAGGTGGTGGGTGGGCTAAGTTTGTACAGCAATCAACGCACCGTATATGTTTACCACGCATTAGAATTCACAAATTTTAAAAAACCATTAGCACATTAACGGAATCAAAGAAACACACTGTGATATTACCAATAGGTTGCCACCAAACAACATTCAGATAACTCAGCAAATAATTAATCGGATCACTTGTCATTAAGTAAACACGGTCACTCCAGAAGTGATCAAGCATGCTGCTAAATCATGTGCGTAAGTAAATTCACAACAGTGCAAATGTGGCCATGTGCGGAAAAGAGGTTGGGGGGGGGTTAGTCCGAACAGCCGGGATGACGTTACTACGTTGGACTCCCCATGCACAGTGTGACCACTCTTGGCTTTTTCCACCAAAGATCTTGGCTATTTCATTGTCACTTGGGTCTTGGTTTTCTATAGGTTTTCTTGGTTGTATAGTTTTCTATTATCATCGCTTTTCCGAAACCTTGTGAATTCTTGCTTTTTTCATTGGCTCAACTTGGGCATTTTTATAAAAATAGGAGTGGTCACACTGTCCCATTCAATGTCCGGGATTCCCCCGGTTGTTTATGTAAGAGATGTCAAATGCTAAAGGTTAAAATACACCAACCTCCTGCGTAGATCAATGTGACTGTTTCTCTGCATGCCAAGCCTCCAGAATCCGTATTCTGGGTCCTGTTCGGGGTTGAACCCAAAAGCTAACCCTATCCCAAAAGTTGTGTGTCCTGCCGTTGAGCCCATGTTGCAGATGGCAGACCTGTTGGATAATTGCCACTCAAAGGGCCTTGTGGTGTTCAGGCAATATTGCTGGCTTAAGGGTCCTCCCCGTCTCTCCCACATTACTCGGCCCACAACCACAGGTTTATCGCATAACACCACCCCGCCCTGTCCTTCCTTGGTTAGCTTGTCCTTTACCCTTCATAAGGGCTTTCTGAGAGTGAAGACTTGGGTTAAACTTACTCTCACTCCTGCATTTTCAATTACTCTGCTGATCCTCTGCTATACACCCGGTATAAAAGGAAAAAGGAACACAAAGCCCTCTGGGTTGTTCTTTTCGGTCCCACTCCTGTTGTGTGGGCCATGTAGGTATCGTTTCTCCCTTCTGGTAAGCAAGCTGTCTTTGTAACCGTTTAGCCCTCAAAACCTTTTGAAGATGGTCCGTCTCTCTCAACTTTTCTAGATGGAGGATGGTATCTCACATGCTCTTTTTGAGAAGTGTTACACAGATCTTTTGTGCTCCAAATGGATGACAGGAATCAAAGTCGAGGTAACGTCGGTGGTGTGGGCTTTCTCTACACTGTACCTTCAGGGTTCCTTTGGAAGAGGGGGGCATATCTTCACACCATGTGTGCCAAGGAAGGACCTTTGCATACGGAGGATGCCCAGTTAGGTGACTGGCTTTGGAGGCCAGCTTGAAAAAATGTGTGGCTTTCCCGGAAGTCATGGCAGACCATAAGGCCCAAAAGCTTAAATGAAAGGACTTTTCAAGAGGATGGAGAAGTAGATGGAGGGTTTCAGATGTCCTTTCAGAGAGACATTGTGAGGGTGTGAGATTTGTCAGGATTGATGACATGTTCCAAGTGTTGGGACCAGCTTGTGCTTATCCAGGTCTGCAGAGGAGTGAAGAGGCTGCTGCCTGCCATCAGAGGGATGACAATGGTACTGAGGAGGGTGAAGTCACAGCAAAGAGATTAAAGAGGATTTTCCAGAGAGTTGGCAGATCATTGATGAACCAGAAAAGCACAGGGCTCACAAGGACTGCCTTGGGAATCCAGCCTGCGACAGGAGGGGAATGACGAGGAATTCATTGAGGCCTACATGTTGACTGCCGACAGGAGAGGAAGTCTACGATGCCATTAGTGGAGATTGCCTGATGCCATAGGAATGAGGTTAGGTGAGCAGGGCAGGGTGCCAGACCGTATCGAAACCTTGCGATATTGTCTGGGAGATGGCTCTGATCTCATGCATCTGCATTGAGGCTCCACCATTGTAAGGAAAAGCAGAAGCAAGCATGTCCAGCGCTGAGTGAACCTGGTCTGATCCATATTGATGATGCGAAAATCAAGTGCAGAGGAGAAGGGGAAGGCTTTAATGTCTGAAGCGATGATGGATTCCATGACCCTTGCTGGATGATTGGGAGATGGCTTGATTGGTCTGTCATTGCAGGCTCTGTTTTTGTTATTACACCTTTTTTATGCAGGCGAGGGTAATGTTATCTGATTTCCAAACTGATGTCAGAAGACCTTGAGCAAATGAGAGGGTGACTAGAACAGAGAGAGGAGGTGAGCAAGAGCAGCAGAGTAGGTTTTTAGAAAACACGTGGTCTGATTGCTGTCTGAAACCAGTTACAGATCTGAGCTTGCAGGTTTGGGAAGCAAAATCTCCCCTTGTTGAGGAGACACAAGTCTTGGAACAGCTGGCTATGACTGAGGTAAGGTGGGTGTAGCAAAAGTGATGCGGTTTTAGGACACATATTGTGAAGGAAGCACAGAGTTTAGGCATTCAGCCTTTTTGTTGCAGTGTCAGCTGTGCACACATTTGAGGGTTAAGGGAGTGGTGAAGGGGAAACAAATACACCAGAAAGGACTTTCATCAGATGCTAAGCAGGATTTTCAAGGAGTGGTGACAGGTTGACGAGGCTCAGGACTGGAGGGGGATGAGAAAGATGTGTTTCCTGGCTCTCCTGAGGGTTGGACACACTTGTTCTGAGCATTTGTGGGAAAGGAACTGAGGATTGCCTTCAGTTTGGATTTGCCTTCTGTCGAGGTGAAGGCCAAGTTTTTCAGGACAACTGCCTCGCCAACAAGCTTCAGTTTACCAAGACGGGAGAAGTGTTATGACAATTGAAATGGGGATGGGATGAATCTGTGCATGGAGAGAGAGAGAGATAGATAGAGAGAAGGAGAGAGAGATGGAGAGAGAGAGGAGAGAGAAGAGAGAGAGAGAGAGAGAGAACAGAGAGAGAGAGAGAGAGACAAAGCGAGAAGGAGACAAAGAAGAAAGAGAGAAAGAGACAGAGACAGAGACAGAGGGTGAGAGAGAGAGAGAGAGGCAGAGGCCAGAGCAGAGCAGAGGCAGAGGGCAGAGCAGAGGCAGATGCAGAGAGCAAATTCCTTTGAAAAAATTCCAGGATGACGTTTTTGTCGGAGAAAGATGAAATGGGCACCAGGTTTAGAAGTTTGATGGCTGCTTGAATTTCATGCCGTTGGCCTGAGTGAAATGCCAGACTCGAAGCGCTGAGGTGTTAAAATCTAAAAAACAGCCGAGAGATGTCCACTTTGACAAGCAATGTGGTCAGATGAACTTATTGCATCAGAGGAAGAACAGCAGATATTTTCAGGGGAATGGTCAGAATCAGATGCAGGCATTAGATGGAGTTACCGTTGACTGAGAGGCCATGCCGGGAAGTTTGACAGATTGTGTCCAGTCCCATTGAGTTGCAGAAGTCCGTTGCTGAAAGTGCCATGCAGGTGAGAGAGGTGCCCACACCCCAGCCAAACTGGCATGATGACAATTGAAGTCAACACATTGAGGAAGGAGGAGTTTGGGTTGAGGATAGAAGTTGGTCCATTGTTTTTGGCAAACGAGATGTAAATGGAGTCATCACTGTTTGGTGGATGGTATACAACACACATATAAACAAGAGGTGGAGTGAAGGGGAAGCTGTAGCCAGAGGTATTCCTGGAGTTGTTAGGGAGTAGAGGGCAGAGTACAGAATTTGGAGTCGGTTTTTGATGAACAGGAGGCAACTCCACTGCCAGGACTGGTTCAGGTCTGTCATACGAAGGAGTGAGAACCCGGCGAGGATACCAGGGAGTCCAGAGCATGTCTTGAAGGAGGAATTCTGTTGAGCAGGATTATGTCTTGTTTTGTTCAGGGCAACCTGTTTGGAAAGAACTGTCAGGTGAGAGCCAAAAGGCCCCAGATGTTTGAGGTTCACACTGTTAAGGAAGAGGAGGGGATGAGGCTGGTGCGGGCAAGAGGAGGAGAGGGGAGTTCGGGAGAGTCTTGACAGTGTTTGGGGGGGATTGCATGAGACCTAGGGAGAGGGTCGGATGAGAAGGAGTAGGAGGAAAGTTGGATGTGATAAACAATACTTTAGAAACAAGCTGCCAATCATGGTGTGATTGGGTGGAAAAAAATTGCTCTGTATTTAAAAAACATGTTTATACGGCAAACGGCTGGAAACGGTGTTATTCAATTTATATTGCTTTGAAACTCGTCAAACAGAACCACATAACTTTCTAAAGCACACCTTTTATCTATACTGTGTGTGTTGTGTGTGTGTGTGTGTGTGTGTGTGTGTGTGTGTGGTGTTGTGTGTGTGTGGTGTGTGTGTGTGTGGCCTCGATGTGTGGCGTGTGCTGTGTGCGCTGTGCGTGGCGCTGCGGTCTCCTCCATAACCTCCGAAACCATTGAAACCTACATTATGAAACTCTGGCATGCATACGAGGGAACTCAAAGAAATACATGACTGAAAATTGGTGTTTGGGTTAATTATAGCATCCCCCTTTGAAAATAATTAATGGCTTATTAATTACTAAGAAAATTACAACTCACGCTTCGCTGATGAGAATATTAAGGTGAGGAGAAAGAGGAGGGGGGATTGGAAGCGAGGGAGAGAGGAGAAGGGGAGAGCGGGTCGGAGAGGAGAAGGAGAGAGGGGGGGAGAGAGGGTCAGAGAGAGGGAAAAGGGGTCAGAGCAGAGGCAAGAAGCGTAACCCTGTGAGGCAGAGGGTGCAGCGGGAGAGGGGAGGGGAGAGTGCAGAGGGGAGAGGAGAGGAGGCGCAGTATCCAGAAGATGTGACGCCTTTATTTAACCAGCACACACTTATCTTATGTGACAGACAATTTCGCACATTCTTTGACCAGCCTTCCTCTCCTCGACCTATGGAGAGTTGTATGGTAGTGGAGGGGTTTGGCGGAGAACAGCATGAGGGGAGGGGAAGGGAAGCAGCGTGAGGGAAAGGGAGCGGCAAGGCAGCATTGAGGGACAGGAGGCAAGGCAGCATGAGAGGACAGTGAGGCAACGGCAGCATGAGGAGAGGGTGGGGAGTGTGAGGACCAGGCAGTGAGCAGGCGGGTGGGGAGCAGCACGTTGGGGGGGGGGGGGCAGCGCGAGCGGGGGGAGCAGTGTGACGGGGTGTGGAAGGCAGCATTGAGGGGGTGGGGAAGGCATTGTGAAGGAGTTAGGCAGATGTGGCAGGGAAGCTGGGAAGCAGTGCGAGGGTGGGTAGCTGGTGCATGAGGGGGGGGAGGATGTGTGAGGGGTTGGAGAAGCAAGCACGAGGCGAAGGAAGGGAAGGCAGGCATGGCGGAAGAGAAGGAAGGGCAAAAGAGTGGGAGGGGAAGGGAAGGGGCTATATAAAACGTGACCCAAACAGCAACATTTTTTTTAAACTTCCTGGTTCTATATAAACCAGGCAGGAGCATTAAAAAACCCATGCTATCTTCCTTGCGCCATTTCAAACGAAACCATCAGTCTATTTATTAGTCCCCTTCACAGAGGAGAGGGGTGAGGCGCAGGGGGAGAGAGAGGGGAGGCATTGGGGTGGGAGTGAGGGATTGGGGTGGGAGTGAGAGAGATCGGGATGGGGAGAGAAGAGAGGGATGGGGTGGGAGAGAGAGAGGAGGATCGGGGTGGGAGAGAGAAAGCGAGGGATCGGTGGTGGGAGAGATGGATGGAGAGAGAGGGAAAGGGGAGAGGAGGGATCGGGGTGGGAGATGAGAGGGGAAGGCGGAGCAGAGGTAGGGGAGAGAGAGGAGAGGATGTGGGAGAGAGGCAGAGATGGGGTGGGAGAGTGAGTTATGGGAGAGGGGGCGGCATAAAGGGGAGAGGACAGTTGAGGAGGTTTGAGAGGGTGGTGGATTCCGGCAGATGTACGTCCAGTTTAACGGCACAAGCAGTGATGAACCACCCTGCTTGTGAAACACCAAGATGACAGTTTATAGCTTAGCTTGGTCGAGATTCAAACCCAGGCCTGCCAGCATAGATCGAGCGTGCATTCCTCTCGGCTATCCTGCTGTGATGTTAATGAAACGTTTCATTTTTACCTCTGGCACCGAAGGTGAAGGAGGTTCTATTTTCACCCCTTTCTGTCTGTTTGTGTGCAG
>CM068967.1:13663280-13674616 GCA_035128595.1 Eptatretus atami | reverse complement strand
AATTTTTCAAGCTTGCAATTTTATATTTTGTAGCATAAACATCAGAAGTGTCCTCCACCAGTTGCAGTTGCCTTGGTCTTAGACACTTTCACAAAATTATCAAAACTCGCGCAACAGATTTTTATCTATTTGATGGACAGCAATTTCAGCTTGAATTGCACACTTCAGCTCCTGTGTTGTGTGAGGATGGTTCCTGTAGCCACGTTCTTTGAGGATATCCCCATAGAAGAAGTCTGGAGTCGTGAGGTCAGGAATGTGCGGCCAGGATGGCTTCCAAAAATGTGAAATTAACCTGATGAAAAAAAAAAGGGGACAGATTTTTCTTACGGGGTGAAACACGTCCATCTGCGTCTAGCAATGTTCTGTGCTCATCTTGTTGAAAGTGGAGGTTGATGGATCAAACACCAAGTGGTTCTAACTGCGGAACCAAGAAGTTTTGCAGCTGGCTTATGCACTGCTCAGAATTAACTGAATGCTTCCACATTTATCATTTTCAAGAAATGTTCCCACAAACGCCACAGTTCCCACCTCACACCATGTGCACTTTAGGTGAATGAATGTGTTCGTGCAATTCTTAGGATTCACTAGTACCAATAGTGCATATTTTCTTTATTCACGAAACCTGTTACGTGGTAAAATGCGCTTCATAAAAATAAGGTTTCAAAACATCGGTCTCCATTGATGATTCTGAGCATCGTTTATCATTCACACGAGACACCTTTCATGGGAAAAAGATTCTGACTATCTGTATCTTGACGTGAAACTGATATCCTGCATATTCGTCCAACTCATCCTGATATGCCGAGGATGGCGTAATTGTTACGAGCAGAGCGACCTGACTTTGATCAAAAGATTCCTTACTTCAGAAACACTTTTTTTGTACGCCACAGTTCCTGAGCACCATGAGCTATTTCTGTCACACTGCAGTATCTTCAAACTTACGTACCCGCCAAAATTTGCGTTTGTGATGGAATTCAAGCCATGCCGAGGAATATTATAGCTGCCGCTCGCAAATAAGCTGTGGCGCTGAATGATGGACTTGATTTCGGAATAAAGGCGAACACCTGTGCTTCTGTGTGCTACCACTCCAGCTCGCAAAAATAAAAAAAATGCAAATCATTCCTCTCTTTCTCTGTGTAAACCACACCCCCTAACTCTACCCTGGAGCCCTAGAGAGATCGTCTGAGATGTGCAGTAGAGGCTACTGCACACCGCTGTACAATTTCAATATGACATCCGAGAAAACTCTTTGTGCTAAGTCTTACCCGAGTCTCTTGTTGTATACCACGTGCAGAGAAAGAAGGAAGGAGACTACTGACAGAGAGCAAAATATTTACAAAGTCTGACCAAATGAATGGTAGATTTCTCAGACGAATTGAGTGCAGATAATATCCATTCAGAATCCACTGTATTGATGATAAGTTTCCACCATAACACTATACATAGACAACTAGTCTATATCATGATAGGAAACTTGAGTGTACATTGTGCGTGATTAGCTCGCGGATGCGTCCAGTAATAGTATATGCCTGCTCTAGACTATCGCCTCTTTTTATTGCCATCCAGATATGATCCAGGCAGCTTTTGTACTCCCATGTTCTAGTAGCGTCCTTTTGTCTCAAACTGCGCCTCAACGATGGTGAGACAAACACCTATTTATGTAACCTGTACAAAAGGATTTCAGACATTATTTCTGACATGTTTCCATCGTTCACTGCGTGAGGCTAACTCTCGAATGCCAGAAGTATTTTATCACCCCAGACCCCTGGGTATGATACCATAATTATTACGGCTCCTATTCGCACGTCCTCGTCTTCCCATATCCTCTTCATGACTTCCCTTCCCCCCCCCCCCCCGCGCTCACTTTCCCTCCCTCCTCTGTTTCCCCCTCCACCTCTCCCTTTCCCCTTCCATCCCTCACTCTCTCCCCCCTCTTTCCCTCTCCCCCCTCCTTAATTTCCCCTCTCTCATATTCCCATCAGCCAATTGACGGTGGTATTTGCTTCGAAAAAATTAATTCGAAAAGCGGGAATGGGATTTCCTTTCACCATACTTATAAGGGTTAAGTTATCTATTCTTGTTAGAGCAACTATAAACCAAAAAGCTAACGGATTAGACATCATTTAGAAATAAGAGAGAGGATAATTGATTATTCCAATGGGTTAGAGTTCAACTATTCTTAAACATAAAGACAAATACTATATGTCATGATAGAATTTAGGTCGACTTTCGTTACAGGAATTCAAAGTCAAAGATGATAAATCAAAAAGAGGAAGTGGTTGTGAACTACAGAGCAAACTATTGGACAAAGAAACATTAACTTCTGTTCTGGTCTAAATGCATTAATCATTATTTTAGTGCCTCTTTCCAGGTATCAAAGCTTAAGTATTCAGATCAATCTGTTCGAGTCTCTCTATCATTCGTGTTGTTTGTCCATTAATTTTCGTTTACCATATCTTCTTGTAACGTTTTGTCCCTAGTGAAGTATCTCAAACTCACCAAGGAAAATCTATGTTTTGGATGGGATGGTGATTGAACAGCAGTCTTAAACCGACGAAGAATGAATCAAGAGTGAAAAACAAGAAACGTACGGGAGTGAACTGCAGAGATAATGGAAGAGTTAAAAATTCCTCCGAAAGAAATGCCCCATTTAGTTTGACAATCGCTGGGTACCTGGAGTATTCTTGAAGATGCCCGAACCTGGAACCAAACTCTACCTTCCTTTCATCATACTGTCCCATACCTGCCCACTTCCTCACGATAAATCCTTCCAGTATGACCTCTCTTCAGTGAGAACGTTTCGCACAATCTTTCTACTTCGGTGGTCTGATAATTTCCTCCATATGACTGACATCCTCAATAATCAAACTTTTTACTTTTCTTTCTGTTGTTATTTTCCAGACACCAGTAGTTCTTTTTTGTTTTCCACTCGGTTTTCTAGATAGTTCTTTGGGGGCTCTCTGCAGTGCAGGCTGGCACTTTCAGAAAATTTCTCCTTCATGTGACCTTCTCCTTTCCTCCTCTCAAATTTTGTACAATCTTGCCAACTATTCTCAGGTGACTCCTAGGAAATGACTCCATGGCTGCATTCATTCAACTCTTTCTTTCTTTTCTCTCTTCTAGATATTCCTTTGAGTGCTTACAGTGCAGGCTGTTTAGCCTTCCAGAGATTTATATTATCTCGTTCAACATGCACATTTCCCATTCTCAGTTGGAGTTCAGTCGGGTTGTCCTCCCTTCCTTTCAGTCACAGCTCAACCCGATGAAGCCTTTGCACCTCCTGTGTTAAGTGGGCCCCCGTGAAATACAAACACCACAGAAATGGTGCTCTTGCGGTGCGGCGGTTGGATGGTCATGTTAACCCTTCACCAGGCAAAATCCCCAGGGGGTTAAACAGCATGGAAAGGTCGGCACGCAGTTGGCTTTACTCGATTAAAGGTGAATCATCTTGTGGGATCGTAGCCCTCATTGAGATTATTCACGCCTAATGAAGATCTAACAGTTGCTAGTGTGGGGAAAAATTTTATAATAGTATTTAAATTGTAAACAAATGGAGTCTCAGAAATGTAACTTTATGCTGCAAGTTGATGGCTTGTTCTTTCTGCCAAAAACTTTGCCCTAAAATGAATAAGAAAGTCTTGTCTGGAGCCAATGAACTGGCTGATAACGCGAACCTTTGCCTCGAAATGTACGTTCTGTGCTTCTCAGCACTGAGAAACACGTATGCAGTACTGAGTTGGTACCCCCACCATCTCTCATGAAAGTATAAAAATGCTTTGAAAATGTAATATTATATCCAGTGCCCAAGTATAGAATAGTATTAGTATCTCAGTTCTTTACTCCTTGGAATCTGACCATTACCAAGTTAGAATAAAAACTTCTCTGCATGTGATGTGAAGTGAAATTGAATCGGTTGTCTTACTGTTAACTATAAAGAATAAATGAAATAGAAACAAATATATATTGCATCGATGATTCTTAAGTTCACTGTACGAGGTGCAAGTGTATGTGTTATCATTAGAAAATAAATTGTTTCACAAGAAGACTTGTGTTGGACATCAGTTATCATGTCGATAGTTTTCTGTAGGATTTTATAACCAAATCGGACAAACGTTAACTCGTCTGAAGTCAAATAGGATTCCACAATCGGCCAGTTAAATCCTTCAGGAGACAACTATCACAATAAGTGGTCCTGTAAAAATCCACATTCAGTTTGTGCCGTGATCTCGATTCAATCCACGTTGGCGGTGTCTCTGGACGATGCTTAATCTGCCGAGGCAGTGCCTGAGGAACGACAAGTGTCTTTGAGCAAGTAGGAGAGGCCTCTCAGCAGGTAACGAACGCATTTTCAAACAAGAAAGTCATTGTCAATATTTTATTGAGAGAAAAAGAAGAGGATCCGCGGAGGGAGTCCTTTAAAGGTTAAACGTATAATTACTGTCGTGTTGTTTTACAAAGTGCTGAGAAGAGGAGTCAGATGAATATGAGCATGACGAATACATGCCACAGGACCGCGCATTATTAGACGCTGAATATATTTTTGCTATTGATAAAGACGGCTGTGAGAGAGAGAAGCCGAGTACATCGCTGAGATGCCGGAATAGGGTTAAAATTAGATAAATATATATTTACCTGTTTGTAAGATTATAAGATTTACTTTTGTTCATTACTCTACTGAAGTTTTGCAGTAGTTGTTTATTAAATTCGTGTGGAGTTTTACGATTTGTAAATGCAATGATTTGCACGAAACGTTGTGTAGATCAGATGATTATTAACGGGGACGTGGTCTGGTTTGTTTTGCATTGAGATTGCATGTGTTACTAAGATCGTAAAAATTAAACTTGGCCGAGTCCATATCACTTAAATGATAACTGGTTCTGTTGGGATTTTGACGATTTTAACTCGTTGCTAGAATTACTGTGGGTCTTTTGGGTTGCAGTTATCATTCTTGGGATTGTGCTTCCACGCAAGTCGCCAAACTATCACTTGTTGAACCCACCCTCACTGTCGCTGGGTGATATGTCTTCACACTGCAGTCTTGTTCGACCTTTTTGCTTTTATGTGTGAAATTCGATTCATATGCAGATTCAAAGAGGATGATGATAGAAATGTGATTTAATTTCACCGTATCACACTGCGATGAGTCTATGATTGCAAATGCTGTTTAGTGTTATGTGTTTGAAGCCATGAAGAGTCGTATGCAATAACTGGATTTTGCCTGTCAGAGTTTTTTCCCCTTTTCTTCCACGTGTTGGAAGATTCCTGTTCCTTGTTCCTGGTGGTTGTGCCACCCTCTTCTATTAATGTTTAAAGTGAAGTCCATTTTGGAAAGTATGAAGTTTATTTTACAACCATAGGGATTGAATAAATGAATAAAACAATTTGTGTAATGTGAATACTGTATTCGGAACGTGACATGTCTTGGGTGAGTGAGCTCCGCTGGCTTGTGATATTGTATAATTACACAACTCGCAGGTTTAAGTGCATGGCAAGTTCTGAGGACTGCAGAAATGTTCGTAAGATTACCTGGAGTTGTAACCATTGTACTTAAAAGATGTATTTAAATGAGAAACTGATTGAATGATTTAAAATGATTATATGATTTAGCACATGTACAATTCACAATAATTATTTGATGATTCCCTCGATGACGTTGAAATATTGTTTTATTCGTTCTGCGAATGTTAGGTTGCCGAACTTTGCTGGGAATGCATGGCAAACAACCCAGGTAACCTTTTGATCGATTCAGTCAAGGTAATTCTGATTTCATGTGATAGATGCTAAGATTTAATTATTCATTTATGATTTTAAAAGGAAAATTTATTGTTTGACCAAAAGTTGTTTAGAGAATATGAATTGTTATTGTCTGAAGTTTAAGATGCTTGTTCCAAAATTGGAATAAAATCAGGGGGTCGAGTCTTACATTGTAAAGGTTTTGAGCTGCAATTTTAAATATATTTGCTTGATAACAGATTTGACAGTGAAAAATTTGACAATTTTTGTACAACTTTTAAAATGATTTATTTGTTTGGATAAAGGAAAATGATCTAATTGAGAATTTGGAGAAGTGATAGATGGTTTGTGTATGTAAGTTGAATAAATGGCGCATGTTCCTGTTTTGGTGGAGAGAGTGTGACAATGAAAATGTCAGAGTATTTAAATGTTCGATGAAATACAAATTAGATGATGTTTTAGATACGTACAACTGATTTCTGTATTATTTAGCATGTTGTTTTGTGAATACAATGAAAGATTAAAATATTAATATGACATATAATGCAATTTAAATGCCTTCTATAAGAATCCTTTGTTAGTCTTATTGAAATGCCCATGACGTTTATGTTTGGTGTTTAATTATTGCTTTGTTTGTTTCGGATCGTTGAATGCAGTCTTTGATGCATATGTACATTTCGTCTAAACAAAACTTGGACGATGGGAGACCCAGATTTGATTGATGAGATTCAACACTGAACATGCCCTTCCTGAGGAATATAAGATGGAGCAATGGGGAAAGAAAGAAAAAACCCGCTGAGTGAGAAGGGTATTCTGAGCAAAGTCTTAACGTCGCTTGTGTTGGTGTCGCGTGTGGAGGAATGTTCTCAGCCCACACTCTTCGTATTCGCCGCTCTGCAAATACATCACTTGAACTTCTTGGTTCGCTCAATGTCGAAGCCTGGAGTTCCACCACTCCTCCTTCAACCCACTGTTCCAGCCTAAGCTATCTGTATTTGCCACATCGACCTTCTCCTAGTCAATGAGTGCTTCGATTGTGTTCCTGTTATGTGGCCACTATCCAACACCCTGACCTGCAATCTTCAATTCGAAATAGCATGTTTTCAATGTGTGACACATGCTGATAACAGCCATAAATAAATTGAAAACTCATCATTTTTCTATATGAGCCAATCGCTCCATTGTTGATTAACTTGAGAATGGAAATCTTTTCTCCTTCAGGAACGAGCATGGTATATCATGTTTTAGAAAAATTATTCAAATTTTCCTTATAAATATAAAAAACGGGGGTTGGGGAAAAATTTATATTAAGTATTTAAATGTAACAAATGGTGTCTCAAAAAAATGTAACTTTTATCTGCCAAGTTGATTGGCTGTTCCTTTCTGGCCAAAAGACTTCTGCCCTAAAATGATAGAAATGTCTTGTTCTGAGCAGATGACTAGCTATAACATGCGACCTTTCTCGAAATGTACGTCGTGTGCTTCATCAGCACAGAGTAATACACCGTATGCAGTCTGAGCTTGTAGCCCCCACCACTCTCTCATAAAGTAATAAAAATGCTTTGAATGTAAATTATACCAGTGCAAGTACTGAGTAAGATATAGTTCTCAGTGCTTGTACTCCTTGCAACTATCAATACCAAGTTAGAATATAAACTCTTTTGATGTGATGTAGAAGTGAAATTGATCGTTGGTCTAACTGTTAACTATAAGTAAGAATAAATATCAATAAATAACAATAATTATTGCAATCGATGGATCTTAGTTCTTGTACAGGTGAGAAGTGTATGTGTATTATTGAAATATAAATAGTTTCACAAGGAAGACTTGTGTGGACAAACAGTGTTATTCCAGTTCATAGGTTTCTGTAGGATTTTATAACCAAATCGACAAACGTTTAAACTCGTTCTGATAGTCAATAGGATCACAATCGGCAGTTAATATCCTTCATGAGAGACAACGCAATCACAATTAAGGTGGAAGTTTAAAAATCCACATCAACCAAAGAAGTCGAGAATAGAAAACTCGACGTTATTAATGCCTTCTACTCGTGTCACCCTCAGATGAACGTATCAGAACAGTTTATCGATCTCTGCAGCCTCTAGTATGTGAAACTTATCTTTCGGGAAAACTGCTTACATGAGCTTTTACCATGAATGATATCGGTTATGATTTCATGCATTGTCTGATCTTTAATATACCTCATTGAACATGTTTAAATAATGTAATGCATTGCCCTGATCCTTTCAATACCCTGACCTTCACATTATTATTTGCTTCATGTTTTGTTTAGCATTGTGAAAGACTTGGGAAAAACTTTCCCAGCACAATTGATCTTTGTATGCACAAGTACATCTCGAGTAAACCACATTGTTGTTTAAAGCTCCATTCCATTGTTATGTTATACCGCAATTCATTGCTTTACTGATTACTATATACTGTTATAACTAAATCATATTAGTCTAGAATGAGTAAATCAACTTTTTGAATAATGTGTTTCGTAAAAGACCTGGTTTTGAATGGTGCTAATATATCTGTGATTGCCAATGATTAAAGGGCCATTCTAAACATATTAATTGCTATTTCCAGTGGAATGTAGTGTTCAAGAGGAGGCCTATTGATTGTCCTCGCGGGCAATGCTGGAGCAGACACTCGGTTGTAAACTATAATTCTAAATGAAGCAAGGAAGCTACATCCACCAGTCAAAAGTTTTTTAGAACACCCCCATTTATTCCAGTTTTTATGATAATTAAGCGAGTTCAATCTCAGTGAATAACCTAAATGTACAAAGCTAAAGGTTAAACTGACCAAGGTTAAAAAAAAAGATAAAAAGTTTAGTTACCAAGAACGAAAAATAATGTAAATTTCAGAGTTGTTAAAAAAGGCCCTTTTTCAGAATCAAGTAATGGTTTCTAACTGCAGCTGTTCTGCAGCAATGAAGTAAATTGAAGCCTTGAAATGATCAAACATTCCTAAAGGGTCCCAACTTTTGTTTATGAGTTTACAATACCCTCTTCTGGGATAAAAGCATTGTGATAAAAGCACTGTGTTTGCGCACCCTCTGAAGCATATTTGGACAATATTGCACTTGCAGAGTAGTATATTGTTTCAATCTGGAAACCATGATCACATAAATACAGTCCTATTAAACAGTATTTCGATAATAAAGGTGATAGATAGCTCCCTGTCCCTTGTTAATGGGGATATAAATTACACGCACTGTGAGTTACTTTTGATTAGTCGGGTTTCTTTTATTTTTACCACCAACAAACTACGATCAACACCACATCACCTTCACTCATTGGCGACGCCATGGTGGGCGGAGTTCAAGAGGAGTCCTCGCTGCCCTCGACCAATCACGTGCTACGAGTGAGGTTCCGCCCGCTCACCAATTCAGACCCAGCGACGTGAGCAAGCTGTCCGCGTGACGTCACCATGCCCGGCCAATCGACGGACTTGCCGCTCGTTTTGGCAATGAACAGGCGACGAGCATTCTGCGCTGTGCCACGTGTTGGTGTAAAAGACAGTTATGGTGCAAAATTACCACGTTGTTATGAGTATAAATCCACGTTTATGTAAGTCCACTGTTATGGTATGAAAATACCACGTTTATGGTGTAAATATCACGTGCTGATGATACAGAAAAAAAAAGCACACGTTTATGTGAAATACCAACTGCTATGGTGTAAATACACGTGTTATGATTGTCAAATACCGCGTGTATTGTGTAAATACCAATATTATGTGTAAAATACCACGTGTTATGGTGTAAGTACCATGGTTAATGTAAATACCACGATGTTATGTGTAAAATTACACCTGCTATATGTACAGCACCACTTATGTTAAGTACCACTTTGCATGGGTTGTAAAGTACCACGTTTTATTGTATATAAAATACCGCTTGTTATGATTTGTTAAATACCACGTTGTTATGTTGCTTAACAATTCACGTTTATGGTATTAAAATACCACGTTAGTTATTGGTATAAATATACCAGTATGTATGTGTGTAAAACACCAACGTAGATATGTAATACCACGTGCTATGTGAAAATACCTACTGCTATGGTGATGACACTCTATTGTGTAAAAATCACTGTTATTGTGGGAAAATACCACGTGTTATGTACAATAACCACTTTATGGTGTAAATACCACATTGCTATGTTGTAAAGTACCAACGTGTTATGTATAAAATACCATCGTGTTATGATGTAAAATAACCACATTATGGTGTAAAATACACGTATTTATCCTACAAAATACCACGTGTTATGTTAAATTACACTGCCTATGGTTAGTAAAACTCACGTGTATGTGGAAAACCACTGTTTATGCGTACAGTACCACGTGTTATGTTTAAAGTAACACGTCAGTGGTGTAAAATATCACGTTATGTGTAAAATACCACGTATTATGGTAAAAGCACCACTGTTATGGTGTAAAACACCACGTGTTATGTTGTAAAAACACCCACGTGCCATTGATGTAAAATACACGTTAGTGTAATAATACCACGGCTATGTGTGAAAGTACCACGTCTCATGGTGTAAAAACATCACGTGTTTATGGTGGAAAAATTACACTTTTATTACAAAGTACCACGTGTTTGGTGTAAATACCACGTGCTATTGTAAAAAGTACCACGTTTATGTGAAATACCACGTTATGAGAAAATAACACGTGTTATATGTTAATACCACGTGTTATTGATGTAAATACCACTGTTGATGTGTAAAATATCACGTGTATGTTGCAAAATTTACCACGTTTATATGTAAAAATATCCACGTGTTTATGGTGTTATAGTACCACGTTATATGGAAAAACCACGTTTCATGTGTTTAAAACAGTGGTTATGGTAAGTAGAAACCATGTGCTTATGATGTAAATACCACGTGTTAGGGTAAATTACCACGTATTATGGTATGTTAAAATACCACTATTTATGGTGTTAAAATACCACGTGTTATGGTTGTAATACCACGTGCGTATGATGTAAGCACCTACTGTGTTATGGTGTAAAGTACCACTGCTATGGTTAAAGTACCACGTTTATGATGTAAAATACCGCGTGTTATGTGAAATACACGTGTTATGTGTAAAATACCACGTATTATGGTATAAATACCATGTATTTGGTGTAAACACCACGTAGCATTGTGAAAATACCATCGTGCTATGGTGGGGGTGAAAGTACCACGTGTTATGTGTTGAAGAGTTACATCTGTGGATGTGTGAATTAATACCATGGTGTATATTGGTTATAATAGTACCACGTTATGTGTAATAGTACCACGCTTATGTTAAGGAGTTACCACGTTTATGTGTAAATACCACGTTTATGGTGAAAGTACTCATCGGCTATTGTTATAAAATTACCATCGTGTATTCATGTAAAATTACCACGTATCTCTCTCTTTGTCCACAAAATTATCAAAAACTCGGCGCAACAGATTTTGATCTTGATTGATGACAGCAATTTCAGCTTGAAATGCACACTTCAGCTCCTGTGTTGTGTGAGGATGGTTCCTGTATCCACGTTCTTTGAGATATCCCCATAAGAAGAAGTCTGAGTCCGTGAGGTCAGGGGAATGTGC
>CM068967.1:13625528-13635557 GCA_035128595.1 Eptatretus atami | reverse complement strand
AGTCACCGACTGGGCATCCTCCGTCATGCAAAGTCCTTCCTTGGCACAACTGGTGTGAAGATGATCCACCTCTTCCAAAGGAACCCTGAAGGTCACAGTGTATAGAAAGCCCACACACACCGACTGTTACCTCAACTTTGATTCCTGTTATCCATTGGAGCACAAAAGTTCTGTGGTACACACCTTCTCAAAAAGATCATGTGAGATACCATCCTCCATCTAAGACAAGTTGAGAGAGTCGGACCATCTTCAAAAGGTTTTGAGGGCTAAAGGTTACCCAGACAGCTTGCTACCAAGAAGGAGAACGATCCGACATGGCCCACACAACAGAGTGGGACCGAAAGAACAACCCAGAGGGCTTTGTGTTCTTCCTTTCATAACGGGTGTATCACAGAGGAACAGCAGAGTATTGAAAATGGCAGGATTGAGAGTAAGTTTAAAACCGGTCTTCACTCTCAAGAAAGCCCTTGTGAGGGTAAAGGACAAGCTACCGAGGAAGGACAGGGCGGAGGTGGTGTATGCGATACCCTGTGGTTGTGGAGCCGAGTATGTGGGAGAGACGGGGAGGACCTTAAACCAGCGTATTGCTGAACACCACAAGGCCTTCGAGTGCAATTATCCCAACAGGTCTGCCATTACCAAACATGGGCTCAAGGCAGGACACACAACTTTTTGGGATAGGGTAGGCACTTTGGGTTCAACCCCGAACAGGAACAGAATACGGATTCTGGAGGCTTGGCATGCAGAGGAAACAGTCACATTGATCACGCAGGAGGTGGTGGATTTACCTTTAGCGTTTCGACCTCTCTTGCATAAACACACCGGGGAATCCCGGACATTGCATGGGGAGTCCACGTAGTCCGTCATCACGGCTGTTCGGACTAACCCCCCCCCCCTCCAACATATTTTCCGCACATGGCCACATTTGCACTGTTGTGAATTTATGCTTGATCACTTCTGACCGTGTTTACTTGCAATGACAGTGACCGATTATTCGCTGATGTTATCTGAAATGTTGTTTGGTGCAACCTAATTGGTATACAGGAGTGTGTTCTTTGATCCGTTGATGTGCTAGTGGTTTTTCAATTTGTGAATGGTCATAATGCGTGAGTGACATGATACGTGCATTGATTGGCTGTCCAACTTAGCCCACCCCCACCTTTGGGTATTTCGAGGAATGTTGTGGTCATGTTCATCACTCTTGAGAAAGGTTAACGGATGCATGGTGCTTTACACATGTTGTTGATGGAAACTGTTGTCATTTTTTGTTCAATTAAAGGTTGGAGAATCCACCATGGAATCTATATATTATTCTCCCAACCGCAAGTCTTTACTTGCAATATATGTATACATTTATTTTTATATATATATATATATATATATGTGTGTGTGGTGTGTGTGTGTGTGTGTGTGTGTGTGTGTGTGTGTGTGGTGTGTGTGTATATAATATATATATATAATATGTATACATGTATATATATATGTATATACACATATAAACAGATGTTTGGAACTACAGAACTTTAATATGGATACAAACAACACGGACATAATAGTGACTGAAGCTTTTCGTGCTGCACTCTTCAGGGTAAAAATCGCAGCAAGTGAAGAAGGAAGTGATGGCGTGTGCTTTATCCGCAGGTCTCAATAAGGTAGACGCTGATTGGTTCAACCGTAATGACATCACAGTTAATCCAAACGCCCATTGGTCGGCTCATCATCTTCACCTTGAGCTCCGATTGGCTGGAGCAGAGTTCGTCGATGATTGACGTTTGCAACCACATCCTGGAGAGAGGGGGGATGGGTTTCCCCTAAGGTCCATTCACCATTTGTTACCATACTTCCCTTGATCTTTCCATGCTGAAAGAGACACAGAGATCGTACAGATTCCTTTTGACGACATAGTATTGGATCGGTGGTAAGGATGAAGGTTGCTTCCAACATACGTAAATGAAACGAGCTCCGACCTCGGCTCAATATCCTGAACATATCTGCATTGTACTGGTCTGTACAGATAGCCTGTATGCCTGGTGTTGGCTTAATGGTTAGGGTGGTGGGCTTTGGATCCTTGGGTCCTGAGTTCAAATCCTGCTCAGCTGTTGAATTAATACCAGGTGGGGTGAACTCGGCCTGTCATCCTTCCGAGGTCGGCAAAATGAGTGCCAGCATGCTGGCACACTGTGTCGGAGTGGCGACCCATCCAGGATTGTACCCAATAGCCAAGGAGACTGCTAAAGCAGCACCAACGCTTCGCACAGAGTATGGTCCCAATCTCCTCCTCCTCTGTCTGTCTCTGAACATGTCTGGGTGCATCACGGTGCTTATCTTCGACGTGTCCTGGCAGTGTTTGTCTCCGGGCGGTATTTATAATATTACTTGTAGAAAATGGATTTCAGACATTATTACTTGCAAAATCAAAGATTTTTCAAGTATATTGGTCAGTCGATTTTGTTATTCTGGCTGTCTGTCTATTTATCACCGACAGGTCACAATTCTAAACCGATCGTCATGAAACTTTACCAAGTTGTAGAGGTAGTTTCAACTGAAAAGCCGATTTATTTTGAGGTCAAAGGTCATCTTGAGGTCAAATTTCTAAAATAGTCATTTTTTATCCAATTGACTTGAAATTTGAACAAGATTTGCATATTGGGTCACTGGATTGGGAATCCAACTATTTTTGAGGTCAAAGGTCAAACTTCTGAAATCATCAATTTTTATCTGAAAAATCATCAATTTTCATCAGATTAAGCTGAAAATTCAGCAGGAATTGCCTCACTGAATTTGGAAACCAAATGTTTTTGAGGTCAAAAGGTCAAAGGTCAACTCAAGGTCAAACTTCGAAAAGCATCAATTTCAATCTGAAAAATAATCAATTTTCATCCGATTCACCTGAGCTTTGATTAAGTATGTCAATTTTAATCTTTATGAATGGAGAATTTGATGTATCCATGCAACCTTTGGGGAGGGGATGGATTTTGCAAGTATCGTGCTCGGCACGATGTCTTTTTCTTGTTTTGTTTCCATCTTCACTGTTATGTTATCCAGAATCATTTCGATGAGACAGTATGAATCGTAATTAACGCTCCACTGCACGTCTGCCTCCCCTTCCCCCACCCTCCCTCCTCTCTCTTTCCCCCTCCACCTCCTCACTCACCCCACTCTCTCCCTCCCCCACCCCTCTCTCCCTCCCCCTCACCTCCATCCTCCCTCCATCCCTTCCATCTCCTCCCTCCATTCTCCCTCCCATCCCAATTTCTCTCCCCCCCTTAATATCCCCGTCAGCGAAGCGAAGGGTTGTATTTGCAAGTTATAAATAATACTCACATGAACAATGTCAGCACCGGCAAATTTTTCTCCAAGGAATAATTTTGTCAACAGGATGCCAAGTGCCCACACATCAACTGGGGGACCTTCATAGCCCTCATCCGTGATCTCTGGCACCATATAATCAGATGTGCCACAGCATTGACTGAATTTTTGACCTTGTAGAAAACATACAGCCAGGCCAAAGGCGATCAACTTCACGATGCCATTGGTGCTGTAAAGCACGTTTTCAAGCTGGAGAGTAAACAGAAATCAATGTCAAAACAAAGATCAGAACTTAGATGGTGAAATCAAAGTGTAACAAAAAAGAGCAATCAGATATTGCAGAACTTCATCAGGACTTGTTTTGTGTGGTGTTTGTGTCGTTTTGTGTCGTGTATTTTGTGTGGTGTTTGTGTGCTGGTGTGTTTCATAATTAATAACAGATATAACTACAACTGCCACTTTATAACTGCTGGCAGTGATGAACGGTAATCAAGACGTCCCACTTTGATGCAACCCCGCTTTGACATTACCCTGACCCGACCCATGATGTTTTTATTATTCAATTGAATTCAGAATGGGATTAAAATATATTCAATTCAAATCAAATGGAAGACCAAATACTGCAGAACAGTACTGCATTGGAGTCATCAGAAGAAACCCGAACAAGCAAAAATGAACATACATATATATATATGTATATATATATATATATATATATTACATATACATATATATATATATATATATATATACATGTATATTTCTGTATATATATATATATAATATATATATATGAATATGTATTTATATATATATATATATATATATATATATATATGAATATACAGTGGGGAGAACAAGTATTTGATACACTGCCGATTTTGCAGGTTTTCCCACTTACAAAGCACGTAGAGGTCTGTAATTTTATCATAGGTACACTTCAACTGTGAAAGACGGAATCTAAAACAAAAATCCTGAAAATCACATTGTATGATTTTTAATAATTAATTTGCATTTTATTGCATGAAATAAGTATTTGATACATCAGAAAAACATAACTTAATATTTGGTACAGAAACCTTTGTTTGCAATTACGGAGATCAGACGTTTCCTGTAGTTCTTAACCAGGTTTGCACAGACTGCAGCAGGGATTTTGGCCCACTCCTCCATACAGATCTTCTCCAGATCCTTCAGGTTTCGGGGCTGTCGCTGGGCAACACAGACTTTCAGCTCCCTCCAAAGATTTTCTATTGGGTTCAGGTCTGGAGACTGGCTAGGCCACTCCAGGACCTTGAGATGCTTCTTACGGAGCCACTCCTTAGTTGCCCTGGCTGTGTGTTTCGGGTCGTTGTCATGCTGGAAGACCCAGCCACGCCCCATCTTCAATGCTCTTGTTGAGGGAAGGAGGTTGTTGGCCAAGATCTCGCGATACATGGCCCCATCCATCCCTCCCTCAATACGGTGCAGTCGTCCTGTCCCTTTTGCAGAAAAGCATCCCCAAAGAATGATGTTTCCACCTCCATGCTTCACGGTTGGGATGGTGTTCTTGGGGTTGTACTCATCCTTCTTCTTCCTCCAAACACGGCGAGTGGAGTTTAAACCAAAAAGCTCTATTTTGGTCTCATCAGACCACATGACCTTCTCCCATTCCTCCTCTGGATCATCCAGATGGTCATTGGCAATCTTCAGACGGGCCTGACATGCGCTGGCTTGAGCAGAGGACCTTGCGTGCGCTGCAGGATTTTAATCCATGACAGCGTAGTGTTTACTTATGGTTTTCTTTGATACTGTGGTCCCAGCTCTCTTCAGGTAATTGACCAGGTCCTGCCGTGTAGTTCTGGGCTGATCCCTCACCTTTCTCATGATCATTGAGGCTCCACGAGGTGAGATCTTGCATGGAGCCCTAGACCGAGGAGATTGACTGTTATCTTGAACTTCTTCCATTTTCTAATAATTGCGCCAACAGTTGTTGCCTTCTCACCAAGCTGCTTGCCTATTGTCCTGTAGCCCATGCCAGCCTTGTGCAAGTCTACAATTTTGGCCCTGATGTCCTTAGACAGCTCTCTGGTCTTGCCCATTGTGGAGAGGTTGGAGTCTGATTGATTGAGTGTGGACAGCTGTCTTTTATGCAGATAACGAGTTCAAACAGGTGCAGTTAATACAGGTAATGAGTGGAGAATGGGAGGGCTTCTTAAAGACAAAACTAACAGGTCTGTGAGAGCCGGAATTCTTACTGGTTGGTAGGTGATCAAATACTTATTTCATGCAATAAAATGCAAATTAATTATTTAAAAATCATACAATGTGATTTTCAGGATTTTTGTTTTAGATTCCGTCTTTCACAGTTGAAGTGTACCTATGATAAAAATACAGACCTCTACGTGCTTTGTAAGTGGGAAAACCTGCAAAATCGGCAGTGTATCAAATACTTGTTCTCCCCACTGTATATATATATACTGTATATATATATATATATATATTGTTGCGAATTCGCGCCCGTCGGCGTGCGATCGGCCACGTGACTCGAATCGCGACCGCCTCGCCCACCGGACGGACAATTCAGTCGTGACCTCCCGGCTAACGCCGGGATCCAGTCACGGGTGGACCTTTCGGCCTCACCACAACCCAGTCCGCATTCTACCCGCGCGGAATAGGGTGAATCGCCGAAAGTCGATATACCTAAGTACCCGCACGGGTAACCTACCGAGGGTTGTACCTCGCCACAGGCCGACTTCGGACACGATCCGCTTAAGCGGCTCGTTCCGGGCTAACGGGATAACCGAGCGGTGTTATCGTCGGCCTTGACGGTTCAGATTAATTATCGGGCGTCCCGCGCCCACGACGAACCCTTACGTGACACAAGATGGAGACCAACGAAGGAAGGACGCAGCGAAACGGGGGAAGAATTCAACAAGCAAGCATTTTATTTACAACACATAGCGACACATAAAGCAAACAGTCAGAATAAGCAATTGCACATATATCAAATAAAAGACAAAACCCACAATGCAGAGCTACAACCGATTACGCGACACACGACCACTTACACAATTGACTACTTATCGGACACGGCGCCACACACACACGTTCACACAAAACCCAAAAAGAAAATGGAAGTCGACTTCCCTTAAGGTGTTGAGTCCTCGGCGAACGTCACTCGCCGTTGGTGTGCGAGCGCTCTCCGGCGTCGAAACCCGGGAAGCGAGCAGAGAGAACCAAAGAACAAGAACCTCATTCGCCTCCGCTTCTTATACGCCGGCGCCACGCCCCGTTCTCGGCTCCACCTTCCTTCGAGGCGCTTCGAGAAGGGGGCGTTCCCTCTCGTTCCCTCCCACCTCCGGCTTGTGGGGACGAGGCGAAGCCGTTCTGGCGCCGGGCCAAGGAAGGAAAACAGCGGGAAAACGCGCGTCCCCGCCCTGGAGACCTCTCCCCTCCCCTCTCGCGTTCGACGGCTTGCAACGCGCAAACCGTCGTACGTAGACCGCTGAGGATGGCGTTCGTTGGTGTAGGTAGCGTGGTTGAGATGGTGGCGTGGTTGTGACGGTGGCGGCTGTGGCGTGTTGGAGTGGTGGCTTGGTTGGCGTTGTTGTGGCGTTGAAGTGTGGTTGGCGTTGTTGGTTCGAAAATAAAGCAGAACAGAAAAACGCCTAACTCAAAGTATCGCAGCCCGAATGAATCACATTAATTCCCTCTATACAATGGGTTTGGGCTAACTACACATGTACTTCAGAAATATATCTCACCTATGGACCTTATGGTGTAATGCGAATTTCCACAGCCGTAACAATATAATATGTACTGTATGCATGTATGTATATATGTATATACTGTAATATATATATATATATATATATTATACAGTAATCCCCCGTTTCTCGCGGGGGTTACGTTCCAAACCTCCCCGCGCTAATGAAAATCCGCGATGAATGGACGCCTCCCCAAAAAATCGATTCGACTGGTCTGATCGTTTGGCATGATTGGGTTTGAGGTGCCGGAGATCGATTGGTCTGGTCTGGTCGGTTTGGCAGTGATTGGGTTGAGGTGCCGGAGATCGACTAGTCTGGTCTGGTCGGTTTGGCAGTGATTGGGTTTGAGGTGCCGGTGATCGACTAGTCTGGTCTGGTCGGTTTTGAGGTGCTGGGTATGAGCAGTGCTCGTCCAACGGCGGCAAACCTTTTTCCTTCCCGAAGCATATATCGAGCACCTTTACCTTAACCTTCTCCTGGAGCGTCCCAGGACCTTCCTCTGGCGCTTCGGTTCCTTGCCAGAAACCTTAGAAGGTGCAGGGCGTTTGGGCGCCATCGTGGGGCTTGGAGAAAAAACGTAGAAAATATTCTACAGTTCACAGCGAAACTTTGTCTCGTGCGTTGTGTGACTGGTCGAGCACCACGCGTTATAATTTATGCTTAAATAATTTATATTTTATACATTATTACCGCGATGTACCGGGGATCCGCAGAAAAAATTAGTTACGTTCCAAGGGAAAACCGCGATGAACCGGGGCGCGATCGGTGAACCGCGATGAAGCGGGGGTTGACTGTATATATATATAAGTATATATGTTTATACTGTATCTGTATATATATTGTTACGGTTGTGGAAATTCACAGAACACCATTCAGGTTCCCCGAAGATCAGTTATGTCGATAAGTGTGTGTTCCAGGTTAGATTCCCCCACCAATGTCTAAAGGGAATTATTCGTGTACCGGGCTGTGCATCTTTGAGTTAGTCGTTATTCTTTTTCTATCTTTATTTTAAAACCAAGAAACTTCTCCTCACTATCATCTCCGCAAACAACAACATCTCAACAAACAAACAACAGCTCCTCACCAGCATCTCCATAACACCGCCATCTTTTCATCAGCAACGGCATCCCCAGCAAACAACATCTCCGCGACAAACACGATGACTTCCTCGACGGCGGCAAATTGATTTCAAACACGGCCGCATTGTGAGAGTGATCTCAAACACGTCCGCGCATGATTGCAAACGGATCAAAACGACGAAAGGGCGGAGCCAGCCGGGGTGAAGGTCGACCAAGCGCCCCCCCCCCCCCGAACCCGATAAAAGGCCGAGAAGAGTTTGGGTGGGCCGTTACAGTCCAGAGAGTCGAGCCTGCAGTGGAGTTTGGAGTCCAGTGGAGTTTGGAGTCCGGTGGAGTGTGGAGTCCAGTTCAGAGGAGTCGGTGTGGAGAGCGCGAGAGTTGGTCGGAGTTGGCGAGTTGCAGCTGGAGAGAAGTCGCCAGCCAGCTACATAACGTCGCGAGCGACGCTGAGGAGTGAGCGGGCTCTTAAAAGAGCATCAACTCAAAAAGAGGAAGGCCCGTTCGCTCCTCTGAAGCGTCGTCGGCAAGGCCCGATCGACCAGGCCGCGCTGCTAGGCCGAGACCAACCAAGCCGCCGTTACCACAGCTGCCGCTTGGACCACAGGGACATACGGAGGGTCGCCGACAAACGAGTCGCCTCAAGGGCGACGAAGGTAACCTGCACGCCTCGCGGAGCTCCTTCGGTCATCCCAGCTCCAAGGAACATTAAAGGCTTACGAGCCCAGTTCTCTTCTTTCTTTCTGGGGTTTTTGCATGGAAGTCTGTGGCGCCTTGTCCATAAGTAGTGAACTGACTAAGTGCATGTCGATAATAAATAGATAACGGCTGTAGGTCTTTTTGCTCGTGTCTTGTCCCTACCCCATTCATTGCCTTGCTTGCATATGTGCATTGGAAATAAATGTTCCCTATTGTTTGAATATTCACCTGCTAGTTGCGTCCCTTCTCCATTGAACTGCCGTAATTGCGTTCAGAATATTAGCTGGTTTTTAACACTGATAAGATAATCGGGTCCAACGGGGCTTGGCGATAATAAACCGCTCGGCAATCGCAAACGGAACGAGCTGCTTAAGGCGGCTCGTTTCCGTGCAGGCTCCATTGAGGTGTAGGCTCCCGGCATTTTGTCCACGCGAATAATTAGGTACATCGACAATTCAGCGATCAACCCTGTAGCGCGTGGACAGAAAAGTTGGCTGGCTTATGGTGTGGTTAAAAGCACACCCGTAGCTGGATTTCGGCGTTGATCCGAAAGCTGCGACTGGATTGCCACGTTCGGTGGGCGCGCGCGGCCGCAATTGGATAAAGGCGGCCGTCCGCATGCCGGAGTGGCGAGAATACACAACAATATATACATATATATATATATGTATACATACGTATATATGTATCTACATGGTAGCCCCAAAGTTACTTTACCCCTGATAAATTTCTCGCACTTCTCCGTCCCTTCCCCTCTGCCCTCGCCCGCTATGGTATGCGGAAACACTGACTCAGAATGATGGAGCACACACAAATACAATGACAAATTAATTGTTGTAAGTACTGTACAATAAAACCTATATATTAAAAGAGTTCAAGAACAATGCTTCACTGGAAGGGTAAAGTGACTTTCAGGCACCCTGTATATATAGTATATATGTATGTGTATGTATGTATATATATAATATATATATATATATATATATGTATATAAATATATTGTTGCGAATCTGGAAGCCATGAAAACACAGACATTCAGTTCCTATAGATTAGTTATCTCGGTAAGTACGTGTTTAATAGATAGCCCTTTCCGAGTCTAACGAGTAATTAAATGTTCCTGCGCTGTGATTTATTATAATAGTCAGGTTTTCTTTTAGTTCATTTTCACCACCGCCAGCGCCACCGACATTACCGCCGCG
>CM068967.1:13602828-13614267 GCA_035128595.1 Eptatretus atami | reverse complement strand
TCCGGCCCGTTGATCACGAAAGCTGCGGACTGGTTGCCACGTTCGGTTGGGCTAGCGCGCGCGACCGCAATTGGGATTAAAGGCGGCCGTGTCGCATGCCGGAGTGGCGAGATACACAACATATATATACATATTATATATATGGATACATACGTATATATGTATCTACATGGCTACCCCAAAGTTACTTTACCCCTGATAAATTTCTCGCACTTCCTCCGTCCCTTCCCCTCTGCCCCTCGCTCCGCTATGGTATGCGGAAACACTGACTCAGAATGATGGAGCACACCACAAATACAAGACAAATTAATTGTTGTAAAAGTACTGTACAAATAAAAACCTATATATTAAAAGAGTTCAAGACAATGCTTCACTGGGAAGGGTAAAGTTGACTTTAGGCCACCCTGTATATATAGTATATATGTATGTGTTGTATGTATATATATTAGTATATATATATATATATATATATATATGTATATAAATATATTGTGCGCGAACTGGAAGCCATGGAAAACACAGATCATTCAGGTTCCTATAGATTAGTTATCATCGGTAAGTAGCGTGTTTAATAGATAGCCCGATTTCCAGAGTCTAACGAGGTAATTAAATTTCCTAGCGCTCGTGATTTTTATAATATATAGTAGTTTCTTTAGTTCAGATTTTCCACCACCGCCACGGCACCGACATTACCCGCCGACCACACCGCACGCCCTCGCCTGCATTCGCTTCCTCCACCTCGCCAATCGCGGGGTTTGCCGCCCGTTTTGGCGAATGAAGAGGAAGCGAGGGCGATGCGCAGAAGGTCGTCCCGTGCTGAGAAGGCGGAGCTCGGGAGTTGGCACACGCGGCTCGCTCGACCAATCGAGATGAAGCAGTAGGTGGAGCCACAAAACTCCCCGCTGGAGACTCCGCTCAGAGGGTGGGAGTGCCCCACACACCGCGCGGCCTGCCAATGGGAGAGCGAGCGGGAGGAGACAAGGCTTCGACTGAGCGGAGGGGGGCGGATATCAAGGGTCCTGAGGAGATTTCTGGTCTCTCTCTTGGAATTGTTCGCGGACATACTGGCCTCTCCTCCGCTTTTCGCTTCCCGCTCATCTACTTTTGGCTCTCCGGGACCGCGCTCGTCCTCGGCTCCAAGAGCCTACGTGTTGTCCCCCTTTGGCGCCTGCCAGTCGGCGAACCAGCCCAAGAGAAAGGGGACGTCCAGCCGCGCTAACGCGGCCAGGTAGCCTGCCTACCACTGGATGCAGCCCGTACTATCCTCGGGCTGGAGGTCCCATTGAAGACCATTGAGGTCCACTTTCTGTCTGGGTGTGTGTGTGTGTGTTGTGGTGCCAGTCTGGCAAGTAGGAATGCATAAGTGTTTTGCCTGAATACTGATTTCTATAGTCAGGTTTAGTCTATCTTGCGTGCTCCCCTAGTTCCCCGTTATTATTAATAAATTCCCCCATTGTTTGGAATGTACATCACGCATCGTGTCATTTCTTTCATTGGCTGAGCGCGTGTCGTGCGTGTGGGGAAGTGAGCAAGCCATTGCTGCTGTAACGGAGTCGGATAATCGGGCCGGCGGAATTCGGCATTATAAAACGCGCTCGGCTTCGCACACCGGAACGAGCACGCCTTGAGCGGCTTCGCTTCCGTACCGAGGTTACACGTCGAGTTGGATACTCCCGGTTAGCTGGATCACGTGGGTACTTAGGTACATTGAAGTTGGCAATCCACTCCTACCCCACGTGGGTCTACCCATTGTGTATTTCGGTCCAAAAGAACCAGGACCCGCCGACCTCGACTTCTCGGGCCGGCTTGAAAACTACATATGTTATATATATATATATATATATATATATATATATAATTATGTATGTATAGTACATACTATAATGTATAATGTAGTATGTATATGTAATATGTATATATATATATATACATATATCTGTATATATGTATATATATATAAATATTCTGTATATTGTATATATATATCTCTGTATATATGTATTAAATATATATCTCTTTGTATAATATAATATATATATATATATACTTGTAGTAATATATATATATCATATTAATATATAGTTATATATAATTATTTAAAAAAATAATATATATATTATATATCCAAACTAGTATTTCCAAAATGTTTTGAGAATTTCAATTACTCAATGTGAAAGGATGTATGATCAAAGTAGTGGGCTTGTGTGGTCCATCCACCGGCCTGCTGTGTTTGTGTCCTAACTCTGTTAGCCACCCTCTCCTCCTCAAGCCTGACCTCGTATATCACACACTGCAATCGTGGCCGGGCTGTCCTATTCCCCTTCCATACAAAGTTGGCCATGTCTGCTGTTCCCTTCTCGTGGCTTGTCAGCATTCCCCTCCATTCACCCTCGGCCTGATGTTAGCTCTCCCTGTCTTTATGGCTGACAGGAATAGTACAAGGACAATTGTTCTGTGCATTTGGCAGAAAGAGGATTGTGTTTGATATTGCTTGTCCGCACATATCCTTCTTTCCCAGCGGCATGTTTGTTGTTATTTGTATTATGTGAATGTGTGCTGTTAATAAAATGGTTTCAGACTCCCAAGAAAGAGAAAGAACTGAATTGGCTTCCACACCAGGAAACACTGGTGGGGGGAGACGATTTAGTCACCGACTAAGCGACAATGAAATAGTTCGTACAGGTTTTACAATGATCTGATCTGCGTCTGGACCTGACCTTGAGGGAGGGGGAGAACTAGCAAGGGAGAGATTATGCAACTGAAAACATGATGGTTTAAGGGCAACAGGAAAAAATAATTACAGGAGAGAAAGAGTTAAAAAAAAAATTACGCACCAACTATGCAGATGTTTGAATAACACGATGGGAATTTGAAGTGAGAGTAGAATCGTGAGAGGCAATATCGTTGCAGTAAGTGAGACTTGGTTTGAAGAGGAGGTAGTTGCGAAGACGGACGAGAGGCCACAAGGATGTCGAGGCGTGATAGGAAAGAGAATAGGAGGAGGTGTCGCACTCTGGTGAAGAATAATATTATTTCAAAAGAAAGGGGGTTGTTACGAAGCGAGTGAATTAGATGTGGAGGATTCGATGTGGATATAAATTAGGTATGGGAAGAAGTAGTAAGGTACTCGAGGATAGGCTTATCATCTCCTGCTGGACAGAGCAGGATAGAGATTCATGAGTCAAAGGCAGGTGTGTAGGGAAGAATACCGATTGTGGGATGATTATAAATTAGCAGGGATATGATTTTGGTCCAAGAACAGGGAAAGGCAAAGCAGAGAAGAAGTTTCGAGATACAGTCCAGGATTGCTTTTCATCCAGTTTTAGATAATCCCATGAAAGAGGAGTGGAATGTCGAGACTCCTAATTAGGTTACACCCAAATATGGTGGAGAAGGTTGAGGTAGATCAGGCATTTATGGACAGAGTGACCAAACAACATATCGTGTGTAACGCGATTCTTTGTAAGACGACAGTTTGAGATTGTAGAACGCAGCTCGATAGATTCTCAGGAAGGCAAATTTTGAGAGTTGAGGAAGAGATGCGCATAAGATTGGGATAAAGGTAATAGGAAGGCAATCAGTATCAGAAGAAATTGGGAAACTTTCAAGGAAGAAATGTGCAATAACATTTCAACAATGTCGCCCTGAAGAGAGTAAGATAGCAACGAGAACGGCACCTTCGCATCAACAAAAGTGACAGATATATGTCTACAGCCCCATCATTACATCATGATAAATTACTGTGTACCAAGTTTGATTTAAATCCATTCAGCTGTTTCAAATATCACATTTTTACCTGAGATGACCTTGTGACTCTTGACCCCACAAATCTATCAGTGTATGTACACATCATGATATACACAACCTGTACCAAGTTTGACTTAGACCCTTCAGCGCATTCTTAAGTTATCATAGGGTAACGAAAACCTCTCACGGAAACTGACTTTTTTTTGATGCGCCATCTAATTCAGTTCATCTTTGCATAATACTGATATACTTTATACTAAGTTTGTCAAAAACCCCATCAAATGGTTCTCAGAAGTTAGCGCGGGATATCAAATAATTTTTCCTCCAACTTACCACGACCTTTTGACCCCAAAATCTAGGAAGTTCATCTTTACCATCATATGTGTTACCAAGTTTGGACTTTGGTCCCTTCAGCCTGTTCTTAAGTTATCGCGATAAGAGACTTTGACAGGACGGCGTTATGGACTTACGTACATAAGGATGGATGGCACAACCCAAAACATAATGCTCCAAGTCCACTTTTGGTGGCGGAGGCCTAAAAATTGAAATGCACACTTTACAAGAGCTGAAACCAAAGCGGAATGCATATTGTAATGTCGTGGGTCTTCAAGGACCGAAGGTGCCAGACGGTGAGGGACAAGATGTCTCCTTGTCTGGCTGTTCATTTGGGTGCAAATCAGGCGGTTAAAAAATCACACACGACTGCAGCAAACCAGCCTGTCAGAAGTGGCCGCAGTGAAAGCAGGCAGGCGATTCATTTATAACGCTGATTTTGATGTGCTACGGACCCAAATCTACCTTGATTAATAGCTTTACGATTATATAATAGATTAATAGTGCAAAGTTCTTTCATACGACGATGATTTCCCTATTTCCGATACTACAACAGGTTTCATGCTTCCATCACATGAATCTGATCTGTGATCGTGCATCAACTTATCCGACCTGTGTGAAGGGCTTCTGTACATGCCATGTGAAGCAAGAATGGAAAAAATAGAAATAGACAAATTGAAACTGGGTCGTCGCAGTGTAGGATAGGGGAAATGGGGGTTCTTACAAACAGACATTTTGGCATGAAAGACAAGAGCTTGCTCAAACACTACTCGACACTCCCCTCTTAATTTACATTCAATTCATCATGCTTATTCTCACCGAACATGGAAATAACTCTAATCTACCCTAATTTGCCCCATCGACTAGATCCATAACAAATTTAACTTATTTTGATATTTTCTTCGAAGCAATGTTGCAGGTTATAACGTGTATGGGCGACGCCAAACAGGGTCAATGTGTGATTCACCCCGTGTTGGTCCAAGGCCCCACCAAAACAAATTTTTCTTCTTTTCCTGCCCCTCCACCGCTCTCGACCCCTCCCCCTCTCTCCCCCTAACCCCCATTCCTCGACAAACCAAAATATCGGTTTTCATTGCAAGTGTTTAACAGAATGGTATTCACTGTCTACGGCAGTGCTAGTTTGTTATCTTTAATTCCTGTGCGCAATGTTTCGGGCTTGCAAGTATCAACAGCAGACGTCAAGCTGGAAGGAGATGGATAAAATGAAAACATCAATTATGGATTGATTTTTCAGTGGAGCACAGAACATGTCCATCATACATCACACTGAGGCTAAAAGCCTCTTTCACCTCACCTGCACCATTACAGGCCATGCTTGATGTTCCGAAAAGTTATCCAACATATCAAGTGAATCTGCAAACAATGAACAACGTTAGATTTTTTCTTTTACTGAAAATACAAAGTAAGGCGATGATATTTTTGTCATTTTGAGAAAAGACAAGTGGAGGAAATGTGATTGGTGAAGATGTGAAAATGGTCTGCCACATGTTCAGCATGCCTGATGAAGTGAAAGGAAGATGTGTCGTTGAAGGGTAGTATGGGAAGGGGGAGGGGTGCATAAAAAAAATGTTTTATTGTTAAAAAAACACAAAACAATTCAAAACAAATAAAAAAGCATGAAGAGATTGCAACCTCGCCAGGACTCTTTTGCTGTGGTGTATTTGTTTTAATAGATTTTCAGTTTAAAATCCATATGGCTGACAAACATGATAACCTATGACGTCATTATGTGTGACTTTGTTCCTCATGGAATAGCGCGGTCATATTGTGTTAAAGTTTTGCCTCAAGAGCTATTTGCAGAGAAATTTGGAAGGTTTTTTTTTTTCAACAATACACAGACATCACAAACACCAAGATTTTAAAGGCCATTTCCCCCTAAAGCAGGGTTTAGCCTTTTTTTTATCCAACAATATGGCAGCCAATCACGTGGACCCGATGTCATAATTTTTTTTGTGGAACCATTTATATCCATAGATGACCCCTCCAAATTTTCATACTGTTGGATGTGGCATTCTAACATATGCAATTATGACATCATAAGCGACGGACACCGATGACGTCATTAAAATACACCCTCATACCCGCATGAAGAAGTAGCTGCGATGTGCCAAAGTTTCACATATTTCCTTGGTGCGGTTTTCAGAGATAGAGGTCCAAGTTTTTCTGTTTTCACAATATGGTCTCGACACTACATGACCTATGACCTCATAATTACCCGTTGAAACATTCACACATGAAGTAGTCGCTCCAATGGTGCAACATTTTGTCTCAATCTGCCCAAAGCAGACCAAGAGAAAAACACGAAAGTTTCTGTGCGGACAAACAGAACAGACAAACAAGAAACAAACTGGGACCAAATTGCAATACCGTCTCCGAATCCTTCGGCGGAGGTAATAAAATTTGCTTCCCAAATTGAGGGACATGAAGAGTGAGACAAACAGAGGGCCACAGTTGGACACGCTGCAAGATGAAAATGAAAAAAAGCAAGAAAGAGAGAGAGAGAAAAAGAGAGGAGAAGAGAAACGACAGGAAAATGGAAGTTAGGGGTGGGGGTGAGGCGAGGTTTAATTGGGTGTCGGAAAGGAAATCGCTTGAGTGAAGTATTGGGTATAACATTGATGGTTAGTGCACCGCTTGCTTGAGTCCGTGGAGGGAGAATGCGACAGAATAATGTCTGGAAGCAGTTCCACAAATGGGAGAAAGAGGAACAAAAAGAGTGGAGTTGTGGAAAGTGTGGAATGAACATTTAATAATGAGGGGGTTACTGGAGAAACATGTGCAACCTGAAGGAGAGGGTCAGAGGAAAGAGAGGATATAGAGCGAGGCTCGACTGGATCAAGGAAGTGAAGTGAAGAACAACATTAGCCATGTTGCTTGTGTGGACAGAACAACATCCCTTTGTTTGTCTCATCTCTTCCTCTTCATTCATTTTGGCCCCACTGTGAACCTATTATCACCAAACACTTCCACAATCCTCTGTTATTTTGAGAGGCAGCAAAAAGCAAAATTCTATGAGTTTCAAACATCATAACATGCATATGCCATAAGATGAGAGGCTTCAGATTCCACAGATTGCAGCGACGATCAGTTGTGATCCTGCCCCATACAGCACAAAGGAGAAGAGCAGAAACTCATTGACTAACAGAAACACCTCATCAGCTGTGGGTGAAGGATGAGTTGCAACGATGGAGTCTGGAGCTATTTGTGAAGACAGCTTTGTAATTTGATTATACCTTGGAGAGGCCATGGCTGATGTGAGGCCTATTAAAGTTCCAAGAGACTTGAACCCACTTCAGTGTCTTGACCATTTTATAGATCCATGGTTATTTGGACAATCCTTCCGGAGTGACAGGTGACTGACGAGTATTTGGTCGGACTGAAAGTAATGTTACCCATTTATCAGAAGCAAACAAGCTTTTTGTACAAGATCAGCGAAGATTATCACAGCTGCCATTTGCTAACAAAGATTATTTGACGACTTTCAAACTTATTGCTACGTGGAAGGCCGGGGGGGGGTGGTATAGGGCGGAGTCTGTAGCTAGACTGTTGTAAAGTGTAGTATGTCCATACGTTTTAAGTCGGTGAGATTGCCATATAACGGGAATCCCGTCAGAGAAGTCGTTTGTGCATGAGGAAGCAGCATATGTAATTTATAGACAGGGTAGACAAATTATTAATTATGTATATGTAAAAGTTCTGCACAGTGGGCTAGGTGAGACTTCCCTCGCAGAAGCACATAACGAGGCCGTTGCGAAGAGCCGTTGACTTCGCAGAAGAGGCCGTTACGATCTCTACCGGCCAGGTGGTGCCAGCCATGCACACACGTGCACAATGGGCTGTCCTTATGGAGCCTGAGGAAAAGATCCCATTTCTTTTTATTGGGGAGTCCTCCGAGGGCGAGACCCGACGATGAAGACTCTGCCCAGGAGGAAAGAGAACGCGAGACTGAGAACTGCGGCTCATGAAGCGAACTGATTCGACCAGTGGACTCTCAAGAACAGTCCACAAGAAGACGCTCGTGGTAAGAGAGAGACCAGGAGAGGCCTCATGCATGAGAGTCCAACTAGAGAGTGAGAATAGAGGATGAGAGATAGAGAGAGAGGAGAGGAGGTAGAAGAGATGAGAGAAGAGAGACGAGAGAGAGAGAGGAGAGAGAGAGAGAGAGAGAAGATCTCTGGAATCGACCCAGCTGGGATCATACTGTATTTTTGGAGGGCCTAGACTCTAGAGGAGGAAGACAGAGGCAGACCAGGAGGCCTCTGTCTAAAAAATGACTAATGGAGACATGTGGCTGGGTTGAAGGCCTTTCATAGATAGCCCTGCTCGTTGGCGCATTTACTTGTCTTGGGCACCATCGGTTACTGCTCTCATCAATGACCTTATTTTTGGTTGAACTGCGTCACCCTGCAAATCAGAGAAAGGGAGTCTCGCCCCATTATTGTCATGTTGCCAAAAGTGTGATCTGTGGTGCCGAGTGGGTTAGGATCCTGGGAATTCTTCAAAGAAATTTACTCTCTCTCACACAGTAGATTTATCCATCTCGTCTTCCAGTTGCTCACACCTTCCTCCCTCCATTGGTACACCGAAGCTTGTGGCGAGGGCAATTGTCTAAAACAATTTCCCTTCACCTCATAAAAGGAAAATCCACTGAAGGCAATCTCAGTTCCTTCCACAAACTCATCTCTCCTTGTGGTCTCGCACTTCCCTCCGTCCCTTCCCCTCTGCCCTCGCCCGCTATGGTATGCGGAAACACTGACTCAGAATGATGGAGCACACACAAATACAATGACAAATTAATTGTTGTAAGTACTGTACAATAAAACCTATATATTAAAAGAGTTCAAGAACAATGCTTCACTGGGAAGGGTAAAGTGACTTTCAGGCCACCCTGTTATATAGGTATATATGTATGTGTATGTATGTATTATATATATATATATATATATATATATATATATGTATATAAATATATTGTTGCGAATCTGGAAGCCATGAAAACACAGACATTCAGGTTCCTATAGATTAGTTATCTCGGTAAGTACGTGTTTAATAGATAGCCCTTTCCGAGTCTAACGAGTAATAAATGTTCCTGCGCTGTGATTTATTATAATAGTCAGGTTTTCTTTTAGTTCATTTTTCCACCACCGCCACGCCACCGACATTACCGCCGACCACACCGCATCGCCCTCGCCTGCATTCGCTTCCTCCACCTCGCCAATCGCGGGGTTTGCCGCCGTTTTGGCGAATGAGAGAATGGCGAGGGCGCATGCGCAGAAGGTCGTCCGGTGTGAAGAAGGCGGAGCTCGGGGAGTGGCCACGCGGCTCGCTCGACCAATCGAGATGAAGCAGTAGGTGGAGCCACAAAACTCCCCCGCTGGAGACTCCGCTCAGAGGGATGGGAGTGCCCCACACACCGCGCGCCTGTCCAATGGGAGAGCGAGCGGGGAGGAGACAAGCGTTCGACTGAGCGGGAGGGGGGCGGATATCAGGGTCCTGAGGAGATTTTCGTGGTCGTCTCTCTTGGAATTGTTCGGGGACAGTACTGGCCTCTCCTCCCGCTTCTTCGCTTCCCGGCTCATCACTTTGGCCTCTCCGGCGACCGGCCTCGTCCCGGCTCCAGAGCCTACGTGTTGTCCCTTTGCGCCTGGCCAGTACGGCGAAACCAGCCCCAAGAGAAGGGGACGTCCAGCCGCGCTACGCGGCCAGGTAGCCTGCCTACCACTGGATGCAGCCCGACTATCCTCCGGGCTGGAGGTCCCATTGAAGACCATTGAGGTCCACTTCTGTCTGGGTGTGTGTGTGTGTGTTTGTGGTGCCAGTCTGGCAAGTAGGAATTGCATAAGTGTTTTGCCTGTATATACTTGCATTTCTTATAGTCGGTTTAGCTCTCCTCTTGCGTGCTCCCCTAGTTCCCCGTTATTATTAATAAATTCCCCCATTGTTTGAATGTACATCAGCTCATCGTGTCATTTCTTTCATTGGCTGAGCGTGTCGTGCGTGTGGGGAAAGTGAGCAGCCATTGCCGCTGTAACGGAGTCAGGATAATCGGGCCGGCGGAATTCGGCAATTATAAAACCGCTCGGCTTCGCACACGGAACGAGCACGCTTGAGCGGCTCGCTTCCGTACGAGTTCCGTCGAGGGTGGAATACCCCGGTAGCTGGATCACGTGGGTACTTAGGTACATTGAAGTTGGCAATCCACCCTACCCCACGTGGTCTACCCATTGGTGTATTTCGGTCCAAAAGAACCAGGACCCGCCGACCTCGGACTTCTCCGGGCCGGCGGAAAACTACAATATGTATATATATATATATATATATATATATATGTATATGTGTATGTATATGTATGTATATATATATATATACATATATCTGTATATATGTATATATATATACATATATCTGTATTATGTATATATATATCTCTGTATATATGTAATAAATATATATCTCTGTATATATATATATATATTATATATATCTGTATATATATATATATATATATTATATATATATATATATAATAAAAAAATATATATATATATATCCAAAACTAGTATTTCCAATGTTTTGAGAATCTCATTACTCAATGGTGAAAGGAATGTATGATCAAAGTAGTGGGCTTGTGTGTCCATCCACCCGGCCTCTGTGTTTTGTCCTAACTCTGTTAACACCCTCTCCTCCTCAAGCCTGACCTCGTATTCACACACTGCAATCGTGGCCTGGGCGTGTCTATTCCCCTTCCATCACAAAGTGGCCATGTCTGCTGTTCCCTTTCTCGATGCTTGTCAGCCTTCCCCTCCATTCACCCTCGCCTGATGTTTAGCTCTCCCCTGTCTTTTGCTGACCAGAATAGTACAAGGACAATTGTTCTGTGCATTTTGGGCAGAAAGAGGATTGTGTTTGATATTGCTTGTCCCACATATCCTTCTTTCCCATGCGCATGTTTGTTGTTATTTGTATTTGATGTGTGCTGTTAATAAATGGTTTCAGACTCCAAAAGAGAAGAACTGAATTGCTTCCACACCAGGAAACCTGGTGGGGGAGACGATTTAGTCACCGAACCCGACAATGAAATAGTTCGTACAGGTTTACATTGTATCTGATCTGGTCTGACCTGACCTTGAGGGGGGGGAGACTAGCAGGAGAGATATGCAACTGAGAACATGATTGGTAAGGGCAAGCAGGAAAAAATAATTACAGGAGAGAAAGAGTTAAAAAAAAAATTACGCACCAACATGAGTAGTTTGAATAACACGATGGAGGAGTTTGAAGTGAGAGTAGATCGTGAGGAGTGCAATATCGTTGCAGTAAGTGAGACTTGGTTTGAAGAGG
>CM068967.1:13524848-13538142 GCA_035128595.1 Eptatretus atami | reverse complement strand
GGAGCGCAACACGGGCACGGGTGCCGTGCGGCCCGTGTTGTCGCTGCACGAGGGCGTTCCTGCAGCTTGCAAACTGTTCTTGATCCTGGCGCACATGGCAATGAACAGGGGGGGCAAATCAAAATGAATAGAACGGGCGGTGAACATGGGCAGTGGGTATAATGGCAAAGGTGAAGGCAAACATAGCCGCAGAAAAGGCGTTGCAGAGGCAAACCAGCCGGCGGACGAACGGGCGGCAAAGGCTTGCAGAAAACAGCTGCAGGATCTGGCGGTACAGGCCTCGCGCAAACAGCCGTCGGAGATCCGACCGGCACAGGTTGAAGAAAGCAGCCGATGAAGTTGGCCGCACAGGCCTTGCGCAAAAAACGCGCCGATGAAGTTGCGGGATTTCTTGCGTAGCTGGAGGTTGGTTGGAGGGAGTGGGTGGGCGGCCACTGAAGGCGGGCTCGGACCTACCTACTTTCCTCCCACCTATCGCTTTGCTGTCACTGTCCATCCCACCCCTTAATTTGAAAAAAACCAATTTTAGCCCAATTAATTTTTTTTGTTTTATTTTACTTTAGCTACCCCACAAATTCGTCCCTAACCCTTTATCGTCTTTCGCTAACCTATTGTCCCTAGCATACTCCAACCTAGTTCCTTCCGGAGGGAATGAGGAGAGCTGCGTCAGTGTGAGGCCAACTCGAGCCTCAAGATGGCTCCCAGATCTCAGCGTCTAACCAAGGGTCAGCGGCACAACGGAGCGAGGATGATGGTGCGGAGGGGGGTTACCTTTCCCCCCCCCTAATCTCTACCATCCATTTAATGTTTAACACCCCGGGGCTTTCAACAAGCGCTCGCTTAACTATCGGTTCTAGCAACCAAGATCGTCGCTTGGTTGGTGTTCTCACAACTCGCGCCTCCGCCCATTTCTCCGGCCCAACACGGCATGGCTGGGACGCGTGGCACCTTGGCAGGCGCCTTGCGATTCTCCGACATGGCACCCCGGACACTAACACTGCCTCCGAGCCTACACCTCCTAAAAACGCGGGGATTGCCTCCCTGGCGACTCCCTGACGCTCACGTGAGCTGGCTCCCGGGCCGCTTTCCGAGGCACGTGCCACGACCTGTCAGCGGCTACGGCGCTCCGGGCCCGACCACAGCGGGCGCACCCGGCCACTACGCTAACCGCCCATGGGCCTTGGACTACAGGCGACTAGCCGTGCCCGGGTACCATCAGCGATACTCACTTCTCGCACCAGCTCCAGCCGAACAGGGCTCCTGCACCCTCCAAACAGGTTCGAGCCTAGCATCACAATCAGCAAAACGCCTCCATTTGTCATTAACTAACCAGCTACTCCATTACATGAACCCGGGTCCCTGGGGGAAGTACTCCTCCCCATCACTCATGACATGCATTCCAATTCCTCAAACAACAGACCGCTGGCTACCACTCAACATGTACTCACCTCACTACTCTTTCAACACCACAGCGCTGAACTCTGCATCTGCTGACTAATCCCTACTAACTCGTGCTCCCACGTCGCCATTACACTATAGCATTCCTTTTAACACTACGTACGCTAAACTACGTCACTATCATTCAAAGTCTGTCACTGTCCCAAATCAAATTCGCAGGGGGATTTCCCTCCTACTGGGCTGTAATCGTGCAAGGCTCACGAGCCTTGGCGCTCTGCGGGAGAGGCGTTCCAGCACGACTCCTCCGACATATCCATAGGGGGTGAGGTCGCTCTCGAAGTCTCAGGCGTCCGGTGGACGTCGGGAAGGGCCGTGGTCATTCTAATTTAGGACCAGTACGATCTGCGCCAGGACGACCCGGCCTGCAGTAGGTGAGCTCGGGCATCTGCCTTTCTACCGCCGGGGTTAAAGAACCAATTCGCGCCGGTCGGGTATTTGTCACTGGCTCCGTGCGTACCTGGCTTCACTTAAAGCCGCTGTTGGACTGTGTCGTGCGAGGCAGGACCTCTCCATGCATTCCTCCACCGACGGGCATAGCCTCCCGCCGGGCCTATCAGCGCCCACGCGTCGGACCGCACAATAATATCGACGGGCTCTAGCTCCGTCATACATAACAGCGCCGGACTACAAGCGGTAAGACCGTGCTGGGAAGCGCGATAGGCCATCGGGAGTACGGAAGATGTTCGTCCCAGTCTCCTGGTTTGCGGGGTGAAGAGGGCCAATTGATTGGACAGGGTCCCTATTGAACTCTCACAGCGTCTGACTGTGACTAAGGGGCTTGTCCGGTCTCGAATTTCAGGATCGGCACACTCTTTAGTAATTCGTCTCAAAATTTTCGTTCCTGGTCCCGTGTGCAGGTCGCGGATCCCATATCGGCATGTGAATCTTTCGAAGCTTTGCCAGAACATGCTGCTGGTTGGGGAGGGAAAGCTCCGGCCATTTGGTGAACTAGTGCATAATTCGAGGATTTACTATACCTGCGCGAGTGGGGAGGGTCAAAATGTCCATGGCCACTCCGCTCAAAGGGGGCCAACTGAGTAGTTGGAGTGGGGCCTCATCCTCTGTGCGGTACTTTTTTTGCAGTGCAGGCGTCGCAATGCTCGACACCAGCTCTGTAATCGCGCCCCATTGTTACCCAATGAACCGCGCGGAACCAGATTTGTTTTGGTCCTGCCCAATGGCCGCCGGAGCGGTACCATGCCCTGTTTAAAATCTGGGTCTTAAACCATCAGACTATACCAGCCAAGAATTGCCTCGGAAGGAATCCACACTTGCGATATAGATGTGGTCGATTTTCAGGGTCTCCACTGAGCCAGTTGCTTTGTTCGCGCTCCGAATGGGGCGATTCTCCACTGGCTCCTGTTTTCCTGGACCCATTTGTAACTGGCCTATCACGGGTCTCGCTGGCAGTGCTCATCCAACCACCAAATTCTCCCGCGGTTAGTGGCAAAGTTGGGGCCTAACACCCGGCCACGGACTGGGAGTTCGGGGAGGTGTCTGCAATTGGTCTCTCTCATGTCGCGTGCAATATCTGCAGTTTTTCTCCGCAGGGGCGTCGAAGAGCGACGGCATTCCCATGAGCTTACCGGTCTATGACACACTGAATCGTACTGCTGCAACTTTCCACAGCTTGCCAATTTGGCGTCTCGGCTCTTGAACCGTAAGAGCCATTGCAAGGAGATGGTCAGTTCGAACCAAAAATTCTCCGTATCAAGTAGGGTGAAAGGCTCACGGCAGACAGCTTGGCTGTCACTGGAGTCTAGCCAATAATTTGTTGGCCTACTCTGGCCGACTGTATACGCGACCAATCTTTCCACGCCCCTGTTCTGAGACAAGACGCTCCAATCCTTCCTGGCTGCGTCTGTGTCAGGGTATACATCCCGTCACGGTGGGTAATGTAAATGGGTGTGATGTCAAAACCCCTTTAATTTGAGGAGGGCCTCTGGCCTTCCATGTCCAATTAATCTCAACCTTCTCGTTCAACCGGTAAGGGGCTGGCTATCTCGCAAAGTTGCCACGAAGCGCCGTAGTAGGAGCAAAGTAAAAAGCCGTCTGTTTGCAGTTTGTGAGGTACGCGGCCACTCTCTACGCGTAATTTGTCCGGGGTCGGTTACACTCTGCGGCTATCAGTGTCCCGAGATAGCACTATGTCGCGACAAATTGCATTTTCCGGCTCACTTTAGCCTGCTGCTGAGGCGCCAACCTGGTCCAAATGGTCTCCTGGGAATGTTTAGATGTACCAGGAGTATCCAGATTACACAGGCATGACTGCATGCTGCCGCCGTAGCAACCTATCAAGTTCTCAAGTGGCGGGGGCGTTACACAAACGACGGCATACAGTGAACTGATACAGTCCTTCCTGTGGAAAAGCCGTTTTCTCCTTCCCGTCTTTCCATCTCACTGCAATCCCTCTTGAGGTCCAAAGTTGAGAACCATTAGAGCCTGCAAACGGCGTCGAGGGTATCGTCCATTCTAGCGGGGATAGGATCTTGAGTGTCAACGTTGTCAGCTGGCGATAGCAGCCAGAAACCGTGGTCCATCCTTCTTTTGACCAGACAACCGGTGACATCCAAGGACTTCCGAGGGCTTCAATGACTGCATTGAGCATTTTTAAAACCTGTTCATCAGCCTGCTCTCTTTTGCTCCATGGGAGCTTTCGGAGCGGGCTGACGGACAGCGGGCCTCATCGTTGGATTGTGTTGCAGGCGAGTCCAATATCTGGGTGAACCAGAGAAGACCCATGTGTTCGGTCGACCAGTTTGTAATAAGGCTCCCGCTGGGCATTCTCTAAAATCCTACACTATATCCGATTTACATCTCGCAAATGCCGGGCCAATTCCTATCAAGTCTGGAGATTCCTTATGGGGCCGGTCCGGTCGACGTTCTCGCTCAGTCTGCGACCTCTTTTTACTGGGGTGCAATCTGCACCTTGTGCTTCTGATAGTGGTGGTTCGTGCTAACATTTATCACCGAAGGGACTATTGGCGTCGGTACTTACAGGGTGCGGCCCACGACTAAACCGGGGTGATGGCCTGCGGTAGTTCCCCAGGTCGCAGAAGCTGCCACGGGTGTGCTCGCCCGGGCCGGGACACCGCTCGGCACCGGGGAATGTCCACGGAGTCAGGAGATCCACTCCATTCTCATCCGTGTCACGCCCTAACGGCAACTCTCACCACCACTCATGACCCGGCCCAAGTCGATCTTACAATCACGGCGTTAGCATATCAACCCATTAGACATGGGGTCCACTTCCACCAAACTTATTCCTTGTTTTTCCCCGGTGCTCAATTTAAACGAACACAAACCGACGTCTATGATGGGGCGTTGCCGCCGTAGCTAGTGCAAACTATGGTTTGCAGACGGGATCCTCATCCAACCGTCACACTCGAACAAAGCCAAGGGTCTGAATGATCGTGGCGCTTGCTCTGGTGATCCACAACGGGTCTACCCTACGCGCAACTTTTGCACCGCATTTTAAGCTCATTGCCAATTGGCAAATTGATGACCGGTCGCAGTTCTGAGGGTCATTCTCCGTCCGAGTCTGCGAACTGGCCCTCATGTTCGGCACTCTTAGTTTCTGGGGATGGTGGGGTTGATGGGTTGGGCCTGGCTATCCATATTGACCCGGGGCGGAGTGGTGGCTGGGGGGCCTGGCTCTTCCTTCGCGGGGCCTTCCTGCGCGGGCATTGCACTCCCGCTGCAGGTGGTCCCTTGGCGCAATAAAACAACTCATGTAAGGTGTTTGCCTCCGGTACGTCGAATTATACCCCTCGTCGAATTGGTCCCCCTGATGCCCATCCCGCCCTTCCTGGGCGACCGCCTCTCCAGGTCTCCGAACCGTGCGGTCGAGCATGCCCTGCACCAATCCTCTCCCATGGCTTGGTCGCCAGGGTTGCCCGACGGTCCCAGCGCATTGGTCGTTCACAGGGCCAACTGTCGACTGCACCGCGTGCCGCCAGCCCTCCCAATGGCGTTCTGGCTGGCCTCCAGCAGGCGCAGTACCAGCCGCTTCTGGAGGGTTGTCCGGGGCGCCATATCGGTCGCAGTGCTCCGATCGGTGACCTATTGCTCGGGGAGAAAATGGTCAGGGCAATCTCCTCCGGTACTTCCGGCGGCATGTTTGGTTGTGCGGATCCCACGAAGCGGCGAATGCGTGTGCCAATTCTCGCAGTGGTTCCTGGAGCGTCGGTTTGCGCCGTGAGCTGAGCTTTAACAAGCTCGCTTCTGCTGGTCCATGCAATCGGTTTTTTGGGCCGAAGGGATCCTCTCGGGTCACCCCTCACTGGTATCGTGGTCAGACTCGGCCGTGCACGCAGGGAGCGTGAGTTGTGCCACAGCCGTGGCTCGTTCCACATTGCCTCTGGAAAACACACTGGAATTGGGCATGTACGCCCTCTACAAGGTCGTTTGCAATGTCGGGGGTAGCGGCACCTCGTCCTTTCGAGGTCCCCCCTCAGTTCCCTGAGGACTCTGGGGGTGTCTCCAGTCCAATGGTGCTCACTCCCCAGTGGTCCGAGACATTTGCCCGGGGGGCTCGACCACCCTTGTCCGTGTCCGTCGTCGCCCACTATCCCAAGCATTTGGACTCGCAACCTTACACACACCGGACATCCATACTGGGTACCCTTAGGCCAAAAGACTCGCGGCTCTACCGCTCTCCAAGCTTGGCATGCTCAATCCGCATCGGGTCAAGCCCCCTCTTCCGCTCTTGTGACACCTGCCCACGGGCAAGTTCGCCTCGAGGGAGCTCTATCCTCTCCCCTGTTCGGAAGGGTCACCTGCCTCTCACACGGGTCTCACCATTCCGCAGTCTTCTCCTCCATGTCTTATTTTCCCTCTATTATCATTTAGTTTCCCTCTCAGTTCTTTCTTTTGCGCCCCAGCGATAGTTCCCGACTGTCCCTTCTTATTTGCTCCACTTCCTTGTACTGTGTATGCCGTACCTTATTGTCTTGGTTATTCCTCCTTCGTGGCTAAGCTGCTCTTGTCTCGCCCGGTTTTTTCCTATCAGTTCCCCCAGTTCCTCGTTTTCTCCGGTTTTCTCTGCCATTTCATCAATTAATTTCGATGTTCTTTCTACATTCCTCCCTCTCCTTTATCTTCTGTGTCTCCGTTTACCTCCTTTCGCAGGTTTTCATCTGTCTGTCATTTTCCCGAGTTTTGTCTAAGTCCTTCACGGCTGCACTCTTCCTTATTGTCTTTTGTCTTTTTTTACTTCCTCGATCTGCCGTCTGTGTTTCCTATTTCCTCTTTATTTGCCTTGTCCTTTTTTTACTTCGTTCTATCTTTTCACACCGTCTTTATTTGTTTACCTTTCTTTGTTTGCCTCTCTTCATTGCGACTCTCATCATTCTACTTTCTCTTTTAACCCGGTATCCGCTCGATGTGTCGACTCCTTTTTCATTTCGTTTTTTAGTTCATCCAGCTTCCTTTTAGGCTCATTCCCCATGTCTGCGTCTCACCCGCATTTCTTTTATTTTTCCTTATTCCTTGCGCATGCTTGTTTAATATTCGTTTGTTCATTTAGTTTTGTTTGTTTCCATTTGCTTGTTCCCTCTTTTTTCGTTTCATTCCATCCATTTTTCGTTTTTCATTCGTTTGTGTTTGTCTTCATTTGCTTGTTCACTCTTTTTTCGTTTTTCATTCTCCTTTTCGGTTTTCATTTCAAATCGATCCATTTTTGGTATAATTTTTCTCATCAATGCTCAAACATTTCATCGTCGATCCGTGGCGAATTCGCCGTGGGGGGCGTTCGTCCGCACCCCAGCACTGCGCCAATTCGAGCTCTGGGCTCGTTGGGGGGAACTTGTTCTGCACAACAATTCTGCATGGGGATTCCATCTGAGCCATGGATCTAACTACTAATTATCCATATCTACCCCGGCACCCGCTCTTGAGACGCCCTCTTATTCCAGCGTAAGGGGTTAATTGTAATCGCCTCGATTTAGAGGGAATGGGGGTCGCTCCTCTCAACCTGGAGCCGATTCCCTTGAATTTAGTGGAGCCAGGAGAGTTCGGTTTACCGCTCTCTGACACCAGTGTTGCGAATTCGCGCCCGGCGGCGTGCGATGGCACGTGACTCGAATCACGACCGCCGCCCAGGACGGACAATTCAGTCGTGAGCCTCGCGGCTAACGCCGGGATCCCAGTCAGCGGGTGGGCTTTCGGCCACCAACGATCGTGCCAATCGGCACAGTGGGATAGGGTTGTTTCGCAAACTCGACCTACTAAGTACCCACGGATGGGTAAAAGGCGACGACCTGCGCAGGTCGACTTCTGGCACGGGCCGCTTAAGGATCCGTGCATCGGGATAACGGCGGGTGTTTATCGATCGCCTCGCGGTTCTGATTAATTATCGGGCTCCGGCCACTACGTACCTTTACGTAAAACAAGAGGAACGCCAACGAAGGATAGGAGCAGCGAAACGGGGAAAACAATTCAACAAAGCACGTTTAATTCACACAAATAGCAACAATAAGAAGCAAGTATTCACAGCACAATAATAATTAAAGAAATGCCATATCTCAAATAAAAGAGGAAACGACAAAAGCAACGATCGATGCAGAGCTACAAACCGAATAGCGAACACACGGACACTTAAAACAATACTATTTACAAGACATGCGCCCGACACACCTTCACACAGAACCAAAAGAAATGGAAGAAAAGAAGTGGGGACTTCCTTGTCTGCTGGTGGTCTCTCTCCGCGCATCGCGTGCGCGCCGGCCCCGACCTCTCTCTCTGGGCGCGAAACGTCTGCGAACTTCTCGTCCGGACGCGCAGGTCCACCCTCCAAACGAGCGGCCGGTCTCAGGTCGTGCCTTCGTTTACAGGTCGCTCGCCAAGCGGAGCGCAGGACTCTTCCCCCTGACCCGACCGAGCAGACAGGGAACCTCGACGTACAACTTTCTAAGCGTAACCACGAAGAGGAAAGAGAAGGCCCGCCCTTGCGCCCGGCCGTGTTCGTCTTTTTTATCGGCTCAGGAACCACCAACTGCAATATTCTCTGGATCAAACGAACTCAGGGGGGAGCACGCTCGCCGATGGATGGAGAAAAGGGCGTGAAATCTTTCCTGAATCTCAAATTTGCATAATCCGATTGTCCTCAGGCACGTCTGGAGGCGGGGCAAGTCCGCCCGCGCTTTCTATTGGATGGATCAGATGTGGGGCGTGTAGCATTCCTGATCGTAATTTCCTCGGAAAAACTCAATCTGCATCGCGTGTACTGCTGAAGATAGCCCACGTCGGTGCCCACAGGTGGTGGGAATGCGTAGGAGAGGTGGTGGATGGGTTTTCGGCGGTTCCGAGTGGCCTGGTGCGTTTGGACATGGCGGTGATTGTTGAGGTTTTGCGGTAGCGAGTTTGGTGAGAGTAGGTGTGGCTGCTGCGGTTTGTTGTTTTCTATTTGCGTGGGTTGGCTCAAACAAAGTGAACAGAAAAACGCTAATCAAAGGATCGCAGCCCGAATGAATCAATTAATTCCTCTAACAAAATGGGTTTGGGCTAACTACACCATGTATTTCGAAATATATCTCACGTAGGGACTGAATGGTGTTTAATCGCGAATTTCAAGCCGTAACAAATATATATATATATAATTATATATATATAATATTTGCAAATAGATATATAGATATTATATATATATATATATATATATATATATATATATACATATACTACATAAATATATGGCTTGCAAACATGTGCCTATGAATTATTCCTTAATACTTGTATCCCCAAGGCTTGGGGAACATTTGTGTGGATGTTCCCTCGATCTGTCCAGTCTGTTCTGGGAGAAGATTTTAAAATAAATTTTTATGTAATCCAATATGGCTTGCCAAACCAGGTGACAATGTGTCATATGTGTAAACCTTTGTCACATGGAAAGGCGGTTCATAAGTGTAAAGCCTCCCCATTTACCTCGTAGTTAATTACATGCAGTTTGATCGTTCTTCCTCCAATGTGTATCTGCATCACTATTCCATTCCCCTCAAACTCCTCCTTATGGAACTCGTTCACCCGTTGTCTCCACTCATGTTTCCTTGCACATCATACTTGTCTTGCCAATGTCTATCTGTGGGGCGTCGTTACATGCTCCTGGTGAAAGCACCTGTCTGAAGTTTTTGTCGGCAGTGGAAACTGAAACCCGGATAGAACATGTCAGAGTCAAGGTTGCAATCTCGCACATCTCTCTATCGAAGCCTCAAAGAGTCAACAGTTTCTTCTTCTTTTTCGGTAATCCCGTTAAGGGTCTCCACAGCGGTATCAACCGTGTCCATTTCGCTTATCTCCTCATTTCATTGAACTCAACACCGCATGTCGCCTCACCGTATCCATGAACCTCTTCTTTGGCCTTCTCTTCTCCTCCTGCCTGGCGGCTCATCTTAACATGCCTTTCTCCCGATATATCGCTTCTCCGTGCACATGGTCCAACCATCTCAATCTCGCCTCTCTCCTTTGTCTCCAAACCGTCTATCCCCTGCGCTGTCCTCTAATATACTCATTTCTTATCCTATCCATCCTGTCAATCCAACGAGAATCGAGCATTAACTCTGCCACTTCCAGCTCCGCTTCCTGTCTTTTTGTGTAGTGCCAGACACTCCAAACATACAAATAGCTGGTCTCACTACGTCTTATTACTCTACTTTCACTCATGCAGCTACCCTTCTGTCAAATCACTCCTGCAACTCGTTCTGACCACTCCATCTGCTGCCTCTCTTTTTCACTTCTTCCCACACTCTCCGTACTTTTGGAGCAGTTGATGCAAGTATTAAGCCATCCAACTCCCACCTCAACTCCTTGCACCGAACCTACATACACCTCCCCTCTCATTTTATGCACAACATGTACTCGTCTTATACGACTGACTATCATTCCTCTTCTTCCAGTGCGTACTCCACCTCTCGAGGCTCGCCTCAGCCTTGCTCCCTACTCTCCTAAACAGATATGATGTCTCCGCGGAACATATATGTTCCTGGAGACTCCGAGTCTGATCTCGTCCGTCAACTGTCAACAACGCATTGCAAAAGGAAAGGGTCAGAGTGATCCTGGTGCAATATCCCACTTTTAACCTTAAACCGGCCCGTCATTCCTACCGCAGCACTCTCACGGTGTACACTGTCTTTACTATCCTGCACGATCCTCACATACTTCTCCACCACTCCGATTCCTCATGAAATACACAATCTCTCTTGGACCCTATCATAAGCTTTTTCAGATCCACAAACACACAATGTAGACTCCTTCTGGCCTTCCTATACTTCTCCATCACATTCTCAAAGCAAACATTGCATCAGTGGTGCTCTTTCTGGCATATAAACATATTGCTGCTCACAGATGTCACCTTCCTCTACGAAGCTTCACTACTCTTTCCCAACCTTCATGGGGTGGCTTAACAATTTATCCTCTGTAGTTCACAGCTCTGCTACTCACCTTATTTTTGAAAATTCGGAACCAGTACGACTTAACCTCACTCCTCCAGATCCTTCAAATTCCAAGACTTATTAAACAATCTGATTAAAACACTGCATCTTCTCCTAAGCCTTCATGCCACTGCATCATCTGGCCAACGCCTTTCCACTTTTCATTTCTTCATAGCAGTCCTACTTCATCCTTACTGATGCATCCCTTCAGATTCACTATCTCACTCTCTTCCAACTTCCTCTCTCTCTCCATTTTCTTTTCATCAGTCCTCAAGTACGTCCATCACCTTCTCAACACACTCTCCTCTAGCTCGGATAGCAATTTCCCATTTGCGTCTTTATCCACCCGAACCTGCAGCACATCCTTCCAGCTCGGTCCCTCTGTCTTTGCGAATCGGTAATAAAGCTTTTCCTCCCCTTCTTTTGTATCCAACTTCTCATACGCTTCGTCATATGCCTTTTCTTGGCTTTGCCACCTCTCTTTTGCCTTTCGCGCCGCACTCTTGTACTCCTGCAGTGGACTTTCGTTCATCTCTCTGCACTATTCTACTTCATTTTTCGCGAACCCTTCCGTCGTTATACTTTCCTGTACTTCCTCGTTCAACCACCAAGTCTCCTTATTTCCTTCTCTGTCCTGATGTCACACACAAGTACCTTCCTAGCTATCTCCCTCACAGTTCGCTGTAGTTGCCCAATTCATCCCACCGCATCTTTAATCACCATCCATCCGTGTTCAAGGCCTTGCCTCCGATAAATTTCACGCAACAGGTCTCTCTCCTTCGATTCCACCATCTGGTCCTTGGTTCAGCCTCACTCTCTTATTTCACCTCACCTCTAAAGTCATCCTACACGACCACCAATCGATGCTGTCGAGCTACACTCTCCCCTGCCACCACTCTTAAGATCACTAATCTCCTTCGGTTGCATCTCCTGCTTAAGAATGTAATCCACCTGTGTGCACTTTCCTCCTCTTGTATGTCACCTGTGTTCCTCTTCTTCTTGAAATATCGTATTTACCACTCGCTATTGCCATTCTTTTTGCAAACTCTACCACCATTTGCCTTCCACATTCTCTCTGTTGAAGACTGTACCTACCCATCACCGTCCTCATCCTCTTTATCCTCTTCCAGCCAATCAATGACGATTGAAATCTGCTCCTACCACTCTTTCATCCTTGGATACACTCTCGCACTCACTTTCTAATCTCACTCGCAGAAATTTCTTTATACTTTCCCATCTCACACCATAATGTGGGGGCATATGCACTGATGACCATTCATCATCAACCGCTCATCAATTTCAACTTCACACTCATACACTTACGGTCAGACACTCTCCTCACGCTCCTAACCCTCTTGACATAATATCCTTCTCAGGATGTACCTTCGACACCATTTTCTCCCCATCTCACACGCATGGTAGAACAAGTTTGAAACCCACTCCAATGCTCCTAGCCTTACTCCCCATCTTCACTTGTGTCTCTTGTACACACATAATGGTCCACCTTTCTTCTCTCCATCATATCAGCCAACTCTCGCACTTCGTGCCAGTCACTCGTCCCAACATCGTCAGAGTTACCAACTCTGCACCTGCACTTCTACCTGCTTCCCCTCCCCACTGCTCGTCGGACCTTGCCTTCCCCGTCTCCTTCCTCCTTCGTCCAGCAGTAGCGACCAATTTCCACTGTACCTGCCGATCGTACACCGGTACCGGTGGCGGTCGTGGTAAACCGGCGCGTCGTACCAGATCCGGTAATGGAAATTCGTTTGTGTTGGTCCGCATAGTGATTATGGCATATGGTTTTTTTAGCCTGGATGCCTTCCTGGCACCGTCAACGCCTGGTCGGCTCTGACGACACATCACGGTGAAATGGGTACATCTATTCTAAACACCGTGGGCATAACACCCGGGCCCAGTACACACTGGGTATCGCATTTCAGCCCGACCTCTGGAGGGATGGCAGGCTAGAGTCAACCAGCCCAGGTGTTTTCGACTTGGTTTTATTATATATAATATATTTATAATAGTTTATATATATATATAATATGTAATGTACTATACATATTTCATTACTACAATACACATACATATATTATTCAGTGTCCAACGTGGCTGAAGCTCACGGGGCTTGAACTCAGGACCTTTTGGGTCCCAAGCCACTGCCCTAACCACTGCGCCAACACCAGGCTCAAAGAGCAACAGTGAAGTACATAAATTGCATTTCAATTTGAAGATGTAAATTGATTATTTAAAAGTACAGTAGATATTACCTCCACGGTTGAGATTGGAGGAATGTGTGAGGAAGGATATCAGTACAGTGGGGGTGGTTGGAGAGAGGAAAGAGTTAGCTGAGGACAGATGGAAGTGGAGAAATATCATGGTCAACACAGGGTAGAAGCTTGGTACTATTG
>CM068967.1:13326484-13350429 GCA_035128595.1 Eptatretus atami | reverse complement strand
CCACTCGAACGCCCCAGACTCCAGCTCAAACCGCACGTCGCACACCAAACAACTCAAATCCTACAAAAAAACTTCCACTCTGAGGATCGCGTCGTATTTTTATGGACCTCCTCGAACGGGACGGGGGCTCGGTGAAACAGACGTCACCGTCCGCCCCAATTGGACAGGGTCTTCATGGGGTCCGCCCTTTCGGCGGGCCTCGTCCAAACCGGGAGCCCCCCCCCCTCCACGCGTGTGGACTCATCAAGGGGAAGATCCAACGTGAAAAGGAATGTTTGTAGAAGCGCAAAGGAACGGCGGGCTGGACGTTTTGCCCCATATGTTGTGGCCAGCGAGCGAGGGTTGCAAGCGCTGGAAGGTACGGTGGTTGGTTTTGGATGGTCTGTTGGATGATCGTTGGAGGGTTCGTTGGATGGTTTGTTGGATGGTCTGTTGGATGGTCTGTTGGATGGTTTGTTGGATGGTCGTTAGATGGTTGTTAGATGGTCGTTAGATGTAATAACCTACCTAAAAGGACATCGCAACGCACACCTTTGATTCTCCCACTAGACAAAAGGAAGGGACCTGTCTCACATGTACTTAACGGAATAACTGACTCTTGGGACATCTGTATGTTTGAATGCATATGGTTTCCAGTCTGAATAACTATATATACATCATATATATATATATATATATATATATATATGCACACGATTAAACGGAGTTCAAAGCCAAGTGGATCAGCCTGTACTCACACGGGAAGCAGAATCTAGTGCTGGGGCAGTTTATAACTGGTTGGACAAAGAAAAAGTGAACAAAAGAAACGAAGACAGAGTCACTGAATCAAATGAGGGCGTACAAGTTGGACATAGCTGTGAACAACATGGAAGACGTGATGAAACTGGTGAACAAATGAATGGCAGTATTGGACGAGAGAGTGAGCTGGAGCAGCAGAGGTGAAACAAGACAGTGAACAAGCTGGACAACAGGAAACAAATTCCATTGTCTTTCATGATGATGGAAGTTGGCCTTATCCTACGGAAGAGCGTTTGAGAACCAAATTAGTTAAACATGGTCCTTCCAATCCACAAAATGAAGATGGACCTTTCCATTATGACAAAAGCAATCGGTCCATGTGAAAAGATTCGTAATTTTTTAAAAGACTGAGAAATTCTGAGAGTACGGAGGACATGGTTACTGTTTTCTCTGTTTAAAAAAGAGCTCTTTACTGCTTCTGTTGCCGGCTCTTCCATTACGACAAATCTGCTTTTGGAAAGGAAGAAGGGTTCAAAGCACGGCAAAAGCTGAACCCACGCGTTGAAGAACATGAGAATAGCACTGCGCACATCAAGGCTTTCAATCAGTGGAAGGAACTCTCTATCAGGCTTGAAAGAGGAGTTACACTAGATCAAAAACTCGAATGCGAAATAAACCAAGCAGTCACAAAGTGAAAAGAAATTCTCAAACGAATACTTGAATGCATCTTGTTCCTCGCAACACTAAATCTCCCTTTCAGAGGGCGTCGAGAAAATCTCAGCAACGACATGAACTCTGGGAATTTCCTTTAAACGGTGAAGCTTTTGGAAAAGTGTGACTCAGTTGCTGGTCAACATGTTACCAAAATTCAACAGGCAAAGCACAAAGTCATCTCTTACCTATCCCCACAAATTCAGAATGAGCTGATCGACTTGCTTGGCGCCAGCGTACGATGAACTATTCTCACCAACATCCGTGCAGCTAAATATTTTTGCGATCATGTTTGACAGCACACCGGATGTTCCACACACTGACCAGCTGTCAGAAATGATCAGGTATCTGCTCATTGATGGTTATGAAGTAAAAAAATAATGGAGTCGTTTATTGATTTCATTTCTCTCGATGTAAAAACTGCTGAATCGATAACAAACCAGATACTTGCCAAGCTTCAAAATGATGAATTGGACATACAAAATTGCTATGGTCAGGTGTACTATAACACAGAGACAATGGCTGGGGTACATCATGGTGTTCAGAAGTGCATTCTAAATTTGAATCCAAAAGCTACCTTTGTTCCCTGTAATAACCACTGTCTAAAACTTGCAGGTGTAAGTTCTGCGGGGACCACAACAAACTCTGTGATCTTCTTCGGTACAGCAGAAAAAAATACACTTTTTTTTTTCTGCTTCAACTCAAATGGGATTTTCTCAAGAAGCATGTCTCGATCAATATTAAACAAGTCTCCAACACACGATGGAGTGCAAGGAACGATTCAGTTGCTGCACTCGATTCCCATCTTGAAAAAAATAATTGAAGCTCTTGAAGAACTGCGAGATGGGGACATGGAAACAATGGATACAAAAGGTGATGCTGGAAGTCTTCTCATCAGCATCTTGTAAATTATATATTGCTAACCGTGGTGTCTGTCTGTGCGTTCATCTGTCTCCCATTCACGGCGGTGGCTTCCCGTCCATCCATCCATTGGGACCATACTCTGTGCAGAGCGTTGGTGCTGCCTAAGCAGTCTCCTTGGCTATTGGGCACAATCCTGGACGGGTCGTCACTCCGACACAGGATACCAGCAAGCTGGCACTCATTTTGCCAACCTTGGAAGGATGACAGGCAGAGTCAACCCTACCTGGTATTAATTCAACATCCAAGCAGGATTTTAACTCAAGATCCTAGGATCCCAAGCCCACCACCCTAACCATTAAGCCAACACCAGACATGCTTCCCGTGCTGAGGTTGAATATTCACTTTTGAACTGATGAGGGAACAGGCATGAGTAATTTTGATGCCAAATTTTATTTTGCAACCAGGATATTTTCCCCTCTTTTTCGACAAATCCAACCTCCGCCACCCGATGTTGCACCATTATTTCACGGTGGGTGGTATATTAGTAGCTCAGAGTGTTGGTTCTGAGTGAAACCAAGAGTGCAACACAATTAACCCTTTTAAAGTCCATGAAATAATTTAAATTGATAAATTAACTTAAACTTTGCCCGTCGCTGGGGACAGATACTTTTGCTGGTAAATGATCGAACAGACGGACATGAACCAACTGCTTAACCTGCTTTTCACTTCGTGTATGCGGGGTATTCAGCTTGCTATCGCTTACCAAGCCAGCCATTCCTTATCAACCGTTTCAGTGGAGTGCTTGCTTGAGTGCTTAAATCACTTGTCCAGTGCTTTCCAAGCTTATTACCTCCGCCACTGAAGGGGAAGGAGGTTATGTTTTCACCCCCTTTCTGTTTGTTTGTCTGTGTAGAGAATATCTCAAAAAGTTGTAGACGGATCCAGATGAAATGGTGTGGACAGGTTCGGAGTGTGACAAGGACGAACTGATTAGATTTTGGTGAAGATCCAGATCCGGATCTGACTACTAGAATTTAAGTGATTCTTCACCATTGAGAGATAGGGCCAAAAATGATACACAGCATGATATCTCAAAAAGTTGTGGACGGATTCGGATTAAACTTGGTGGACAGGTTGGGTATGTGACCACGATGAATTGATTGGATTTTGGTGAAGATCCAAATCCGGATCCGACTACTAGAATTTTTTGAGTGATTCTTCACCAACCATTGAGAGATAGTGCCAAAAACGATATACTGTAGTACTATATGAGCCCCTAAGAACCATACCGGGCCATCCCATCTTGGTGTACTTTTGAGAAAAAGGGACTCAAAGTTCTTAGTCTCCTGTGTCACAATGAGCTAATGACAATAAAAAATACCTAAGGATAAATTTTATCCATTGATATTTCAAAAATGTGTTGGGCCCGATATGTTCTCGTGGATCAGGTATTACGGGGCGGAGGTATGCGCTCTACCGAGTGCCCTTCTAGTTGGTAATGCAACACACACCCCTGCAAAGCTACCTGAATGAGAGCATGTCGCATTCCTTTGAAAGACTTGGCACCAGCCTTAAGTCACAGGTTCCCTTTAAAGTCACTTTTGATGGCTCTGGTGGTTATTGATAACTCCCAAGTAAATGTTGAATGTTGTACGTCATGTATTGAGTATAAAAAGCCCCAAATTAAGTTCAGCTGCGTGACAATGGGTGTAGAGCACCATCGGGTGGCAGCACTTCGCAAAAACAAGGATGACTTTTCTTCTGCAATACTGCTTTGAGCCACGGAGTGTCGAATCATTGAGAAGATACTACACTGTATTATTAGCTTCAGAATTATTTTGCGTACTAGTGGGCACCCTCGCTCTCCGGACGTGAGGACCCTTCGCAGTTTATCAGAGCTTGGGCCAGAGTACGTGGGCCAGAGTAAGGTTAAAAAAGTACATGCTCATCTGCTGGCCTTGGGTGGCCACTTAAGGCCATTATTGGGGTTGGAACCATACATAGAACCGGGTTTGGAACCTCCACATATGAAGGGCCAAGAACTGTTCAATGTCAGTTTTAGAGTTTCAGTGACGTCCACGTTTAATAAGATAATAAGTTTCAGTGACAGTGACATCCACAAATATATAATAATAATATTGTTACGGATTTGGAAGCCATTTACACACAAACAGACAGCAGTCCCCAAGTTTAGCTATCTCGATAAAGTATGTGTTTATGGTTAGGGTCCCCTACACTGTGTCTAACGGGAATTACATGTGTGCGCTGCGAGTTTCTTTATAGTTAGTTTTTCCATCTACTGATAGTTCCATCTACTGATAACTAACTCGGTATCCATTTGAATGAAGTAACCGAAATGCGGTTTGAAATCGGAAATCCCCAAAGTTCGAGGGGGTGCTGTGGGTGAACAAAGATCTAAATCGAAAATCCGGCTCATCGTTTGTGCACAATGTATTCCAGACGATTAGTGTGAATTTTCATGACCATCCGACCATAACCCTAGGAGGAGTAGCATTTGGCGCGAAGGCAACTCCAGCTCTCGCATATTATCGATTTTTGCACGAATTGACCTTTGACCCTGACCTAAGCGAAATGGTCAATATGTCCTGAGCAAAGTTTGTAGTACCCATCGAGTACCATGAACCTGCAAAGTTTCATTCGTATCGATGCACTCACCGTGTCGCAAGGGGCCTTCAATTTTCGCCAATTTTCGCGCATACCCTAATTGTAGGGGGCGCTGCGAGTAAAGTATTCCATATATCACAAAAACCGGAATATATTTGATAGAGCATCACCTGTAGATCATTCGTGCCAAATTTCATAACCCTACGTGGATGATAATGGCTTTCGGAATTGATTTCGTGCGTGAACGGTACCGATTTTGAAGGTTTTTCGGCTGTTGCTAGGGAACCAAAGCGTCCCTAGCAACCATCACAATTTCCAAAGCACTGGGTCATAAGATGTACCTACCACCCAGTTTGGTCAAAATCCGCCCACGTTTACTACCAATTATGCTGATGACAAACGAACAAACATCCAAACAAACAGACAGATTACTGACAATAAGGGTACCTATTTCGGCGACCAACAGACGAACAGAAGAAAGGGGTGAAAACATAACCTCCTTCACCTTCAGTAGTGGAGGTAATGAAGGCATTTTCCAAGTTTCAGTTCAATATGTTAAAGGGTATGAGAAAAAAAAGTGAGAAAAACCACAGACAGGGACAGACAGACAGGGACAGACAGACAGACAGACAGACAGAGAGCAAACCTATAGTCCTCTCCGATAAAATCAGAAGGGGACTTATAATATGAGTGAACTCGAGTGGCTCCGCCAGGTTGAACAGTTCACGTTTTGTATCCCACTGATAAGCCCCATCTGAATCCGGACCTGAACCAAAATCGAATCGGATTGTTCTTGTCACCTGGCTACCATTGTAGACATAAACCTATTTTGAGATTTACAAAAAAATTTTTGAGTACAACGTGATGTATAATTAACACCACGTATAACTCCTTATAAATGTTAAGTCAATGCATTGGGAATAGCTGTTACTGTTCTTATTGATTACAATGTTGAAAAATGATTATAATTGCTGCGAGGAACACCTTTAGATTAAAAAAAACAAATAAAATAAAAAAAACTTTTCATCAAGGATCTGAACTTCGAGACATTGCATTGGAGGAACCCTGAGTGCGAGGAACCAGAGACCCGATGAAGAAGACCGGAGATGACTCTCGCAGGAACAGTATCTGCTTTGTTCACAGACACAGAGTCCAATCAAAAAAGTTCATGCTTCTTCTTTTCATTGTAATTAATCATGGTTACCTCCCCAGATACGTGTGTGGAACACAGACAGGATGCAGTAGTGGCAGGTACCTCCTCTTGGCAAGGATCAATGTGGCAGTAGCTGTGGCACATGGTGACTGTCATCATGCTGATGGATTCGATATTTGATGGCCAGTTGCTCCATGCTGATGATGGCCAAGTAGTCAGAAACACCTATTCAAGGATGGTGCTCCTACCCCCCCCCCCTCCCCCACTCCACCCCTTTGCTGAACAGACACATTGAGGATGAGAATGTTCCCTGTAGTGAACAGCAGGATTCCTTTGTTCAGTTTGCACAAACTGTAGCCAGAAGGGTTTGTCCTTTTTAATAAACAGTACATTATATTATATTATGTTCTGTTTCAAACATCATGTACTTATTTAAATGTCGTTTCATTTACTACATTACATAAGTACATGATGTTATATAATGCTTATTACCTGCGCCACTGGATGTGAAGGAGGTTCTGTTTTCACCCCTTTCTGTCTGTCTGTCTGTGTGCAGGACATCTCAAAAAGTTGTGGACGGATCCTGATGAAATTTTGTGGACGGGTTCGATGTTTGACAAGGACAAACTGATTAGATTTTGATGAAGATCCAGATCCGGATCCGACTATTGGAATTTTTTAAGTGATTCTTCACCATTGAGAGATCGGGCCAAAAATGATACATAGCACAATATCTCAAAGTTGTGGACGGATTCGATGGAAACTTGGTGGACAGGTTGGGTGTGTCGCAAGGACAAATTGATTCGATTTTGGGTGAAGATCCGAATCCGGATCTGGATGCGAGAATTATTTAATTTTATAAGGTGATTCTTCGTCATTGAGAGATTGGGCCAAAAACGATATCGTACTGTATATCATGATATTTCAACAATGTATCGGGCCCGACCTGTTCTCCTGGATCAGGTATTACGTGGTGGAGGTGTGTGCTCTACCGAGTGCCCTTCTCGTTTAATTAATCATTCACTCCAAACGCCTTATCTAGTTTGGTCCTGGAGATAATTAACTCGATGTCTGTTCTACCGGTAAACCATATGGCAGGTACCGAACTCCTCCTTCCTCTGGTTGCCTAGTTTTATGATTAAATGGTCTCGGGCTCGTGGAATAGCTGCAATGGAAATCACGCACACACATGTGAACAAATATGTGAGAAAACACCGGACGTTACTTCAGACAAACACGGTCACTGAGCTTGGAAGAAGTGATGCAACTTCCTGGGGCACTCTGGGTACCAGCCATCAGGGAGTGATGCGACTTCCTGGGGCACTCTGGGTACCAGCCATCAGGAAGTGATGCGACTTCCTGGGGAACTCTGGTACCAGCCATACAGCGGAAGTGATGCAACTTCTGGGGCACTCTGGGTACCAGCCATCAGGGAGTGATGCAACTTCCTGGGGCACTCTGGGTACCAGCCATCAGAAAGTGATGCAACTTCCTGGGGCACTCTGGGTACCAGCCATCAGGAAGTGATGCAACTTCCTGGGGCACTCTGGGTACCAGCCATCAGGAAGTGATGCAACTTCCTGGGGCACTCTGGGTACCAGCCATCAGGGAAGTGATGCAGACTTCCTGGGGGCACTCTGGGTACCAGCCATCAGGAAGTGATGAGACTCCTGGGGCACTCTGTGTACCAGCCATCAGGAAGTATGCGACTTCCTGGGGCACTCTGCGTACCAGCCATCAGGAAGTGATGCGACTTCCTGGGGCACTCTGGTACCAGCCATCAGGAAGTGATGCAACTTCCTGGGGCACTCTGGGTACCAGCCATCAGGAAGTGATGCAACTTCCTGGGGGCACTCTGGGTACCAGCCATGCAGGAAGTGATGAGAACTTCCTGGGGCACTCTGGTACCACAATCAGGAAGTGATGCAACTTCCTGGGGCACTCTGGGTACACAGCCATCAGGAAGTGATGCAACTTCCTGGGGGCACTCTGGGTACCAGCCATCAGGAAGTGATGAGACTTCCTGGGCACTCTGGTACCACCATCAGGAAGTGATGCAACTTCCCTGGGGCACTCTGGGTACCAGCCATCAGAAGTGATGCAACTCCTGGGGCACTCTGGTACAGCCATCAGGAAGTGATGCAACTTCCGGGGCACTCTGGGTACCAGCCATCAGGAAGTGATGCAACTCCCTGGGGCACTCTGCGTACCAGCCATCAGGAAGTGATGCAACTCCTGGGGCACTCTGGGTACCAGCCATCAGGAAGTGATGCAACTTCCTGGGGCACTCTGGGTACCAGCCATCAGGAAGTGATGCGACTTCCTGGGGCACTCTGGGTACCAGCCATCAGGAAGTGATGCAACTTCCTGGGGCACTCTGGGTACCAGCCATCAGGAGTGATGCAACTTCCTGGGGCACTCTGGGTACCAGCCATCAGGAAGTGATGAAGACTTCCTGGGGCACTCTGGTACCAGCCATCAGGAAGTGATGCAACTTCCTGCGGCAATCTGCGTACCAGCCATCAGGAAGTGATGCGACTTCCTGGGGCACTCTGGTACCAGCCATCAGGAAGTGATGCAACTTCCTGGGGCACTCTGGGTACCAGCCATCAGGAAGTGATGCAACTTCCTGGGGCACTCTGGGTACCAGCCATCAGGAAGTGATGAACTTCCTGGGGCACTCTGTGTACCAACCATCAGGAAGTGATGCAACTTCCTGGGCATCTGGGTACCAGCCATCAGGAAGTGATGCAACTTCCTGGGGGACTCTGGTACCAGCCATCAGGAAGTGATGAGACTTCCTGGGGCACTCTTGTGTACCAACCATCAGGAAGTGATGCAACTTCCTGGGCACTCTGGGTACCAGCCATCAGGAAAGTGATGCAACTCCCTGGGGCACTCTGCGTACCAGCCATCAAGGAAGTGATGCGACTTCCGGGGCACTCTGGGGTACCAGCCATCAGGAAGTGATGGCAACTCCTGGGGCACTCTGCGTACCAGCCATACAGGAAGTGATGCAAACTTCTCGGCATCTGGGTACCAGTCATCAGGAAGTGATGCAACTTCCTGGGGCACTCTGGGTACAGCCATCAGGAAGTGATGCAAACTTCCTGGGGCACTCTGCGTACCAGCCATCAGGAAGTGATGCAACTTCCTGGGGCACTCTGGTACCAGTCATCAGGAAGTGATGCAACTTCCTGGGGCACTCTGGGTACCAGTCATCAGGAAGTGATGCAACTTCCTGGGGCACTCTGGGTACCAGTCATCAGGAAGTGATGCAACTTCCTGGGGCACTCTGCGTACCAGCCATCAGGAAGTGATGCGACTTCCGGGGCACTCTGGGTACCAGCCATCAGGAAGTGATGCAACTCCCTGGGGCACTCTGCGTACCAGCCATCAGGAAGTGATGAACTTCCTGGGGCACTCTGGGTACCAGTCATCAGGAAGTGATGCAACTCCTGGGCACTCTGACGTACTCACGCCAGCCATCAGGAAGTGATGCGACTTCCGGGGCACTCTGGGTACCAGCCATCAGGAAGTGATGCAACTCCCTGGGGCACTCTGCGTGCCAGCCATCAGGAAGTGATGCAACTTCCTGGGCACTCTGGGTACCAGTCATCAGGAAGTGATGCAACTTCCTGGGGCACTCTGGGTACCAGCCATCAGGAAGTGATGCAACTCCCTGGGGCACTCTGGTTACCAGCCATCAGGAAGTGATGAATTCCTGGGGCACTCTGGGTACCAGCCATCAGGAAGTGATGCAACTTCCTGGGGCACTCTGCGTACCAGCCATCAGGAAGTGATGCAACTTCCTGGGGCACTCTGGGTACCAGCCATCAGAAGTGATGCAACTTCCTGGGGCACTCTGGGTACCAAGCCATCAGGAGTGATGCAACTTCCTGGGGCACTCTGGGTACCAGCCATCAGGAAGTGAAGCAACTTCCTGGGGCACTCTGGGTACCAGCCATCAGGAAGTGATGCAACTTCCTGGGGCACTTTGCGTACCAGCCATCAGGAAGTGATGCAACTTCCTGGGGCACTCTGGGTACCAGCCATCAGGAAGTGATGAAACTTCTGGGGCACTCTGGGTACCAGCCATCAGAAGTGATGCAACTTCCTGGGGCACTCTGCGTACCAGCCATCAGGAAGTGATGCAACTTCCTGGGGCACTCTGGTACCAGCCATCAGGAAGTGACGCAACTTCCTGGGGCACTCTGGGTACCAGCCATCAGGAAGTGATGCAACTTCCTGGGGCACTCTGGGTACCGCCATCAGGAAGTGATGCAACTCCCTGGGGCACTCTGCGTACGCCATCAGGAAGTGATGCAACTTCCTGGCACTCTGGGTACAGTCCATCAACTGATGCAACTTCCTGGGACATCGGTCCTCAGGAAGGATGCAACTCCTGAGGCCCAGCCATCAGGAAGTGATGCAGTTCCTGCGGCTCTGGGTCACATCAATTCTTAAAGCCTTTGTTATGATGAGTCGGCTGGGGTGGGAGTCGAACCATCAACCTGCTCGACTCGGAGGATGCTCAAACCTTTATGCCCAGTGAAGGGAACTTTAATGCAGGAGGTCATTTGGCACATCATGTCTGCGTGATATCAAAGACACAATCATTCAATCCATCTACTTAATTTCACTCCACTGGTGAGGTGCAGGGACATCACCGGGGTGATATTTTATTATTATTTCCTCTATATTTATACCTTATTTTATTTGTTTTTGAGGGTTTGTGCTGAGGGTGAAGAGAATTGGAGGTGAGGATTGAGCAAACACCGACTCCACATTCACCTTTTTGACGAGACCTTCTCACAGACATCGCGATCACTACACAGGTATCTAAGCACCATACCTGTGTTATCGGAATGTTTACAGCTATAAGCTGAACTGTGTGATGAAAAGGATGAAGTGATCTTTTGGATACGAGTCCTTCGAAGCAAAAGAGACAACCATGTCCATTCTGAGCACTACCCACACTACTATGTTTTTAAATGGCTGTGGTTGTAAGGATTAAGTAATTGTTGTCGGTTTTTATAAATCACCACTGCAGCCTCCTTTGGGGCATAAAAGCAGAATATTTCATGGTGGAGGATGGGAGGTCCCAGGTTGCCTGTAAAGCAGCAGAAATCACCACCAATTAAATGGTTATGAGGCACAAAGCTCCATTTGTACACATTACACCCTCTATACATGGCTGAGGGAGAGGCCTGGGCTCCTCGCCCTCACCCCCCTAAAAAAAAATTTGTCCTCATTGCTCAAAACTACTGCTCCCCTTGCCAAGTTCCTTGCATGCTTCAGTATCAAAACAATGCAAAACTTTACATGCTCTGGCCCATCTTTCAAGTTTCCAGCTTTTCCCTCATAAGACTTTCTTTCTGTATCCATCTTGTCCACCTCATGTGTCCTTCCCAACCTCTCAGTCCACCACATTGTTTGTCCAAATCTCCTCTATTTTGTTCTTCAACTCTGCTGATGGTGTTACCCCTCTCCCCCTCTCCTGTACTGTTCCTTTTGTTCTGTTCCATGTTATACCGCTTCCACGAGCATTGACCTTGTGTACAACAAATTGTGTGTGTGTACAATAAGCCTTGCCAATGCTACCAGAATCTGCATAGATATATCTCGTTAGCAGTGATGTGACATTTTTACAGCATATATGTATCTGGAGTAGCCCACTTGTCATGTGGAGAGATAAACGACAAGCAGGTAGGTATGCCTGACATATGCAAATACGTTTGACGTGCAAGGATACTTATCGTTCATTGCAATTGATAGACAGCCTTGTTACAAGGCCCTTCCAGAAGCGTTGACCAACTGTGGACAAAAACCACGATGGCATTTCATGGAGATTGAAAAAGGTTGTTACAAGCCCTTCCAGAAGCGTTGACCAACTGTGGACAAAAACCACGATGGCATTTCATGGAGATTGAAAAAAGGTTGTTACAAGCCCCTTCCAGAAGCGTTGACCAACTGTGGACAAAAACCACGATGGCATTTCATGGAGATTAAAAAGGTTGTTACAAGCCCCTTCCAGAAGCGTTGACCAACTGTGGACAAAAACCACGATGGCATTTCATGGAGATTAAAAAGGTTGTTACAAGCCCCTTCCAGAAGCGTGACCAACTGTGGACAAAAACCACTTGGCATTTCATGGAGATTGAAAAGGTTGTTACAGCCCTTCCAGAAGCTTGACCAACTGTGGACAAAAACCCGATGCATTTTGGATTAAAAAGGTTGTTACAAGCCCCTCCAGAAGCGTTGACCAACTGTGGACAAAAACCACTATGGCATTTCATGGAGATTTAAAAAGGTTGTTACAAGCCCCTTCCAGAAGCGTTGACCAACTGTGGACAAAAACCACTGGCATTTCATGGAGATTGAAAAAGGTTGTTACAAGCCCCTTCCAGAAGCGTTGACCAACTGTGGACAAAAACCACGTGGCATTTCATGGAGATTGAAAAAGGTTGTTACAAGCCCCTTCCAGAAGCGTTGACCAACTGTGGACAAAAACCACGATGGCATTTCATGGAGATTGAAAAAGGTTGTTACAAGCCCCTTCCAGAAGCGTTGACCAACTGTGGACAAAAACCACTATGGCATTTCATGGAGATTTAAAAGGTTGTTACAAGCCCCTTCCAGAAGCGTTGACCAACTGTGGACAAAACCACTATGGCATTTCATGGAGATTAAAAAGGTTGTTACAAGCCCCTTCCAGAAGCGTTGACCAATGTGGACAAAAACACTATGCATTCATGGAGATTGAAAGTTTGAAGCCTTCAGAAGCGTTGCAATGGACACTATGATTTCATGGAGATAAAAGGTTTAAATAATTAATATAGAATTTACTCTTTTTTTTTTTCCTTTTTTCTTTGTAATACAAAGTCGAGGCTCATGGAAAAAAACTAGAACATGGAACAGATTACGATGCAACAGACCAAAAGGAACAGGAGAGAGGGAGTGGAAGGGGGACACCAACAGCAGGATTGCGGGACAAAATATAGTTGGACAAATAAGGGGTGTGGGGAAGAATGAGGGCTAGGGAAGGGGACATAAAGGGTAGACAAGATAGATACAGAGGCAAACTCTCAGGAGGGGGAAAACTGGGAATTTGGAAGGAGGTGGGTGGAGGGTAAAAAAAAAAGATAATGGTTTTGGATTGGGGATGATCTGAGATGTTGGTGAACAGCTGTCTTGAAGACCTGGAAGAAAGATTGAGATTGAATAGAATGTGGAAGTTGGTTTCACATATGGGGGAAAAAAAAAAGAGGAACAAATAAATGGAGGGTGAGCAGTGATCCTGCATTTTGGTAGTATCACCAGAAAGGGGTTGATGGTGGACCACATCCACCCTGCAGAAACTTGGGGGGGAGGGAGTGAGGGAGCATGGAAAGAGCAGAGAGTGTAAGACCAGAAATGAGGCAACAGAAGACAGCGAGACAACCGACCTGTCTGCAATGGCAAAGTGATAGTCTCATAGATTCAGCTTCATCGCGGGAGATTCCAATGATCTTGGAAAGCCTTGGTTGCCCCAATATCAATATGAGCAAGATGTGAGTCAGGGGGAGAGCAATACTCTGCAGATTAAGGCTTCGAGGTGGATAGGACTTCAGGTGTGCCAAGGAAGGACTCTTGTACGACAACGGATGCCCAGTCGACAATTGGCTTTGGAGGCCAACTTTGAAATGTGGTTTTCCCAAGAGAGATCATGGCTGATAGTGAGACCCAATAGTTTGAATGACTGAAATTCCTCAAGAAGATTGTTAATAAAGTATAGACGGGGAGTGTTTTATGGACGGTGTTTTCAGAGAGAGAGAGGAGAGTGAGATTTGTCAGGATTGAAAGACATTCCAAGTGTTTGACCATCTTGTGATTCTATCAAGGTCTGAAGAGACAGAAGAGGTTGATGCCTGCCTATTAGAAGGAGTCGTGTGGGCCTGTTGGTCCATTGGATAAAATTTTCATCGGTCTTCGCAGCCTTGTGAAGTCTGGTGTCCTGAGTTTGAGCCCCCTTGGCTGCTGAATTAACACCGGCTGGGGTTGACTCAGCCTGTCATCCTTCTGAGGTCAGTGAAATGAGTACCGGTGTATTAGTAAAAAGGGGCACAGCATCAGCGGCACAGCTGTGCTTCCAAGAAATGATAGCTACCCAGCAGCCAAGCTGCCATACGCAAGAACAGAACAGCCTTGTAGCATACCCACCTGGTGTACTACTTGAATATCAGCTTGCCTTTCACCAAGCCCACCCACATGTGATTGGGGCCAGCGTGGGGATTATATAATCTGGTCGTTATTATTATTATTGCCATATGATATTACTATTCTTATTATTGTTGTAAATATTATTAGTATTAATTAATACATGCTTAGTTACAATTTATAATCATTCTTTTTGTAAAAAAATTTGTAAGATGAAGACCATGCCGTGGGAGGACATATCAAGCTGCTCCGTCCACCTTAACATGGCGTGTGTTTAAAACATGTGAATTCTTCCAGATATTTTGTCAGTAAATTTGCTGCCTAATCAACTCAGGAAATCATGACATCATTTTGGTGTATCACATTCCACATCAGAAAGCTTTCAGTCAAACTCCACAAAAACAATGCAACACACAACACAACACACACACATAACACACATTTATCATAGAGTCTTAAAGGGTCTACATGGCCTTCTGGGTCCTTGGGGTCTTTTGGATCCTTAGGAACTTTTTGTCTTTGGGGTCTTTTGAGTTTTCAAGGTCTTTTGGATCCTCTGGCTCTTTTTGGGGTTTTCAAATTTCGAAGGTGTCTCAACATTCTAAAGGGTCAAAAAGGTACATTCCAATAGGAAGTAATTAATTAATAGACACAAAAAGCATGCCTGACACACACATGCACACACGCGCGCACACACACACACCTACACACAGCTCATCCATTTATCAATGATGAGGGATGTCACGGCACAGGGTGGAGTCATCCACCGAGATCTTTGGTATCATTGCCAGTTGCTGGTGCCCAATATGGGTCCACACGGACTACGATTTGTGGCCAAACAGGCATCACGCCCCATTAATGACCTCAAACACAACTTCTGTTTCAACAATTACAAGTCTAGGTATCATTCCGTCAGCCTGTAATGTAATTAAGTAAGTAATTAAACAAAGCTCCCAGCAGGTGATGCCGATACTTCATATCAGGTAGGTCTCGTTTGGATCGTATGGCAATGCAGTATATAATTAATTGTTCGTTTTCATAACCTGCTCTTTGCCCTCATTTAAGGTCGTGATGACATAACAAACAAAATGGTGTTCACTAAGAAACAATGGGAACCTGATACCATAACCGCTCCGGGGGCAAACAAGCTAATCAGCTTTCAGTGCTGTGGGGTGACACTGGTGTGTACCTTTGCAGAAACGGTTACAATAATTGGACTCGCATGATGTGAATCTATTTGCATTACATTAGCTTATGTCTGCTTTCATGCCTTTTTTAAAAGCAAAGCCACACGACCTATCAATGTACGAATGAACTGTCATTTAACCTGGACTTTTACACCGACAACATAGTATATACACCACTAAATATGGGGGGAGGGGAAACATTAGGTCAATAATTAGTTATTTTTTTCTACAATTTGGTCTCCCCCAGACTATCATTCAGAATTTGACAATGCCAGTACTAACAGATAGGTACGAAGACTAAAGTGTGGACATAAATCTGTCGGTTCTTGAATGACTGCTGCCACTGAGACCGTTTGAATGAATTTCATTTTTCATCATTCACCTCCATTGAGTTTCCATTGGAGGCACAAAGGGGAGGAGGAGGGAAACATCAACAGCAGAGCCGAAGGCCAACATGGAGGCAGACTGGGACAAACAATGGGTGTAGGGAGGAATGTGGGGCAGGAGGGGATGCATGGGGTGGACAAGATGAATATATAAGGAAACTCCAAGGAGTGGTGGAAAATTGGAATTTGGAGGGATTTGGGTGGGGGGTAACGAGGGTAGAAAAGATCTCGTATATCTGCATATCATCTCGTCGTTTTGCACTGCCATATGGGGTGGGTACCAGCCGATTGATGATGTTCAATCTTTCCATCACAGGATAACTCCATCTGTTAGGTATTATTAACACTCAACATCGCCCCTCTCTCTCTCTCTCTCTCTGCTCGTTAATTTACTTTTCTGAAATATTAAAGTCTGTATGCATTTTATTGAGACACCCTGTAGTAAGACAATATCCACATTTTATCGCTGCAACAGCTGCATGGGTCCATGTACTCGTACTTAAGGCGTCAGCAATGCGCTCCACCCTGAAGGAAGTGATCAACAATGGGTACTGGGTAGGGCATTTCAATGTACCAAAGTATTTTGACAAACTCTGGTCTTAAGTCATCAAGAGCTTAACAGAAGATCCCTTGAGGCCACTCGTGGTTATATACAGAGGATTTACCTCCAAACCAGGTCTACCTGGCCTGATTCACGCAGGCTCACTGTCAGGGACTGCAAGCTACCTTACTCCACGATTGCTCTTCATTCATTTCATAATTCATTCACTTTATTTTTTTTTTTTACCCTGTAAGCATGTGTACCCAATGACCTCTTTGGCTTGAATGCGCCGGATCCAGTCGTATCTCGAAAGGGAAGCAAAGATCTCGGAAAGTAAACCTTTTTACCTCGACAAAAGGTAAACAAATTGACAATGGAGTGATGGGAGAATAGGTGGATACCTGATACCGATGGACAGTGCCAGCAAAAGTAGAAAAGTTCCCAGGTGTGCATGGCACTTTACAGCCGATGATAGTGAAGTTACCTTGACATGTTAGACTGTTAGAGGGAAGAGTAGTGATGGGCATATAGGAATCTGAATGATGCCTGAACCATTTGCACCTGTAAAGGATATTCACCGTAAAAGTGAAATCCATTTACCAATGGACTAACTCAATTCATTGTGATGTCCATGTACAGTACAGGACTTTCACCCGTATCTAAGTCTTCTTGCATCGTTTTTTTTTAAATTTTTTTGCAACACCATGAACAGGTAAGGTCATAACTGTTGTGATAACGTGAAAGGAATAATGTCTCCATCGGAATGTGGTAGTGCTTAAAAACTGACGCCTGCAGAACCTGTTGCTCTCCGAAAGTTGTCAATCCAGAATTGAGCAACATTCCTTGAGATAAGAACAGCTAATAAAATCTAGAAGGACAGGAAAGTTAGGTAACTCCACAATAAGTCACCCTGAACCCTCCTCTGCACCTGCGTTACGTTTGACCTTTCCTATGAAAATGGAACTGTTCTCTCGGGGAGACTCCATTTAAAATTCTTTTGTGTTTCAGATTAGTGACCTTTGTCATTCAGCATTTTTAAAAACGTCTCAGTGGAGAAAGAAACAGAAGGGATTGTTTTCTAAAGCAGCATTGCCTGAAAGTATCAACATACGAAGCAGCCGGGCATCATTCCCAGGGAGCCAAGGATCTCATGAGACTCCATACGAGCCTCACCCAAAGTTCACCGCATTCGGTCTGGGGTCGTTGACCGCAAGGGCTGATGCTTCTTTCTGCTTCCTGTGTTTTAAATCTGAAAATTTTTTTTTGGTTTGTTTAACTGAAGTATACAAGCTTAACCTATTGGTTTCTTCATATTTTGGGGGAACTTACAAGTCATTGTTCATAATTGCTCATCACACCTGTATTACTGCCTCCGCCACTGCCTAAGGTGGATGCAGGTTACTGTACGTTTTCACCCCTGTCTGTTTGTCTGTCTGTCTTTGTCTCTGAGCATGATATCTCAAAACGTTTTGAACAGATTCGGACAAAACTTGGTGGACAGGTTAGTTCGGTGATGAGAACAAGCTGATTCGATTTTGGATATGGTACGGGGTCCAGATCCGTCCTTGTAATGGGATACAAAACGTACGCTGTTCAGCGTAGCGAAGGTATGCGTTCTACTGAGCGTGGTTCTCGTGACTTGTTTTTTTGTCGTTGTTTAAAAAAATGTTTGAGTGTGATTTACAAATATCCGTTTTTTCAAATATAATTCTCCATAATTCAATACCGACGGAGGAACTTCATTTCAGTTTCTGAAAGATTAAAAAAGTAAATAGTAAAACGAAAGCCCCTTTTTAACGTCCTGTTTTATGCACAACGTGGAAACAAACTCACGATGTCAGCAGTTTCTGGGCCAATTGTTAAGTCGCAGAGCATGATCTCATGATGCGATAAGTACACGAAGCACCAAGCCCCTTAATGGAATGCTATCTTGTGGTCTGGTCTCAGGCATGGAATTTTAGTGTATGTTGAGAATGTAGTGAATTTTTTTTTTAATATGACAGCTTGTCTGTGCTGTTTGGAAATGTTTCCCTTAATGCGGAAATGAATCAAGTGTTTCTTAATCTTGATAATGGATACCTATTGGTCGTGCTCGTCAACCAAAACCCAAACGAACAACCATGGCCATTTGTTCACATCGCCCTTGTTTCATTCCGAATACACGATTGCCATTTCTCCAAGTTCATTGAAATCAGAACACTGCTTTGGTATCTAAAGAAAGACTCCTTGCCTTCAAGATTGTCAATTTCGATGTTTATAAAACTCCTTTCGATTTTGTAAACCATTAATGGCCAGCATGTTATCCTTGTACCTTTCGTGGTCACCGCGGTCATTGGGGGGCTGTGCATCGACATAAAGAGAAACACGATTGGACATCATCCCTGTCGCCTTTTTCTTGTAGACAATATCAAGTCTCGTGGAAGAGCGAGTACGCTGAATGGATCAGGATGCAACAGAACAAAAGCAACAGAAGAGAGGGTGTGGGGGGACACCGACAGCAGAGTCGAATGATAAAGTAGAGGGAGACTTGGGACAAAGAATGGGTGTCGGGAGAATAAGGGGTAAGGGAGGATGCAGGGGGTGGACAAGATGAAAACAGAAGGAAACTCCGAGGAAGGAAAAACTGAAAATTTGAAGGAGGTGGGCTTGAGGGTGGGGGAGGAGGGAAGGAGTTAACGGGGATCGAAAAGATCACGGTTTTGGATTGGGGCCGATCTGAGATGCTGGTGAACAGCTGTCTCGATGACTTGGAGTGAAGAATGAGATTGGAGAGAAATGTCGAAGTTGATTCTACAGGTGGGGAAAAAAGAGGAACGAATGAGTGGAGGTGGGCGGTGATTGTGGTTTTTGGGAGTTTCACCAGAAGGTGATTAGTGGTGGACCATGTGCACCTTGCAGAAACCTGCAGGAGGGGTGGGGGTGGGGTGGGGGGACAAAGCATGAAAAAAGCAGAAGGTGCAAGACCAGGAAGGAGGCAGTAGAAGACGGAGAGACCACCAACCTGTCTGTGATGTTCAAGTGATAGACCCATCGACTCAGCTTCATCACGGGAGATTTCAATTATAATCTTGAAGGCCTTGGTTTCCACGGCATCACGCTGAGCAAGGTGTGAGGCAGGGGAGCCAGCCCAGGATCTAGAGGATCTAGAGAGTCTTAGGGATCTTGAAGTGTCTCAAATGGTCTATTGCAATTAATACACGTACGTTCTTTGCAGACAAAAAAAAACAGACAGACAAACAAATGGACCCAAATGCAATGGTGAGGGTAATAATAGATAGATGACTGAGGAGAGCTAGTGTGATGTGATTGGTAAGGATGTTAAATATTTCGAAGTTTTATGAAAGGATGCTATAGATAAGAAAATGGACGATTTGAATCATCCTCGACATCCTTGTATAGTCTCCCATCGGTCAGGAAGAATTCCACTTCCTTGGGTTAAAACAAGTGGATTTAGAAATTATTTCTCGCTTTGTGCTATGAGGCAACAACAATGAATCATTCTCTAAATTGATCTAATGAAGGTGTTGCTGTTTGAGATCAACTGTGTTTTGACTTATTTGGTATTTACAAAGAATTATGCTGTACAGGTGTTTGTGTATGTTTTTTATGTGACATGTGACATGACTAATTTATGTGTTTTCGGTTTTCTTAAATGGTTTATTCGAGCAGAGGGTGGTGAGACAGATGCGTGAGAAAGTTTGGTGATACCACGGGGTGGTCCCTTCGTCTACTGCCTTTTTTGGCTGCTGGTTGCATCATTGGTTAGGGGTGCGGCTATGCCACTGATGCAGTGCCCCTATTACCAGGACACTCATTTTGCTGACCTCGGAAGGATGACAGGCTGATTCAACTCCCTGGTGTTAATTCAGCAGCCAACGGGGCTCAAACTCAGGACTGGAGGATCCCAAGCAACCACCCTAACCACTGTTAGCCTGGATGGGTTTGAGGGTTGTGGAGTAGCGGCTGAAACCCGAATCCCCCTCCAGGTTCCTCTTGATGATTCCACCTTTGCTCTTTACTTATTCGAGTTCCTTCCGATGACTCCAATGCAGTATTTACTATTCCATTGGATTATGGAAGTGGATGACAGAGCTTTCATCGAAGGTATTCAATTGGCACATGTAGTGGATTTATTGCTTATTGTTTATTTATTTGCTTTTTTTTTTGCAAATTTATTGTACAAAACGACTGGGAAGATGAATTTCGTGTTTTTACATGATCGACTAGAATGGCACTAAGTAGAGCCCATACCTCCACCAGGCTGAACAGGTTATGTTTTGTATTCCACTGAGAGGCCGGATCTTGATCCAGACCTGAACCAAGATCTAATTGGCTTGTTCTTGTCACCTAACCAACTCATCCACCCAGTGTTGTCATAATCCATTCACAATGGTTTTAGTCATCATGCCATGTATCATTTTTTGGCCCCATCTCTCAATCGTGAAGAATCACATTAAAAAATTTTAAATTCTCATATTCAGATCCATATCTTCACCAAAATCGAATTGATTCGTCCTCGTCACATATCCAACCTGTCCACCAAATTTCATCCACATCCATCAATAACTTTTTGAGATATCCTGCTCACAGATAAACAAAAAAAACCAAAACAGACAGACAGAGGTGAAAGCATAATCTCTATACACCTTCGGTGACGGATGTAATAAAGGAAGCTGTTTTGGTTTCCATGACCAGTTAAACATCAACGTGATGTCATCACTTTCCCCACTCCTTCAACATCCAGAACCAGAACACAAGCAGGTATTTTTAAAGGTTTAAAATATATGTTTATTTTCAATTTTAAGGAACATAAAGCAATGACAGAATCAACCAAAAATATAAACCCTTAGAAGTGAAGATTATTTTACATTGTTTAAATTTAACGAAAAGATCATACAGTATTTTGAAATTGAAGCTGAGTAAAAATAATGCTTGCACCATATGTACCCGTATCAAGGGAATTAACATCACGACTCGACCTTTTTACGACACTCGAGTATGTTTCAGAATTTTATTTTGCAAACATTCAAATATGCAACGTATATACAATTTGTTTCACTGGTGCTCCAACAACATGGCGACGTTTCCACCCTCATCTCTGCATTGCACTGTCATTATCTTTGACTCCAAGACTGTTTTAAAAAAAAGCCCAGGAGTCGATAAAGACCCCTCCTCCCTCCCCCATCTAAAAAAAAAAAAAACACTTGAAAAATCAACTGAAATAAAACGGAAGCAAAAGCAAGTGTTGCTATTAGGAGTTCGATCATTGGAGATTTTTGCAAGCTACTTGTCGGCAAGCCCTTGTTTAACATAACCAAGAGGATCAACCTTTGCAGCAGGAGTCTGAGTGCTCAGGTTAAAAATGGAGCTCATATCACATTGGATTGAACACGACAATGATGTTATCAAAATATAGTGTTCAAACGTCACCACGGTTCGGCTGAAGGTCCAACAACTGTGATGCAAATCAATTGTCAACTTCTTTTTTTTTTTACTACCAATTTCAACATTTATTTATTTTGGAGGAAGGAAAGACCTTTGGATCCCATTATGTGGCTTCAAAGTATCATTTCAAAAGGGTTGAATGTCTTGGAGGGGAGGGGAGGGTAGGATTGCACTTTCGCATTTGAAACAAGGCATTTCAGCCATGAATAACACAAACCATCTTGTTTTGTTTTGTTTTCTGAGTAGGTAAGCAAAATGATAACCAGGTTAAACGGAACGGTAATTGTGGGAAGCAAAGGGAATTTTAGCAACAACATACAGTGATGCTTGAAAAACAAAATTAACAAAAAGCATTATCCAGTCCAGATTTTAATTGTGATAAAATTACAAACCAAGATCAAATTCCAAGAAATATATATCTTTATATTTAATTTCATTGACGTTGAATTCCATTCCACCAGTATAATGTACAAAACTAAATTTTAATGACTAGAGTTGTCCTAAACATCTCCAAAAAAACTGTAAACTAAATACGACAAATGATTGAACCCAAACACAGAAGTCAGATTATTGGCAGATTACAAGTCAACATTCCAAAGTGGCCAATTTTAGCAACTTGTGCATTTCTGCCAGTTTGAAATTTTACCTCCCCCCCCCCCAACCACGTTAGAGAGACAAGACGGACAGTATAAGGGATGCAAACCAGAAAGTAAGTGACTAATAAATTGAATTTTTGCCCTTGGTTGTGGTCACGGTCACCTTGACGTGCCACTCCATTCCAGACAATTAAAATAAGGGAGCCTGGAAGATGTACATTTCCTCGAAGGATTTCATCACGAAGTTAAAATCATGTTGCAACAACGATTGTCTGCATGTCTTTCATTTACAAAATAAATACAATGAATCAGGTCAATTAAGACAATCTTAATTGACAATGAATGACAATTAATAATTGATTAATAAAATAATGACAATTGACAATCAATTAAGACAATTAATGAAACATTCCCTTCTTGTTGTGACACATCATCAGAACATTGAACTAGAAGATCAAGTTAAAATTTGGAATTGCTCAAACTCAAAAACAGGTGTAAAACAGTACAAATTATGGCTGCACACTGACACCAAATCAACCACAAACCCTGGACTCCAGATTGGGTGCGAGTGGATTGTAAAAATAATGCTTGGTAAAGTTTGTGTGAGGTCGGGATGGAAAGAACAACAAAACGAGGGAAAGTCTTTGAAGAGAAGTAGAAGAGAGGTTTGAAATAAAGAAATAACGGGATTAGAAGACAGATGGGAAACAAATTAAAGAGCTAATTGAGAAAAGTAGATTCGGTTTAGTGGAACAACAGCAGCGACAAGACCACAGCCAGGGACAGCAGCACGTTGCTCGCAAAGGCTGACTGCTGACCGCTGGTAGTTGTAATAGAAGCCGTAGTATAATTTACACTGCTGGATTCATAATCAGATGTGGTTGGAGGTGTCGCAGATGCGGTTGGAGGTGTTGTCACAGATGTGGTTGGAGTTGTCGCAGATGTGTTTGAAGATGTTGGCACAGATATGTTTGAAGGTGTTGTCATAGATATGTTTGAAGGTGTTGTCATAGATATGTTTGAAGGTGCCAACGTAGATCCGTTTGAAGATAGCGATACAGTTGCAACATTACCCTGCAGAAAAGAAGAGACCATAAATACTGAGAAGCAGCAATTTAAATATAAACCAGAAAACACGTTTAATTACAATGGCACAGCTCGTAAACCTCTCCCCACTCCCTTCCTTCCTTATATAACAGTACAGAGATTGCTACAAACTAATCAACCATTGAACCTTCCTGATTTATGCTGCTCAACAAAACATACAACATGAATGTGCAAGTTCAATTGCGGCACAATCCATATGTAATAATAATAAAGTCGATGGAACTGCCTTCCAGAGGCCGTTCTTTCCCACCCTTCTCTCCAGGACTTCAAGCAGGCAGTGTACCGTCACGTCGTGCCATCCCCCATCCTGACCCATGATCTTTATTACCCCCATTAACCCCTCCTAACCCAACCCTCTTACTTGCCGATTTCAGTGTTTCCTCCCCTTCTGTC
>CM068967.1:13277808-13291463 GCA_035128595.1 Eptatretus atami | reverse complement strand
TACGAAGCTCTTTATAACCACTGACTCACTCACTCACTGACTGATAATAAAGATCAGTACCTTCCAGGTGATGTAGAAAGCTGAAATTTTGCGTGCTGATGGACATCGAAGCTGATAACACTGGAAAAAAAATCACAGAACTTTTGGAAAGCGTCTGTAAATAAAAAAATATATATATAAATGAAAAAAAATGCAGGTGAGCGACCCGAGACAATGGGGAAGCAAGGGTACTTTTGTGTGCTGACGGACATCGAAGCCAATACACCAGGAAAAAAATCACAGAACCATTGGAAAGTGTCCGTAAACGAAAATATAAATAAACAAGCCGGGAGGCGACGATGGTTCGCGGGCATTATTGAGGGAAGCCCTACCGTAAAAACCTATCTCTTCCGTCAAAATTGACCAAATCAAATCGGATTTTTATATGTTGTACTTATGGACATTATAGTGTAGTAGATAGTAGAAAAATCGTGAAATTATATACAAGCATCAAATTTGGCATTTCTGTTCTGCAGGGCTTTCTGATCAAATCTGCCCGATTTGCCATTTGAAAATCCAAGATGGCGGCCATTTTTCAAGATGGCCGCCAAGTTAGCCTCCCGAAGACTCTGTTGCAATGATCAAGCATGTCATGGAGAAGGTCTGTGATACAGTGGCTTTCCTGAACCCAGGGCAGACACCTGTCATTGCTGCTGACCAACCGTTGTATGCTCTGGCAAAACAAATACAATGCAGTGGCCCGAATATGGAGAGGACAAGTTCGTTATCATGTTTTGTGGACTTCATATAGAAATGGCTGCACTGAGATCGATAGGAACACTACTACAGACAGTGGCTGGACCAGTTCCATTGTGGAAGCAGAGTGGCCTCATCTGGTACAGCAGAGTCTTTCCTGTCTGCATCCAGTGCACCAGGACAAGACAAGCGCACCAGATCACTGCATGCAGCTTGTACAAACTATGAAGGAAGCATACCATGACTACCGCTCTGAAGAGTCTAACAGATCAGATCTAACCTTTGAAGATTGGTGTGAACAACGGAGCAGAGATCCACAGTTCCAGTTCTGGAGTCTGGTGCTGGACATGGAGCTCACCATATTCACCCTATCCGCTCATTCAGAGAAGGAGACTTCAACCTGTACTGTGAAGCACTTTCAGAACTGGCGCCTTACTTCTTTGCGAATAACAATGTCAACTATTCGCGATGATCCCAGTTCACCTCCGAGATATGATGTCGCTTGAGCAACAACATCCAGATGTGGCCAGGAGTTTCACAAAGGAACTTCGTTATCCACAAGTCTAGAAGAGAATTCTCTGCCCTGGCAATCGACCAAGCCCACGAGCAAAATAATGCAGTCATCAAAGGTGACGGAGGAGCAATTGGGTTGACAGAAGACCGCAGCACTTCGTAGGTGGATGGTTGCTGGACCCGAAGTGAGTCATCTAGTAGCTGGATACGAGGCCATGTCTGGTATGAAAGATGCAACCAACAACAGCAGACACCATGAGCAGACACTGAATGCCCAGAAATCTTTCTTTGAAAAGGTGAAAGCACTCTCTGCAGTAATGCAGGAGATGGGCAACCCATTCCAAGAGAATCAGCCGACCTATTGGTACTAGACATGAAGAACATTGCAGACCCAACTCTAGCCGAAATGGTAGCTACACATCACCAGCGGGGCAAAGAGCAGTTCCATTCATTCATGGAGGGGCTACAGAATGAAGGTGAATGTCCTTTCTATCATCCAATTAATAAAAACAGTTTCTTTCTTCAAACAAGAGCAAGCTGGGGAAGTTCTAAGGAGAAAGTCCTGAAAGACGACTGTCAGCTGTTCTCACGACTGTTCATCTCATGCCAGAACAGGCAGTGTGACTTGCAAGAATTCTTCAAGCATGAGAATAGTCATACCCTGCATCTCTCAGTGACAGCGGCAAGCTTCATACATGTCAGAAGTCACAGCTGGCTGAAATTCTTGAAGCGCAAGTGAACATCCCAGACAGAGAACAAGGGGGATGCATCATCATTGATGGCTCAGCACTATCAATGCCCTACCTCCATGCACTTCAAAGATATTTGATGACTATGCTAAAGAAGACATCATCCCAAAGGTGGAATCCTATGGTGCCAGGTACGAGAGGTGGACGTAGTGTTTGATGTGTACAAGAAGTCAAGTCTGAAGTCCGTGGCAAGATCAAAAGGGGCAAAGAATCAGAAGAAGAGTGACAGGAACCAGTAAGACCCTAAGTAACTGGAAAGCTTTCTTTGAGACGACAGTAACAAGACTGAGCCGTTTCACTTCCTTGCGGAAAAGATGTGTGAAGCACAGACGACAAGCACAGTCATTGTCACAAAAGGAGAAGATGCCATTAGCAACACAAGGAAGTCACTGGATGCTGTGTCTCCATGTTGTCATGAAGAAGCTGACACTCAAATATTTGTACACGCCAGGGATGCAATGACGGATGGTAGCAAATCCATTATCATTAAGGCTAATGACACGGACGTACTAGTCATAGCAAAATCTGTACTGCCATCCTACAGGAACTAGGTCTTGAGAACATGTGGATTGCCTTTGGCCAAGAGCCAAGGTGCGATGGATTCCAGTCCATGAGGTAGTTTCTGCAATAGGGCCTGAGAAAGCTAGAGGGATCCCATACTTCCATGCGTTCACTGGATGTGACGTCGTGTGTGCCTTCCGCGGTAAAGGGAAGAAAACTGCATGGCAGACTTGGAACGTCTTTGATGATGTTTCTGAAACATTCACCAATCTCAGCCAGCATCCAACATTGATTCGTGATCTTGACCTGCAGAGGCTGGAGGGATTCGTTGTCCTCATGTATGACAGATTAAGCGCAGCCACTGGTGTGGACGGAGCAAGACTGGATCTCTTTGCCCGCAAGCAGAGGCCGTACAACTCAATTCCACCAACACAGCAGCCCTCAGAGAACATGCAAACGTGCGGCCTATCAGGCTGGGATCATCTGGGCCAGGCAACCATCTCCAGTCTAGACACGAGCAGTCCACTGAATGGGGATGGACACAGAAAGGAGAGACGTGGCAGATATGTTGGACAACACTACCCCCTTTGCAGCCAGCTGTCAGGAACTGATCAAGTGTTCCTGTGTAGAAAGGTTGCAACCGGAGATGCAAGTGCTTTCAGTCAGGCTCCCCTGCACAGCACTCTGCAGCTGCATATGTGGACAGTAGCAGCTGGAGGAACATTCGCATGATGCATAACTTGAAATTTACTAGCCAGGGCCCGGTTGCAGAAAGGCCTTAGCTTCATATGACAATCATTAAAGTGGTGCAAAATCAGAAAAAGTGTGTGTCAGGGGGCTTTAAAAACAGGAAAATCCACTCCAGCAGGCTTGAAAACATAGGAATCCACACCTAGATCATGCAAATCAGACAACTACAAATACTTCGAAGCAAAAAGTCAACTTCGGGAGGATAACTTGGCGGCCATCTTGAAAAATGGCCGCCATCTTGGATTTTCAAATGGCCAATCAGAGATTTGATTAGAATCCCCTGGAGAACAAATGTGCCAAATTTGATGCTTGATCATCATTTGCACGATTCCTCTCAAAAATTGCCGTTATCTGTCCCACTAATACACACAGCTTCTAGGAAATGAAATTGCGAGAAAAAAAATCGAGAAAAAATAAAAATAAATAAAAAGTTCAAGTGGACGTGGCTCCACCCACAAGGGGCGTGGGACGCCCCTCATCAAAAAGACACAACTACACCATGATATTAGCTTGTGTCCAAGTTTCATCAAGATCGCATCAAACGTCACCGAGCTATGCTCTGGAGAGAGTCACAAACAGACAGACAGACAGACACAACGAAAATAGTGGTCACTGCTGGCGCCCGCGAACCAATGAAAAAAAATAAATCAAAATAATGCTTTTTAAATATAAGAAATAAATAATATCATGCTTTTAAAATATAGTTTCGTCTCTTCGTCTGAATCTCTCTAGCAGATGATATTCTCATTGTTTAGTGTGGGGATTAAGAATTGATATCGATTACAGCTTAAAAGTAAACTTAGCTTGGGTGTCACCATTGTTTGAAGATGGCTTAAAAACATGAAGAAACATACCAAAGGCAATGTGATGTTCTGAGATGCCTGAGAAATGATTGTACACCACACCACCCTGACATACCGTGCGTGCATTCATTGCCAACTTTCATTATTACTCTACTGTAAGGTTGATGTCTGTGGGATTTACCCAATGAAGCCGTCATTGCAAGTCGACCATTGTGCTCCCAGGGCATAAACAACTCAAAAGCTAACAATGGATTTGAAAGGAGTTGTACAAAAAAAGCAGGCTGCTTGCAAGACATGTTATGACATATCCAGTGGCATGTCCTAGGGCTGTGACTCAGTAACAAAAAACTTGGTCCGGATCTCGCTCAGTCATTTTGGCAAAAATAATTGCTTGGTCCCCATCGGCTCGGAACTCGGATAAGTTTGCAATGGCATCATACGCAAGTCAATCGCATGGGGGACACATGGCCTCAATATAAGCTGCAGTGCCCGATTACGAAAACTGTTCCTGCACCCAGTAGCTGAAATTACAATTGTTTGTACTCCTTTTCTCTCCCCTCCCCGTTTCAGTACACATGTTAAATTCACTGGGTCTCTTTTTTGAGTGACTAGCATTGAACGCGTCGCTTCGCTGATGGTAGTTGAACAACATAACGTAGATACAGGATGTGCCAAAAAAAAACCAACAACTCCACAAAATAATCCACAATATATTAATTTTTATTCTGAATGAGATAAACTTCAGGAATATGTGCTACATTTTGCGTGTGACACAGGTATACCAAATATCAGAACGGTGACTTGTTAGACTTTAGCTTGACACTCGGCCGATCACATGCTCCAAATGTCCACCTCTGTGCTGAGTACATATTTGAACACGACGGGCGAAGTTGTTGATTACGTGTTGACATTCGGTGAGTGGGATGGACCTAACTTTCTCTGTGATTGCTTGTTTCAGCTCATAGATGCTTCTAGGGTTATCCTTGTACACAATGTCTTTGAGATATCCCCAAAGATAAAAGATCTGGTGGGCTCAGATCAGGGGAATGTGGAGACCACTTGACGCTGAAGCGTCGACCAATAAACTGTTTCACTGAAGCGGCTTGTCACTCACTCATAGGACTCAATTGCGGTGTGAGAGGTTGCCCCATCCTGCTGAAACTGTTTTTCCTCCCTTCATAAGCTTTTCCTGCGACGAAGGACAGCCCAGAACTCATTCAGCACTTTAATGTAGCACTCAAAATTTATGGTCGTGGCATTACCGTTCTCATCATCGAACCCAAACAGTCCAATGATGCCATGTTTGCTCATTGCTCACCAGGCCATGCGCTTGACTGAACGTAAGCATTCCTAGCGTACCTCATCGGGCAGTACTGTGCCCCAGTAGACATTGTACCTTGAGTTGACTTGGTCATGAAGCGAAAAAGTGAGCCTCGTCGGAGAACCAAATCTCATTGAGAAAAACCAGATTCCTCCTCAATTTTCCCCACAAACCCCCCCGAGTCATTTCCAGATGCCTTTTTTTGTCCGGGTCAGTGAGTTTGTGTCTGATCTGTATTTTGTATGGATAACGTTTTATGTCATCACAGAGAATCCTCCTGAAACTTGACACTGTCAGTCCAAATTTTTCACTATGGCGGTGAAGCGACTTTTTTGGACTTTCCAACTGACTGTTGGACCCTTTCAATGACCTCAGGAGTTCTCAGCGAAGGGCGTCCAGAATGAGTTGGTCTGTCCGATGATTTTGAGTTGAAGTTGAGCACAGTTCCTTGCTTTCGAAATGTATTTTTCCATTTGAATATTCTCACTTTGCATGGGGCATCTCTGCAGTTTAGATTTCTTTTGAGAACTTTTTTTGAGTTTGGACGAAGGATTGCGTTTCGATATAGGAGTCCACAGAAAGAGCCTCTTCATTTGTCCAGGGCATTGTTTTCTGCAGGACCTCAGCTATCATTATCTGAAATGAGAGAGAAAAAATACATGAAAAACAAATGAATGGTGAACAAAACGAAGGGGTTGGTTGTTCTCTTTTTTTTGGCACACCCGGTATGTTACAGTTTAGTACAGTAACACTATTTATTGACAGTCAATATTTGCTATTTTTTTTATTCCAGAAACATTTTGTTTACTGCTCACAACCCAGGGTTAATTCTAATAATACGCACACTTATTCGCCAAAATACAATATTATAAATTTGGTTTATGTTCCTTGGGATCAGACGTTACATTGATTTTTTGATTTTTTTTCAAGTTGCAAAATGCAATTCTCAATGAGTCATGAATAGTACATTGACGTAAGGGCACAGCCTAGTGCTCGATGTAACGCCATAATGACATCCCAGACACAATGCCATCTTACTAAATCCGTCATCCCGACGCCGAGCATCTAGCATTTAGCCCATGGCCTCCGGAGATCAGATAAAGTCAGATATATTGGGCTATACGGAACAACTGCCATCAGCGAAGCAACGGGATGGGTTGAATTCTGGATGACAGGATGACGTGCACGCCCGTAGAGGCCTAGTCTATCACAAGATGTGACATCGTAATGATGTCCCAGACGCAACGCTGTAATAACGCCCCCAACCAAAAGAGCGTGACGGACACAGAGGAGGATGGACGGACGGAGAAATCCGGCAGCTTTAATATACAGACTCACTGGGTCTTGCCAGCTAAGAACCTCCACACAGTTTCTATCTTGGATTAGGTTACAATGTAACACCGAGGACGCTTTAGTAACGTAACGGCGGTCATGTCGGCCAAAGGACCAAGATGCTCCAAATCGGATTAAGAGCCTTTCTTTGCCTATCCAAGGTTAAATCAGTAGGCCGGGTGGCTGATCATGCAGCGTGCCAGGAACCTCACCTCACTGAGATCCTAATCCAAGGTAGAACCCGAGCAGAGGTTCTTAGCCGGCGTGGAGATGAATTTAATGATGAGCATTGAGCACTCCAAAACCCGAATATCCTCTAAAAGGATTTATAGCGAGTCTGCTATTCTAAACCAGCAATATATGGAGATTTGGGGCAATAGTCGATAGTACAATTACGGTATGGTAACTGTAATATCTCAGCTGCAGTGCACAGTTACAGTGTCCATAACGGTAACATTTTGCTTTTGAAACTCACAAAGAGAAACAACATGACCATTCTATAGCACATCCGATTCATATACTAATATACATTTCTTCCGCACACACTTGCAAAACACTGCAGTTACTTCATTACATGTGACAGGAATGATGATGAGAACAGTGGAGCAGGCACAGGGACGTTACCATGAAAAACAATTAATTATATACTGTCGGATCCTGACATTTGCGGGGTATACATTCCTGAAAAATGCCACGAATGTCAGGGTCTGCGAATGTTGGGACATTTTTGTTTTTATACATGGTCTACGCTCGTGGAAGAGCGCTATCACAGAACAAATCAGGACACAACATTACAAAGGGAACAGCAGGAGAAAGGGGGGGAAAAAACCAACAGCAGGGCAAAGGCAGAAAGTGGATGGAGAAGGACAAACAAGGTAATGATGAGGAGTAAGGGAGAACGCAAAAGGTGGACAATATGGATACATGAGCAAAATTGTGTTTGACCAGTTTGTGATTTTCTCAAGGTCTGAAGAGAGAGAGGGAGAGGCTGCTGTCTGTCTGTCAGAAGGATGAGAGATGTCACGGCAGAGAGTGGAGTCATCAGCAAAGAGATAAAGAGGATTTTCCAGAGTCAGTGAGATCATTGATGAAGATTAGGATTAAGATTGGGCCCAGAACACTACCTTGGGGGTACTCCAGCCTTGATCAGGAGAGGAGATGAAAGGGTTCCATTGAGAGCCATGCTTTGGCTCTGAGAGGGGAGGACATCAGTAATCCAAGAGTAGAGTTGGCCTTGGATTCATGAGGTACACAGTTTGGAGAGCAAGGCAGGATGTCAGACTGTATCAAAAGCTTGAGATATGTCAGAGAGACTAACCTGATCTCATGCCTGATATTGAGGGCCTCCACCATTTTTGGGAGAGTAGAAGCAGCATGTCCAAGGTAGAGTGACCAGCCAGGTCTGAATCAAAATTGATGAAATCTGAGATGAGGCTGTTGGAGAAAAGGAATGATTTTATGTCATCTGCGATGATGGATTCCATGACCTTGCTGATGATTGGAAGTACAGCGAGATAATTGGTCTGTGGATAAGGGGATCCGTTTTTGCACCTTTTTATGTAATGTTGTGATGTTGGCTGATTTCCAAGCAGATGGAAGATGACCTATGGTAAATGACAGGGTGAAAAGGGCAGAGAGAGGAAGCACAACAGCAGAGCAAGTTTTTAGGACGCGTGAGCTGATGCCGTCTGGTCCAGTTGCAGAGTCAGAATTGAGGGTTGCCAGAAACTTTTCCCCCCTTTTCAGGTGCAAAAGATACAGAATTCAGGAGCAGTTGGGTACGACTGGGAAGGGTGGGTACAGAGAGGGAGGGGTTAGGGACCAAAGATTTTGAAGCAAACACAGAATTGAGGCATTCGGCCTTCTCACAGGCGGAGTCAGCTGTGGTGCCGTTTGAAGTGAGAGAAGGGATGGAGGATATTAGCATATTCCAGAGACCAACTTAACAAGGCATCATCTGCTTTTAGAGGAGGGAGACAAGTTTGAAAGCTCTTTCTTGAGATTGGACAGATGTTGTTTTCTGGGTCTCCTGAGGGTGGACACACACTTGTTGCGGGTTTTGTGGAATGATCTGAGGTTGCCTTCGGTCGGATTTGCCTTCCAGGAGGAGAATGCAAGTTGTTTTAGGATGGGTAAGAGAATTGAAGATGAGACGGGATGAATCCTTGCAGAAGAAAGAGCAGGTTTCTGTGGAAGAATTCCCAAGCTGAATTAATATCAGCGGCGGTGGATATAGGGGACCAATCCTGAAGTGTAAAGAAAAAAAAAAAACAGTGAATACGCAAAGCGCAAATTTCAAAGCAGGTCACAATTTATGACCCACGAATACATGGGGTCCGCGAATAGCGGGGTCCGACAGTATACATAAAGATTATACACAAAAAACTATTATTTAATTAACTTTATTGTTATTATTTGGGGGGGAGGTGGGTGTTGAGGGGAGAATACCGTTGTAAGGTAAAAATGAACAAACACCGACAGCAGTTTCACCTTTTGATAAGAGCCTTTCATGGAGGGCATTGAACATGTATGTGTCATGTCTAATTCAACGGACATATTCTCCTCCTATGCCATGATCATTAAAGACATTTTCTTAATGAACACAAATACAAAATAATCAACTTGTTATTTGATGTTAAAGTTAATGCTTCACTCATTCTTCTTTTAATGTGACTCTTTCATTACTTTCTTGGAATGAGAATTAAATACAAAAAAATAAATGAGAGTTGATCAACAAATAAAGTCAACGATTCATTACAAACATGACAGTAACTCAAGTGAAGAACAATTATTGACGCATGTAAACTACATATTGTGCTGACAAACACAAATGCAGTCATACACTTGGTTTATGTGTTCACGATTACTGCATCATCTGTAATTAAACCAAACAACTTTAAAACTTGACGAAAAACCTTTGGGAAATGATTTTGCCTCTTTCAAGGTCAAATAAAATGCAAAACCACTGGATAATGGAAGAGGCAAATGTTTTAAATGGTTTTCCAACTGTAACTGATAGGGAGTGAGGAGGAGGAGGAGAAGGGGGGTGGGGGAGAAAGAGGAGAGAAGGTCAGAAGGAGAGGACAAAAGGAGAGGAGGAAGTTTTTGCAAAATTAACTCCTGCCTCAGTACTTTTCAAACTTTGTGTTTCCAAACACACATGGGGAAAATACATGGTGGTTATATATGATAATGTTTAGTGAAATTATGTTACTGGAAGGGCAACAAACGGTGTGAGCTGATCTTTTTCTTCCAACTGCAACAACAACAAAACATCGCACCTGTGTCCGAAGGAAGCAGTTCAGTTTGGCATTTTTAATGTATACTAATAAATGTGTGTGTGTGTGTGTGTGTGTGTGTCCATAACTCCAAAACCAAGAAACATAAGAGCCTGAAACTTTGCATACATACTGAGGGAACTCCAAGGAAGTGCAAGAGTGAAAATTGGGTGTTTTGAGTTAATTAAAACACCCCTTTTGAATATAATTAACAGCCTTATTTAATTACATATTTTATCAGGCACATCCTCGGCCACCTTGCTCTCAATGGGGTCTTAAGGCGTATCCTGGGTTACCTTGCTGGGGTCTGAAGCCGCCATTTTTTGGCCTGCTCAACCATGCCTTGTCTTGGAACAGGCCACAGCGATTTCATGATAAAGTTTTTTTTTTCCACTTTCCTCACTCATATTAATTAATGCCTGTTCATCATAGCCACAAATCGCTGGGTACATTGCAATGCTTATTTCCACACATGCCATAACCTCGAGATTATCTTAAACCAAGCCGAAGTACAAAATTTAAGCTCCAGATTTGAACTTAGCAGCAGTTCCGACTACTTAAAAAAAAGTGTTCATTTGTCCAATTCGGCCATTGCTTGGGCTTTTCCTGGTGCATGGGTTTACATGACAACAGCAATCGGTAATTGCTTGCCAAGCCAGGCATTCCATTGGAGTGCTTGTTTGTGTGCTTAAGCCACTTGGTGAGTGCTCACCAAGCTGCTTGGTTGTTCATTACAAAACCAATAGACGTAAGACCCGTCGCTTCGCTGCTGGAAATACCAATCTTTGCGTGATTGCTAAAATAAAAAACGGAATAAAAATTAACTTTCACCCTTTAAAGATAATGCAAATAAATTATTAAAATATCACCTGCTTTTTTGTATACTTTTCTCACCTGTGTTGCAAGTAGAGCAACCTGCTTTGTGATGCTTTAAAAGATGGTGTATAATCAGCGTTTTCTGAATTAAATTGATATGAGAAACGGGATTGAATGGGACTTCTATTATTATAAGTGAAGAAGACGATGAAGGAGGAAGAGATTTTTCCGCCCAGATTTATATAGAACATGGTTAAAAATAAAACGTTGCTGTTTGGGCGTGTTTTAGTGCCCTGGTAATGCCCTGTTACGCTGCTGATGTACCCTCATGCTTCCTTCCCTCCCTATCCCCTCATGCTTCCTTCCTTGCCCTCGTGCTTCCTTCCCTCCCTATCCCTCATGCTTCCTTCCCTCCTATCCCCTCATGCTTCCTTCCTCCCTATCCCCTCATGCTTCCTTCCCTATCCCCTCATGCTTCCTTCCTCCTATCCCCTCATGCTTCCTTCCCTCCCTATCCCCTCATGCTTCCTTCCTCCCTACCCTCACGATTCTTCCTTGCCCTTATGCTGTCTTCCATTCCCTTATGCTGCCTTCCCCTCCTTCACGGTTTACCCTCCCCTCACTGTGCCTTCTTTCCCTCCTCTCACACTGCCTTCTTCTCTCTCCTCACCATGCCTTCCCTCCTCTCACGCTGTCTTCCATTCTCTCCCTCATGCTGCCTTTTGCTCCTCTCACGCTGCCTTCCCTCACACTGCATCCCCTTTCCTTCATTCCGCTCCCCCCCCCCTCACACTGCCTCCTCCATGCTGCCTCCCCCCTCACATTTCTCCCACCCCTCATACTTCCTCACCTCACACTGCTCCCCTTTCCTCACACTGCCCCCTCACGTTGCCCCCTCACACTGCCTCCCACCCTCATACTTCCCTCACCTCACGCTACCTCCCCTTTCCCTCATGCTGCCTCCCCCCTCAAAATGCCTCCCACCCCTCATATTTCCCTACCTCACGCTGCCTCCCTTTCCCTCACACTGCCTCCCTTTCCCTCACACTGCTCCCCTTTCCTCACACTGCCTCCCCTTTCCCTCACCTGCCTCCCCTTTCCCTCACACTGCCTCCCCTTTCCCTCACATTGACTCCCTCCCCTCATGCTGCCCCCTCACGCTTTCCCTCCTATGCTGCCTCCCCTCACATTGCCTCCCACCCCTCATACTTCCCTCACCTCACGCTGCCCCTTTCCCTCACACTAGCTCCCCTTTCCCTCAGCTGCTCCCCTTTCCTCACGCTGCCTCCCTTTCCACACATTGTTGCCCCACCCCTTGGACTATCTTTCCCCTCCTCTCTCTACCTTTCCTTCCCGCCCTCTCACTGCCTTCCCTTCCCTCCCTCTTGCTGCTATCACCTCCCAAACCCCCTCTCCCTACACCCCCATGGACATCTCCTGGCAGTCTCTGCATGCTGTCTTAATGTGCTGTTTTAATGTACCTATTTCGTTCAATCCTGTACTACCCCTCCCCTCCCCCCCCTTTTCCAGAAGTCCCACTGCCAAATGCAAGTTGAGAACTCCTCCTCTCACACTTGCTCCTTCCAAAAAGCCCCTTCCCCCTCCCTCTCGCTCCAACCCCCCCCCCCTCCCGGAGTGTATAGCACATTTGGTGAGGTGTCTCCCTCCCCCTGCTCTTCCCCCTTCCTAGCTCCCTCATTCCTCACCCCTCACATACCCACACTCTCCCTCTTTCTCCTCCCCATACCTCCTCTCTCCCTCCTACTCCTCTCCACCTCCTCCCTCACTCCCCCCTTCACCCTCTCCTTACTCCTCTCTCCTCACTCCCCCTCCTCTCTCCTTCCTCTCCCCTTTCCCTCCTCTCTCTTTCTCCTCCCCTCTGTCTCTCTCCCTCCTCCCTCCTCTATCCTTCCTCTCCCTCACTCTCCCATGTCTCTTCCCTCCCCCTCACCCCCACCCATCCTCCTCTGTTAATGGGATTATTTAAGACTGACGGTTTAATTTTGAATTTAAAACAGCTTCCTAAAGTGTAGCATGTATGAATCAGATTCGGAGTGAGCTGACCGGAGGGGTGCAAAGGTCGTTACATGTACGAGCATGCAGGCTGGCCTTTCTCAGGTAGATACCGTGGGTTTTAAATGTTCACACTCAGTTTTATTTGAACCCGGTGATTAAAAAGAAAATGTTGCTGTTTGGTTGTGTTTTATTGCCTTTCCCTTCCCTCGCAATGTCTTCCCTTTCCCCTCACCTCCTCACTATCCCCCCCCCTTAGTATTCCCGTCAGTGAAGCGACGGGTGGTATTTCCTAGTATGAAATAGCAAAGCCTAGAATCAATGAAACCCATTGGTTAATTACGCTTCAGAATTACCCTTTAGAACCCCTCAAATTACCTTTAGAACCCTCCAGAATTACCCTTTATAATTACCCTTTAAGAACCTTTATATTACCCTTTATAAATTACCCTTTATAATTATCTTTAGAACACTTCAGAATTACTTTTAGAACCCCTCAGAATTACTTTTATAATTACCCTTTATAATTACCTTTAAGAACCCCTCAGAATTACCTTTTATAATTACACCTTTTATTAATTACCCGCTTTAGAACCCCTCAGAATTACCTTTTATATTAACCTTTAAATTACCTTCCTTTATAATTACCCTTTAGAACCCTCAGAATTACCTTTATAATTACGCCTTTATAATTACCCTTTAGAACCCTCAGAATTACCCTTTTATAATTACCTTTTCTTTTATAATTACCTTTAGACCGAATCCTCCTCAGAACTTACCTTTTATAATTAAACCTTTATAATTACCCCCCTTCAGAATTAACCCTTTAGAACCTCAGAATTAA
>CM068967.1:13240347-13270697 GCA_035128595.1 Eptatretus atami | reverse complement strand
CTGACAGATCAAATCGATCAGTTGTACTTTGTTGTGGGCTACATTTAGGACCACTCTTTGCGCTGGAAGTGTTGTGTGTAAGTTGAGTTGATGTTTTCGACTTGAATCGTGACCTGCGCGACTGGATCTCGTCATGTTGTTCGTGCTGAATTTATGACTGTTAACCTGTCGAAATCAGGTATAACGTCACAATCACTCCAGGTCGGTATTTGATGGTTTCCATGAGTTGATCACATAATCCTCAACTGTACATTTGTGGGCAATGTACAGTCATAACATGGCGCATCCATCGATGATGACAGCATCTGGAACACCTTGGATTCGACTGATTGCTCAACTTGAGTTTCGTCTTCAGGATGCTTTCGACTGAGCTCCGCACCGCACGCGCTCTCATCAACAAGGAGGCTGGAGAGGGGACAGTTCGTAGAGAGACATCCTTGATATCATATCCCTGTATTGTTGGAGACATATGACTCGGGTGTAGTATCACTCCGTATCATATACTGCCTTCCATCCAGCTTGATGCTCTTTTGGTCGAAGTCCATCATGGTCACTTTCTTGGTTAGTGTCTGTTGAAGCTTGTTGGCCATGTCCAGATTCCAATTTTCCGCCATCTGTTGTCGTCCAATCTTGAGAGAATCATCAACGTTTACCTTGTCTGTCGCATGAAACGTAGTAGTTAGACACCAAAATTGTGTACGTGTAAGTGCATTAGAAGTGAAGATATAGCCCAAAACAGAATTTATCGAAAGTCGGTCGCGGCCATTTTGTTTTTCGCCTCTAAAAAAATTCCTCAAGGGTGCGAGTCTGGCACCCGGCTGATTCTAATTCAGGATAGCTCAGAGATGATGAATCAACCAAAAAAAACTTCATAATGACGCTAAAGCACACTTTGCCCTGAAATGGCCATTTGGCATCTCGACTAATACAAAATGAATGGAAAGACAAGATTACGAAGTGTAATTAAACAGTGTTGTAACACCCCAGAGGCATTGCCCACAGCAGTCTTCTTCTTCGGTATGCAACACAAGGCTGCAGGGCAGCATCAATGGCTGAGGGAACAGCTGATGCCAAGCTCTCTGTGGGTTATGACAGGAATTGGTAATTTGTTCAGGGTGTCGGCGATAGCACACCAACCTTTTGCGAAGGACATCATGGGATCTTTAACATCCACCAACTAATTCCAGCAGATTGGACGCCCAGTTTGACACCCATCCGAGGGACGGCACACACATTGATCAATAACCCTGCCTGTTAAACACCAGGATGGCAGTTTATAGCTGGGTAAGGATTCAAACCCAGGTTCGACAGCTTAGAGCCGGTGTGCACCCCTCTAGGGACGAGGCCACCCGACACCTCTTGGCCTCTCGGGCCTAGGCCAACCGACACATCTAGGCCTCTCGGGCCTAGACCACCCGACCAGCTCACCCAGAGAAGTGTTAATGTACACAATAATAAGGAGCTGTCCTTTCAAGACAATTCTCATCGGGTGCAACAAGATTCTTAAAAGGAATAATTTGAATAATCAAGAGCAAGCAACTGAATAAAAACTTTTAACTTTTACAATCAAGCCGTGAACAGCTTTCAGGCAACAATGCACATGTCGTCAGATTGGGTGAGAACTGGAACTTTTTTTTCTTTTTTTTTAACAACCTCTGTCATAAAGCAACATCTGACAAAGTTGTCATAAGTGTTCGACGTCATCCCTCAGTTCATTCACCCCCATGTGACTGACTGTATGCTGTAGCCCAGGGGTGCGCAAGCTGTGCCTGTGTGAGGTTCTGGCAAAACCTGTCGGAATAAAAGGCACAAACTATCAACCGATCTATGTGTCCTAACTCCTGAAACACCGTCCAGGTATATGACAGTTCAGGGACACCTTAAAAATATCTTAAGGAGAAAAGGGACATACTGTATGTTGGATGACCCAATTATAGTCTTTTCTTGTTAGAGGTTCTCCTGGTGGTAGAGATGTTAGAGGTGGTGGTAGAGATAAAAAAAAACCAAAAAGATTGACTTGATCTGATTTGTTTATATCAATCTGAGAAAATGAAGTCAAAATTCAACATCCTTAAAATAGAATAAAGCATTCCACTGAAATAGTCTTCAGCAGTCTTCACAGTTTATCTGAATTGCCAGAACTCGTCAAACGTCATTTCTCTCTTTAATGCGGCCACAATTATTCCCACGTTCATGTGGGGTTTGTTGAGGAAGCTTTTTTTGGCCCAAGTCTTTCACGAAACGGCTGGCCAGGCCAGACGTTCAACTGAGTAGTTAGGGGCAGGAATTCGTTGAGGGTGCCGGAGATAACTCGTCTAATCTTCGTGAAGGACACCGTCAGATCTTTAACATCCACCAACTAATGCTGGCAGATGGAACACCCAGTTTAACGTCCATCTGAGGGACGACACATACATTGATGAATCACCAGGATGACAGTTTATAGCTGGGTCGGGATTCAAACCCATGCGAGACAGCTTTGAGGTAAGTGTGCGTAACTCTAGGGCTGCCATCATGCCAGGCCAGAACTCATCACACATATGACACTGTTTCATCACTGCCAAAAAAAAGAAAAAAAAACGATTGGGTTTCATCTTTGTGCTCACATGTAATCTCATTAAATTTGAATCCAATACAACAACAATTGTCAACACAAAGAGCTGCTGTTTGGACAGCTGCTGGAGGTGACATTGTTGAGTCAGGTGGAGGAGGAGGAGGAGGAGGAATGGGACCATTCTCTGTACAGAGCATTGGTGCTGCCTAAGCAGTCTCCTTGGTTATTGGACACAATCCTGGACGGGTCGCCACTCCGACACAGGATATCAGCAAGCTGGCACTCACTTTGACGACCTCGGAAGGATGACAGGTTGAGTTAACCCCACCTGTATTAACTCAACAACTGAGCGCGGATTTGAACTCAGGACCCGAGGATCCAAAGCCCGCCACCCTACCATTAAGCCAACACCAGGCATGGTCAGGTGGATAAGATGGGATAGATATGAAAGGTGGGGTAGGATTTCTGCTCCAAAGAAACACCTTGTATAATATATATTATATATATATATATATATATATATATATATATATATATATATATATATATATATTTAATCTGTCTATAATGGAGCAAGTATTTGTAAGTATGTATGTATGTATGTTGTTGTTCTTCTTTCGGCTGCTCCCGTTAGGGGTCACCACAGCGGATCATCCGTTATGATCCGCATACTGATTTGGAACAGGTTTTACTCCGGATGCCCTTCCTGACGCAACCCCGGTCGCCTCTTACGACACAGGGATAAGGATTGGGTTTCGCCATGATTCCGGCTGCCTTACACCCTCTCATAGCGCGGCCCAGCGCAGAGCTCCCGTCCTCAAGCGATCCTCCAACCCAAGCCTCCGAGTAGCCGGATTACAGGCGCACGCCACTACCCCGGTTATGTATGTATGTCCGAATATATATATATATATATATATATATATATATATATATATATATCCATTGGTTGGACAACTCACCTGATGCCACCCACAATTGTAACCTGAAAAAATAGCACAAATCCACCATTTTGGTGCTATGCTAAGCTTAAGACATCTTCAGAAGTGTCATATTCACAATCGCCATGCCCTCTTTATAATTTTTCCGTTCAGTGTAAAACAACCTAAGCGACTGTTAAGAGTATCATCACATATCAAAAGGTTGGAGCCGATAGGCATAATGGGCCTTGTGAAGGCGACAGCACGTGTAGGCCTCAGGCTTTGGGCCTTATGCTTCAGGCTTCTGGTGTCAGTCTATGGTATGGGTCAGTGTAATTGGAATTATCCGAGCTATATAACCACAATGTATTATATATGCACATAAATAGTTCGCATGTTTTTGCTTCATGTACATTACCTGGGTTATTTTTATTTTTTATTTTTGGGAGTGGTCGAGGCAGCGGTGTGTTGCCTATACACCTCTCCAATAAAGGGACATGTCAGGAGAATGTGTTGCTTCCCTGAAACAAGATTTCCCATAGGGCAGGCACTCTCTTGGTGTTCATAATACAGTGCAAGGAAAAGGACAAGGTAGCTCCCAAGATGCTGCACATCACAATAATTTAATAAAATTTAAATGGAGTTGTGTTGCAGAAGTGGGTAATTGTAACACCTGGAGACAGACAGCACAGACAATAGATTCTGCTCTCCCTCTCCTTTTTTTCATATCCAAGGCCATTTGTTTATGGTCTGTGGGTGTCGTAAAAAGGCATATGCATACCTTACTGATTGTCAGGTTGCTAAACATTAACCACTCTCGCTTTGAACGAGATGTGGTGGCATTCACAACAAAAAACGTCATGTGATGAACATACTGTGTGGGAATGAGGAATAGGAGAGCACGTGGCTCGTGGAAGGAAAGGGCTAAGTGCCGTCAGGTACCGTGGATGAATTACAAAATGGAGAATTATAGCTCAGTGCATGTATCATCAGAATAATATCTCTAACAATGTTTTAATGTCGGTTTCTCTTTGTTTCAACATAAATTTAAATAATTTATCTGAAAATCTTTTGTATGAAATTCTTGGTGGGTTTATTTTTTTTTTTTGACAAACCACATATAGCCTACACTGGCTTGAAAGAAGGGACACAGCAACGACTGCATTCTTTGTCAAGAAAAAAACAATCCTCTCTCAAAACTTCTCAACTCAGTTTCAGGCCTTCTCGATGCTCATCGTTGACACGATATCAACTCAACCGTAAAACCAGAACGGCCACTCGGTAGAGCGAATACCTCCGCCAGGCTGATTAGTTTACGTATTGTATCTCACCGATAGGCCGGATCTGGATTCGGACCCAAACTAAAACTTAATCGGCTTGTTCTTGTCACCTAACCAACTCATCCACCAAGTTTCGTCCGAATCCGTCCACAACTTTTTGAGATATGTTGTTCACAAAGAAACAAATAGACAGACAGACAAGGGGTGAAAAGATAACCTCCATCCACCTTCGGTGGCAGAGGTAATGCTTGGAATCTCCCGTTGGGAAGCCCAGGCCCATTGCCCGTTGTTGTCACACTTTACATCAGTGTCATGTCGGTCCTTTCTGACCAGATGTCTGGACATGCTCCCTATTTCTTCTCAGCAATCCACCTCCACCTCCCACCAGCCTGGCCATGTTGATCCACTATTTCAAGTTAAAGTTTCAACACTTTGAATAGATAAACAGTATGAAGAACTCTCAATAAAACTACATTGGTTCCATTACTGCGTTCTATGCTCCATTTCAATGGCTAGATAATTCTTTGCTCAAATATAAATGTTTCCACAAGGCCCAAGGGCAGGGTTCACACCCTTAATAATTGCCATTTTCCAGCACATCACCACAACTTGTGCACATCTGTTGACTGCGGTTACACGGTGGTGTGATTACTGTGTCACAACACGAAATGGCACTCAAGTGCCCCAGGCAAAAAATGCTACAGTTAGAACTATAGTGCATGAGAGTTGTACTCTCGTATACTACAGTAATGTGCAGAGGATTACGACAGGAGAGGAATGTTGTTTTTACCAGGGAGGGGAAAGATTTCATTTCCCTGACGACACCGTCGTCACGGCATGTTGTTATGTGTGATAAGAAATTCAATAAAGGTAGTCGACAAGCGGGCATTCTTAACATGCTTCTTACAGAATATGCAAATAATGGCTGAAATGTTAACTCCCATCAAGCCACCTTGATGAAAAGGCCAACTCATGCCTGCCCTTTCCCTCCCCTGATGCATATATACACACCCAAATTTCTTTCCTTCTCTTCCTAAAAGTCTCAACTTTTTATTTTCTCTGGAGAACGCAGCTTACTCCAACCCCATACCAAATCTCTGTTTCCTAATAGGATGACAAGAGGTCAATTCAAAAGTGCATGCCTGATCGCCTCTGAACTGCACGGCCCTGGGTTCGATTCCCAATAGAATCAGATCCTCCACCGAACAGATCTGATACGCTCGTGCCAGCAGGAGGGACTGCATCGCGACACGCGTCGCACAGAGCCAGTTGTCTTGTCTCCACTGGGGACGATAAACACCGAGCTCGCCACATCCTTTTGGGACATTAGTGGTGTAGTGCCAATTTTAGAGGTGCAGGAGACCTGGAAAAACGTGTCTACCAAGTTGTCATCACGAGATCCATAGTCACATCAAGTTTTAACACGACACTAACCCCAAAACGAGTGATAAATTAAATGCGCACGATAATAAACAAAGGCTAAACACTTCTGACTCACCGGTTTTTGACACAACTATGCATGTTTTACACATAAAGAAGTTATTTTTAATTTGGTGCCACATGGCAAGGGCTGGCAAGATGCCCGAGGGTTACGCATGCTCATCTCTAAGCCTGTCTAGCCTGGGTTCAAATCATGTTCAAATCCCAACCTGGCTGGAAACCGTCATCCCAGTGTTTCACAGGTAGGGCGACTCATCAATGTGTGTGCCGTCCCTCAGATGGATGTTAAACTGGGTGTCCCATCTGCCAGCATTTAGTTGTTTCGCAGTCTTTTGTAAACATTAGTTGTTGTCTTTCTTGAAAATGACGAAAGAAGATAAAGCTTTGATGAAAGATAAACATCCAAGAGTAATGAAAGAGATGGCAGAGCAGATAGGCATGATGTTATTTTTGTTTGTTTGTTTTCACTTCCACTTATCGTGGTGGCATGATTTCATTCTTTCAACTGGCTATGACCAGTGTGACCACTCCTCATTTTCATAAATGCCAAGGTGAACCAATGAAAAAAAGCCAAGAATTCACAAGGTTTCGGAAAAGCAATGATAATAGAAAACCTATACGCCAAGAAAACCTATAGAAAACCAAGACGCCAAGGTGAACAACGAATCGCCAAGATCTTGTGAAAAAAGCCAAGGAGTGGTCACACTGGCTCCGACTACAGTGCGTCGCCACTGCTACCAAGTATTGTGGCACAGCTGTGCCGCTGATGTAATGCCCCTGTTACCAGCATGTTGGTACTCATTTCATTAACCTCAGAAGGATGACAGGCTGAGTCAACCCCATCTGGTGTCAATTCAGCAGCCAACGGGGACCCTAAGATCCCAAGCCAGGCACCCTAGCTGCAAAGCAACACCAGGCTTGTGCGAGATTGTAGAGCTACTGATGCTACCGTTGCCAGGGAAATGGATACAACCAACATGGTGATGCGCACGGCATAAGAGGATAGCTCTGAAACCCCTCGGAACAGCAAGGTTTAGAAGCGAGATGAACTTTTCAACCATTTTATATCCAGATTTAGTGAAGTATCTTGTGGATACAAAACAGTATGAACACCCTGGAAGACGTGAAGGCATGGAATACTTTGGATCCCTACAACCGGTTGAAGTCTGTGTGGATCAGTGATGTGGCTGTTCTTGCGAAGAATGGCTCTCACATTGTATGAACAAAGGTCGGTCTATAATAGATCAATGACACGGACTCATGTTGGCAGGGCAGATAAGCATGACGTTATATACAGTGTGTTAACATCACGCCTATCTGCTCTGCACACTCCTTCAATACTCTCGGATGTTTATCCGGCACCAAAGCTTTATCTTCTTTGGTCAATTCTGAGAAAGACACCAACTAATGTGAAAGACAACAAAAGTTTCTTGGCCCGATATGTTCCGCTGGATTAGGGATTGCGTGGAGGAGGTATATGCTTTATCGAGTGCCCTACTAGTTTAAACTGTTATCGTCATCTATATATACTAATACAAGGCAATGTGTGTGTGTGTGTGTGTGTGTGTGGTGTGCCTACATAAGTCCAAAACTTAATAAAACAGCCTGAAACTTTACATGCATACTAATAAAACTCAATGGAAGCGCAACAGTAATAATTGGGTGTTTGGGTTAATTAAAACACCCCTTTTGAAGAAATTAACGGCCTTATTTAATTATATCCTTCATCGGGTGATCCTCGGCCACCTCGCTGTCTGGGGTCTTAAGGCGTTTCCTGGGTAACCTCGCTGGGGTCTGAAGCCACCATGTTTTTTGACCTGCCCAACCTCACTTTGACTTGGAACAGGCCGCAACTTGGAACAAGCTGTTCATCATAGCTTTACGGATTGCTGCATACATTGCAATGGTTATAAACGCCCGGAGACGTCTGGATGATGATGTTGAGGATGTCACGCTCATGTTGACGCTCACTGCGGTGACAGCTGAATAATTCAAAACTGCCTGTATTTCCTGCCCCATTCAAACAAAATTGCTTACAGAGTGCTGCCCGAAAAACGTCAGAAGGCCTGGATCCTGATCTCCTTCCTTACTTCAGATTGCAAACTGAACTGTCACTACCAGAGGACTGCGTGATGAGAGGTACTCACCGCCTCTTGTCCCGGAAGAGTTACAGCCGAATTTCACCAAATTAGTGCATGATACGCATCAGGGCATAGTGAGGACAAAGCTGCAGTTAATAGATCTGTATTGGTGGCCAGGAATGGTCACGCACATCAAGTCCGCAATCAAGGCTTGCACTACTTGCCAGCAGCACGACAAGACAGCTGTGACACACGCATCACCACTACAGCTGGTTCCTTATCTCGATGCCGCTTGAGAGAAATTGGCAATCGACATAATGGAACCCTTCAACTCTGCACCACTGGATTGTCGTTTCGCTATCACTCTCATTGATTACTTTAGCAAATAGCCAAAAATTGCCTTCACCTCCCAGGTCACTTCCACCATAGTGATAAAGTTCCTGTCAACTATCTTTAGCAGAGAAGGTAACCCAAAAAAGTTGATATCTGACAATGGTTCACAATTCACATCTCAGGAATTTGAAACCTTTCTGAAAGAAAGAGACATTACCCACAGGAAGTCAGCAGTGTACTACCCACAAGTGAATTGGGAAATTGAGCAATTCAATGGAAGCTTAAAGGAAAGCTTGCTCACTGCTAACATTGAAGGGAAAGACTGGAAAACATCTACAACGGACTTTCTTCAAACATACCGAGCAACTCGACATGCCACAACACAGCGATCACCTGCTGAACTGCTTCATGGGAGAGAGATGCACACCAAGCTACATGTATCTGGTTTGCAGATGCCAAAGCCCAACACACCGTCACACAAAGACACGGCGTTCAGTGTACAAGAGAAACATAACAAGCAAAAGGTGTACACCGACAAACGCCGTGGAGCAAAGGATGTGAACTGTGAATGCGGTTCCTTCGTCCGAGTGAGGAAACCTGGCGTACTCCAAAAAGGACAATCCAAATTTTCAGCGCTTCTCGAAGTTACGTAGCAAAGAGGATCTCACACGTACAAACTGTCCGATGGACGGATCTGGAATGCGTCTCGTTTAGCATCTGCCTGTCAAAGGAATGCAAGAGATGATGCCGAGCTACCACTCCTTCCTGACATCACCGCACCACCAGCGCAAGACACATCAGAACATGTGCCGGTCGGCCGGGATGCCAGAATTCGCAGAACTCCAGCCTGGACTCAAGATCATGCGATGAGGTTATGTAACGTCCTATGAGAATAAGAAAAGGAAGCTAATTTAAACTGTTGCCATGTTTATTACGACTTGTTTTATGGTTAATCCATGCTGTGGCAATTACGACATTTCAACTTCTAGTTAATTGATATGATTGTTGTCCACTGAGATACAGTATGCTTGTGGTTAAAGGGGGACATGTGGTGTTGTGCATAGACTGGACGCGAGAGGGTGCAATGAGGAAGGAGTTCGGGGTGAGAGGTCACGAGGTGTGCAGTGCAAAGCTTGTTACGTTCCGATGTTCGGTCGAATAAAACCGTTGGAGGATATTGGTTTCCTCATTCTTGGAGTACTTTACGATACAACACGGTTGAAAGTGGACGCAGCGATGCGCTGCTCCGGCAAATGCTCCCACACCTGACCTTTCCTGAACTTCATTGCGAGAGGAGCCCACCATAGGCCGATCAATCAATCCTGCGCAATGGTTGTTTGTCAGTACTTTATCCTTTTAAAATTCTGAGCATCAACAAGGAAGCAGCACCAACTGAAACAGAATGTATATAGTGTTCCTTATGTGGGCCAATAAATGAAGCGTCACTTCCGCTTGAGCCAGAGACGTGTGCATTGGTCGATGCTGTTACATGGTGTCAGATAAGCGAACCAAATGCCACTATGGAAGTCCTAAAGCCTCCGGGACCAATGAATTTTAAGGTATCGAATGCTGCCGATGCATGGGACAAGTGGGCTGCACGATTCTCCAACTACTTCAAGGCTGCTGAGCTTAAGAAAAAAAAAGACGCTGACGTGCAGGTCGCCATTTTGCTTGAATTGGCGGGACCGGACTCCCTGGCTATTCACAAGACGTTTACCTTTGCTGAGGGTGACAATGTGAATGATTATGAGTTGGTGCTGCGGAAGTTCACGGATTACTGCAGACCGAGGTAAAACGTTGTGTACGAGAGGTATCGTTTTTAGAAACGTGACCAGGCGGAGGGTGAGACGATCGACCAATGGCTCATTCAGAACGAAGCAGCATGTGCGAGTTCGGACCTCAAGAAGAACTCATGATTCGAGATAAGATTGTGTTTGGTGTGCGAGACGAGAGATCTAAGGAGAGACTTCTTCGGGAAGGTGAGGTCACACTGCAGAAAGCTTTGGACATATGCCATGCCGCCGAATCAAGCAGGCAGCAGCTCGACGGCATGAAGGGTGCCAAGCAAGTCTATGCAGTGGATAAAGAGAGGCAACAACAGCACGCCACCTTTCTCAAGCAAGCCATGGCCAAACCTGCAGCCAGAGCCATGACAGTAGTTACAAAAAGGCGACAGGAAAGCCTTACTCAGCCTGTGTGCGAGTACTGTGGCAAGAAGCACAGTCCTGGGCCGCGCAGGTGTCCAGCATTTGGCAAAACGTTTGCCAAGTGTGGAGGCAAGAATCACTGGGCTGCTGTATGCAAGGGTGGAGGCACAAGAAGGGTACGTCTTCTGGATGCAGATCCCGAGTAAGGTACTGAAGAGTTTCTGGTCATAGATTCGATGCTCATCGGTAACCTGGATGATGACGTCCCCCGGTCTGTGGGCAGGTGGCAAGAACAGCTTTCAGTTGGCCAGAGTGTGGTGAACATCAATCTCGATACAGGTGTCCAGGCAAACATAATCTCGCTTGCTACCTTGACTATTGCCTGAGCACACCATAACACCCACCAACGTCATTCTCACTGCTTTTGGTGATGGCAAGATTCAGCCATTGGGTACAACAGTGATTCCCTGCAAGCACAAAGGGCAGGACTGGAGAATCAAATTCTACGTCACTGAGAAAAACACTGTTCTCATACTAGGGCAAAACACATGTGAGAAGCTGGGCCTTATCAAGCGTATGGATTCACTGCATGCTCCACTGACCAAGGAGAGGCTGCTCGAGCAGTACGGAGATGTGTTCACAGTGATTGACATGGCTGACGGGCACTGGCATGTGAAGCTGACAGAGAAGTCCTCCGACCTGTGCACACTTAATACACCCTGGGGAAGGGTGTGAAATCATGCACAAGAGAAACCAGGAGGCCTTCAGCGACATTCCGAGTGTACAGGTTATTGCCGACGACATGATCATTTCCGCTGAAACCGTGGAAGAACATGACCAAATATTGCACAAGGTTATGCAGAGAGCTCGCCAACAACAGGTGAAGTTCAACAGGACGAAGGTACAGTTCCGAGTACCCAAAGTGCTGTACACGGGCAACATCATCACTCCAGAGGGACTGACACCAGATAAGTCCAAGATCCGAGCGATTGCTGACATGCCTACACCAGAAAACAAGCCAGCACTTCAGCGCCTGTTGGGCATGGTCAAATACCTGGCGCAATATATACCGAACGAGTCGGAGACCACGGCACCGATCCGTGCACTGCGCAAGAAAGACGCAGCCTGGAGCTGGGAAGCGGAACACACACAAAGTCTCAACAAGGTCAAAGCAGCATTGGCAACAGAACCCGTTCTGAGGTACTACGACGGCTCTAAGCCGGTGACAATCCAAGCAGATGCTAGCCAGAGTGGGCTTGGTTGTTGTCTGCTCTCGGAGGGTCGGCCAGTTCACTGTGCATCAAGGTCCATGACGGATAATGAAAAGAACTATGCACAGATTGAAATGGAACTGTTGGCAATCTGCTACGCATGCCACAAATTCCACCAGTGTGTGTACAGAAAGCCAGTGAATGTGCGGACGGATCACCGCCCTCGAGAGGCAATTTTCAAGAAACCCCTGGGCAAACCCCTGGGCAAACCCCTGGGCAACTCCACGACTGCAGAGAATGCTTTTGAGAATTCAGCGCTATGAACTAGATGTGAGGTATGTCCCGGGTGAGTGCATGTATGTAGCCGACACACTGAGTCATGCATACTTACCTGGTGACCGATGAGACGACCAGATGGAGGATGACATAGAAGTCTTGCTTCACTACCTGGTGCGTGACATGCCGGTGAGTGCCATGATACAAGAGCAGATCCGAGCTGCAGCTGCTGAGTATCCTGACCTCCGGACGGTAAGGCAGGCAGCCATGATGGGATGGCCAAAAAAGAAGCACAGTGCTCCGAGAGTCCTCCAAGACTACTGGCCGGTCCAAGATGAGGTACACATAGCTGACGGACTGCTGTGTGTTGGTGACCGCATTGTGATCCCAAGCTCACTGAAGAGTGAGATGCTGGCTCTGCTACTTGACAGTCACATGGGAGCTGAGAAAACGAAAGCCAGGGCCGCTGGTGCTCTGTTTTGGCCCAACATGACTGCAGACATTGAACAGACAGTGGTCAACTGTGCAGTTTTCCTCAGCCATAGGAATGCACAGCCCAAGGAGCCGTTGAGACCACACCTCATACCGGAGCTTGCATGGCAAAAGGTGGGAGCCGATGTCCTCACATATCAAAGCAAAGACTATCTCCTGGTGGTTGATTACTATAGCAAGTATCCGGAGGTGGTGAAGATCGAGGACAAGACTGCCACCACGATCGTCACTAAGATGAAGGAGGTCTTCGCACGTCATGGCATTCCAGAAGAGCTCGTGAGTGACAATATGCCGTTTGACAGCCAATAAATCAGGAGGTTCACGCAAAACTGGGGAATCAAACAGTCGACATCCAGTCCTGGATTTGCCCCGTCCAATGGCCAAAGTGAACGTTTTATCCAAACCATCAAGAGGATGATGAAGAAAGCTGATGACGACATTTACCCGGCACTTCTGGAGCACCGAAACACCCCCGTCACAGGTACATCATTCTCGTCGGCACAGATCTTAATGAGCAGGACTCCGAGATCCAAGATACCAGTCACCAAGAAGCTGCTCAAACCAGCAACAGTAGATCCCAGAGCACAGTCGATGCAACAGAAGCTAAAAACAGAGAGTCTATCCATGACAGGTCGGTAAGATCGCCGGCTAACCTGCAGCCGGGTGACGCTGTTCGCATCAGGAGGAAGAACACCCGGCAGGCAGCCATCGTTACCAAAGTGGATTCACACCCGAGATCATTCTGGGTTGGCAACGGCATCGGGAGTGGATTCCGCACGACCAGACGTCATCTGTTGACAACGAATGAGCCACCACCGGTTCTGATGACCCCTGAACATGACGTCATGACCCCTCGTGACAAGAACCTGCTGCGACGAGCAACATGAGCAATACCACTCATGAAGACATGAACAGTGGAGCAGGTATGCCACAACCAGCTACACCCGTGAGAGAACATCACACGCCCGACTGCACGCACACGCGTCCAACCGTGCAGCGTACCAGACGAGGACGTGAGATTGTTGAGCCTCAGAAGTAGAAAGATTTTGTTTATTAAATCCATAAACTTCTTGTAAACCGGTGTTGATGACCATCGCAGACTTGTACTGATACACCTGACGTACGAAGTTGGTTAAACTTTCACTCAAACTTGGTTTCTGGTGGCGCTGCAAGTCAATAAGTAGTTTACATGTCGCTAAAGTTTTGTGGACGCTGATTGTTCAGTTGACAACACTTTGACAATGTATCATCTTGCTATTCATTAAGAAGGGAGGTGTAACAGAATGTATAATATGGTGTTGCTCACGTGGGGCAATAAATGAAACGTCACTTCCGCTTGAACCAGGGTGTCCTCACGTGGGCCGATAAATGAAACGTCACTTCCGCTTGAACCAGGGTGTTCCTCACGCGGGCCGAAAAATGAAACGTCACTTCCGCTTGAGCCAGGGTGTTCCTCACGCGGCCCGATAAATGAAACGTCACTTCCGCTTGAGCCAGAGTGTTCCTCACGCGGGCCGATAAATGAAACGTCACTTCTGCTTGAACCAGAGACGTGTGATTGGTCGATGCTGTTCACGAACCATTTTAAAAAGTCCTTGTTATGGTTTATGGTAAAGCATTGATCCTCCTCCTCCTCCTCCTCCTCCTCCTCCTCCTCCTCTCCTCCTCCTCCTACTCGACTTTGAACACGTCAGAGAGGATCATACTTCATAACAGTAAATATATACAATATACACAGACCAAGTATTCAAAGGCCGCAACATCTGGCAGATCATGTTTGTACCTCAACAGAGAAAAATAAACATCAATATTAGTCGGTTAATAGTTGCACAATCCCTCACCTGAAGCATTGTTCAAACGTGCGAGATTGGTGTGTCGTCTGTGTAGTGTATGGAGATTTGTCCATCAGGCTTGGAAATTATTGGGCAGTGTATAGGTAATATATATATATAATATTCCCCCCCCCTTCATGTTTTTTTTCTACGGTCCACAAGCTGAAGGTACACGACACGACGTCGACAGGTGGTGTTTTGTTGAGACGATCTTTACATTTTCGCGCTTGGTTTCCGTTTAAAGATCGTTTGTATTAATTTCTTCTTGTTTGAAAGCTAAATATATAAATAAAAATGACCCTGAGGCGATGATCGTGAAGTGTTAAGTTTAAACGAAATTAAATTTCCTGAGGTAAAAACATCGGCTTATAGATAAAATAATTTGAGCAAACTCGTTTTATTATTATTATCCTTGATAATTTTTATTATTATTGTTATAAATTGAGGCTGAGGGGGTTTTTTTTTTTTAAAGGTGACTGGACGTTTGCATCCTTCTGTTTGTTGATTAAATTTCGATGTTAATTATTTCACAAAAAACTAAATTCTAATTAATTCTATAATCCATAAGTAATTGTTTTGTTTTTGGAATGGTTAAATTGGTTAATTTGTTTTTGTGCTATTCTTCTGGCGAGATTACTTCGTTATGTATCGATTACTTCGTTATGTATCGAAAACGCTTTTCTTCAGTCTTCTTATTTAATTACCACATTATTTAATGATATATCTTTAATCCCTGTTTAGTTTATATTCAGTTTGCGCCATTTAATGTACGAGTACGTGCCCGTACGTGCGTGGCCGTACGTTAAAAAAAAGAAGAATTGTGACGTCATAGCACCGTGTCCTGTCATTGGTTTGGTAAATAAATGGCCATAACTTGGGAACCGCTTGTCCGATTAATATCAAACCTTGAAAAGGCACATCCTCAGGTCCCCAGCAATATACCTGGCAAGTTTCAATGAGATCGGACCAGTGGTTGTCGAGAAACAGCGGTCACAGACAGACAGACAGACAGACAGACACACAGAGATTGCTGGAATTATAGATAGATGCAGTGTAAACGTCTGTCACGTGACCTCGTGGTGTGCGTGCGCGTGCACGCGCGTGCCAGTTGTTGGTGACTGCGACCTCCACACATGGGTGGCTTTTAGGAGATAGAATGGAGACCTACCAGGTCTCAAAGTGTGTGTGTGTGTGTGTGTGTGTGTTCATATTGCACAACGTGCTACATTATTGGTTAAAGAGTTGTGCAAATGCTTGCTTTCATATCAGTGTCAACTTATATTTCACGGTCGCTGATCAATTTCCCTCTGCCTTCAGGTTGTCTCCTGATCGGATATCTGAAATGGATGATACTTTCCCGAAGATAGAAGGTAATGTGCGTGATTACCCTCCCTTTATGTGTTGTTATTTTTTTTTTGGTTTGAACCAGCTAAGCTTGGCAAAGCAGATGATGTTTTGTTACGTGCAGAGGTTGTGTGGTGGTGGTGGTGGTGGTGGTTGCCTGCTCTTCATACCCCCAAGAAGGCTGTCCGTTTGAAACGTGTGAACCACCTGATCAATTTGTTTGTAGTGAATGAGAAGCTGCTGCCCACACAGCAATCGTGCTCCAAGATGGTGAGCAGTGTAACCTGGTGTCAAGGAACCTTCAAGAAGACCAGACCACTTCTTACCCAGAGTCGAGGCAGGAATTTGTCATTTGTTCATCGTGCCGGCGATAGCTCGCCAACTCTTCGCAAAGCACACCGTGGGATTTTCAATCCTGGACGGGTCGCCACTCCAACACAGTATACCAGCAGGCTGGCACTCATTTTGCCGACCTCGGAAGGATGACGGGCAGAGTCAACCCCACCTGGTATTAATTCAACAACCGAGTGGGATTTGAACTCGGGATCCTAGCATCCCAAGCCACAGTCATCACTGAACAAGAGGATTAACACTTTCTATAAGAAAATTTTTATTGCAAGCAGGAATAGTCTAATACATGGTTTCTGCGTTTTAACTTGAAAAAAAAAAAATACACAGCGGCAAACGTTTTTTCACGAGCTATTGGATGTTACCTGACAAAAAATGTAATCGCTTACTTTAATAGACCATAAATAGACCTTGGTGAAGCTTTCAAATCTAGTTTGCAGTTATCCCTATTGGTGAGTATGCCAAGAAAACAAGTGTCGCTGATGCAGTGCCCCTCTACTAGTACACACTGGTACTCATTTCGCCGACCTCGGAAGGATGACAGGCTGAGTCAACCCCCTGGTGTATTAATTCAGCGGCCAACGGGGCTTGAACTCAGGACCCTAGGATCCCAAGCCACCACCCTAACCACTACGCCAACACCAGGCTTTTTGTCTTTGGTCACTGTATAAGACTTCAGTTAGAGCAAAACAAGAGTATTGAAGCTCCGTGTGGAAGCCATATCTTGTTGCGCATGTTCGACTATTGGAAAGTATTCAGCTTCAAGCCACCAAGATGGCTTGACACCTCTAATCGAGAATATCCATACAGCCTCATATCCTTGGGGTTGCCGACCCTTGAACAAAGGAGCCTAAGGCAGGATTTGGTGCAAACGTTCAAGATTCTATGTTGATTCGATATCAACCTCGAATTCTGCTATTACTGCAGTCAATTCTGCTATTACTGCTTGGGACACCAGATGCGGTAATCTTGTTAACCTCGCAAATTATGGTTGCAACTTGTTCTGCTTCCTGGTTCAATGTTGCTGCTGGGCACTGCTGTGCTGCTCTGACCACCTTGTTCCTCAGTGGGAACCTGGTTGTAATTTGGATATCGTCTCCGGACCACGGTTAATCCATCCAATCCGACTGTCTCTTTTTCCTCTCTATTCCTCCCATTTAAATTTCCATCGTTTGCTTGCAGTCCATAGTTCACCTGAAGGGTGAAGCTGTACTGTTTGGGATTAGTTGTTTACTTAATGATTGCTTGAATCTATGTTTAGTGTTATCAATAATAAGTGTTAATTTGACTCTAACCACACTACTGCCGCCCCTCTGTTTCCACTCATGGTGCATTTTGATGGTAAATTTAACTATGTTAACGACTTGGGCCACCGCTCATGTCTAGCTCCGGACCATTTGGTTCATTCCAGCTTGGTTGAAGGAGCTACACCCTCGGGTGAATGGAAGTTCCACCTGTGGGTGCGACATTGGTGTCAGGATCTTGGGATTTGACCGTGCATCCAGGGGAGACAGATGGGGTTGTTATTGTGATTCTTGGTGTCAGAGTGAAATTCGAACTTGCACGTCTGTGGAATATTTGAATCTGAAGAGTTAAATTTCACAGTGGAAATTTGAATTTGTTAGAAAGAAAAAAAAACTGTTGGTAAATGTACAATGGAGGCAACATTACAAAAGAAGGCAACACCTGTGTGCAGCACTGAGTGGGAAGGACAACAAGCACCAGTAGGAGGCACTGTTGGTGGGAATACAGGCCTTTCTCTGCAAGATGTCACACAAATGTTGCAGGAAATGAGGACTGAGAGTGGTGCCAGAGTGGAGGGAATTGGAAGGCACGTGTCAGGGCAGAAATTGAGGAAATGAGAATGCAAATGTAAGGGCAGAAATTGAGGAAATGAGAAGTGAGCAGGCTGAAATTTAGTGCAAAATGAAGGTTTAGTTTCCTGACATGTACAAAGTCTTCAACGATGTCAAACAGAACACATCTGCCATTGCACAACTAAGGGAAGATGTAAACAGAAAAGTGAAGAGGACAAAGGATAGGTTGTTGACACAGAAAAACGGCGAGGAAATTAACGTAAACCCGAGTGAAACAATGGCAGATGTAGATGACTAAGTTTTTAGTCGTTTCTGATTTCTACAGGAATTCACAATGGAGAAGGAAGAGGTGGATGGAAGAGTGAAACTGTTTGAATGGGATGTGCTTTGTGAGTTTATTACCCTCGCTGAAGGAGAGGGTATTACATTTGTGTCTGTTTGTTTGTTTGTCTGTGTTTGTTTGTTTGTCTGCACAGAACTTTTGTGTTTTTCTCCGCAACCGCTTGTCGGATAGAGACGAAATTTTCACCATTAGTGCAACGACTCATGTAGAATGTTTTAATGATAATTATGACGTCATATGTCATGTAGTGTGGCAGCCATATTGGAAAAACAGAAAAACTTTGGACCTCTGTATCTGTGAAACCACACTACGTTAAAAATTGAAACTTTGTACATAGCAAGTACTCCTAATGGGAAATGAGTGTGATCTTTTTTTTTTACGACATCATAGGTGCATTCATCATGATGTCATAATTGCATATGTGGAACGTGACATCCGATCAGTTTGAAAACTTTTGAGGGTCATCTAGGGATCTCCCTCTGGTATAGAACTGCGGTATCGCCATTGAAACTTAAATGCGTGCCAATCGGCTTCACCAAGGAAAACGGTTGAAGAAACTTAAAAAAAAAGAAAACCCAAAATGTTTAATTTTTATTTGTATTTATCTATGCCAAAGTGGAAAATAAAATTTCACATTTTCAGCAAGCTAGCCACCACCTGTTGCACCGCAGAACAACACATGGCTAACAACGCATGCGAGTGACCCACTGAACTTTGTTCAAGTCGATCAACAAACAGTATTCAGTAATAGTGCGAATATTGTAGAGCGTTCGCCAGGTGGCTTAAGCACTCCAAATAAGTGGTTGATGAGAAATGGCTCGCTTGGCACGCGATAGGCAGTCACCAAACCGTCATATTAAACTACCTCCCGGAGATGCCCGAAATGTCAAATGTGTCTGAATTGGACAAATGAGCACTTTTCTAGGAGTCAGAATTGCTTGTAAGTTCGATTCTGGAGCTTAAATTTTGTAATTCTGCTTAGTTTAAGAGATCATCAAGGATATGGCATGTGCGGAAATAAAATGAAGCAACGAATGCTGACGTCTCCGGGCATTTATAAGTATTGCAATCTACCCAGTGATTCGTAGCTAGGATGAACAGGCATTCGATAATATGAGTGAGGAAAGTGGAAAAAAAAAACTTTATTGTTAGGAAATCGTTCCGGTCTGTTCCAAGTCAAAGCATGGTTGAGCAGGCCAAAAACACATGGTGGCTTCAGACCCTAGCGAGGTAACCTGGGATACGTCTTGAGACCCCATAGAGTGCGGTGACCAAGGATGCGCCTGATAAACGATATAATTAAATTAGGCCGTTAATTATCTTCAAAAGGAGTGTTTTAATTCAACCAAACACCCAATTTTCACTCATGCACTTCCTTGGAGTTTTCTTGGTATGCATGCAAAGTTTCAGGCCGCTCGGTTTCATGGTTTTTGAGTTATGGAGGAGACACACTGACTGTCACACACACACACACACACACACACACACACACACACACACACACACACACACACACACACACACACACATTTGTTAGTATAGATGGAAATGTGTAGACTTTCATTGTTATCATATTAGTTTAAGCATCACCATTATTTTGAAGAAACCTATTTTTTATCTTGAAAAAAAGTAAAATCTTGAAAAAAATCTTTGTAGTTACAGGTTACTAAAAGCAGGTTACTATGTTGATCTTGGAAAAATAAGATAAAACAGTTACTATTAGCATTGGGGCTCCACGTGTTTGCCATTGGCAGGAAGAACCTGTTTGGTAGGAAGGGACCATTAGTTTGGGTGGGAAAGTAAGGTGCCATAATGACCTAGCATACCATTCATACCCAGCAGTCCCATTTGACCTAGCATACCATTCATTTTTCCTGCGGTCATGCCGGTTATGTGGTTTACAGGCCTGCTGTAGGTGTTCTCCATAAACATGATGATATCTTTGCCAAGGATTGTTCAGCACCATTGGCAATTCTGTCTGATTGCCTTGTGCCAATATTTCCTCTAAACACACATTTGATGAGTTGCATTTGAAATGAAGTTGTAATGAAGTCTGCACAGGTTATGGCTTTTGCCATAACTGTAAAGCCCATGCACAAGCAAAAATAAATAAATAAGAAACTGATACAAAAATGTGCCGATTACACAAGTCAAGAAAGCAAATACAAGAAGCAATATTTTGCTTAAAAATGTTGTCGAGATGAAAATATATTTAATGTACTGTAACAATGAAAATGCATACAATATTTAATTTCTGGATAAATTTTTGATAAATTATTTTACCCCAAGCAAAAATGCTAGTTAGAACTTATAGTATATGAGAGTTGTACTCTCATATACTGCAGTAGTCTGCAGAGAATTACTACAAGAAAGGAATGTTATTTTTGCCTGGGACGTCTTCTTGAATAATATCTTTCAATGCAGACATAAGAGAGTGAATCGACCTTAAGTAAACCAGTTATTTTTGTTTATTGCAAATCCAGATGGTTAACCTTTAGAACCCTGAGCTCCTTAGATTTTGGGCTCCCTGGAGATTTGAATAGAGGCTTGGTAAAACGGTTGCTAGGGTTCAAAAGGTGAAGCATCACCTTTACTGAGGTACTGTTGAACGTAATTACACTGCGCACACTCAGCGAAAAGCGGGGTTAATCAATTGGTTAATGTTCGTCCATCCGTCCGTCCATTTTATCAGTTTACAATCGTCGGTTTATGATTGAGGAACAACTTATTCAAATTGTATGTTTATATTTTGAACATGAATGGGAACATGAATAGGAAGACAAGTCTGCCGTTTAACAGTACTTTAGCTCTGAATTTGTCCCGATCGCGCATGCGCAGAGAGGGGTGAGATTTTTATTTTAATTCTGTCTGGCAGTCAAACAAAATTGAAAATCATTCCAAAAAGGAAACTTATTGTTTCTAAGGATGTCATAAAGGACGCATACAAGAGGCACAAATAACTAATGTAACGTGTGAGATAAGGTGGTGTAATCCAGATCCAGCTACTAGAATTTTTGAGTGATTCTTCACCATTGAGAGATAGGGACAAAAACGATATATATATATATATATATATATATATATATATATATATATATATATATATATATATATATATATATATATATATATATATATATATATATAGCACGATATCTCAAAAAGTTGTTGACAGATTCGGACGAAACTTGGTGGACAGGTTTGGGTGTGTGACCACGACGAAGTGATTCGATTTTGGTGAGAATCCGAATCCGGATCCGACGACTAGAATTTTTAAAGCGATTCTTCACCATTGAGAGATCGGGCTAAAAAAACGATATATAGCATGATATTTCAAAAATGTATTGGGCCTGATATGTTCTCGTGGATCAGGCATTATGGGGCGGAGGTGTGCGCTATACTGAGTGCCTTTCTAGTTTTATTTTTGTTATTTCAAAGCATGCAACCCAAGGAGTAGTTTTCAGTGGTTTGTATTCGTATTGGAATTTTGTTTGTGTTCCTCTTAAGTGATTTAGCACACTGTTGCACTCTCCTGCTATGGTGATTGTACTTGCGATTGATTCAGGTCCACTTTACTTTGCTTCTGCAGTCCTCATCAATAACCTTTACGATCTGAAACAGAAGAGAGATGGGAATTTTGAAGCGTCTGTTAAACGAGTGCTCAACATGCTGATGGTGCTTGAGAAGGGTTTGTGGAGAACCACACGTGGAAACACAAGCTCCTTCACAGATAGCCAGGTAAAGTGGATTCGCTTTGGTATGTTCCTGCAAAAACTGCGTTTGAGTATTTGTGTTTTTTTTTTAAAGCATTGGACCAAGTTGATTCTTTAAAATGTAAAATTATTTAGGATGGAATTGCATAAAGTTGATTCGGATAGGAGATATTGAAATGGTTTTCAACATTGAAACTGCAGTATTTGATGATTCATTTATAAATGAACAGGAAACGAACACAAGTATATGTGGAAAAATTATGCACCCAGACCAGGAATCGGACCCAGGTCCTCCAGTGAATTGTACTCGTGTTCTGCCATCTGAGCTATCTGGGTGACTCACTGACTGAGCATGCAATTCTTCCACATAATATAGAAATGCCACACTTCCCCTCACTGTTTCCAAGACACTCACTGCCAATCATAGGAGCAGCGAGGGCCTGTCCATGAGAGGGTCTCTTCCCCCCCCACCCCCACTCACTTTGGTGGGACGATTCCATGTCTGCTATTAATCACCGCAGGGGGCATAGCGGACATGGAATTGTCCCCCCATGGGGGAAAGACCCTCTCGTTGACAGGTCCTCGCTGCTCCTGTGGTTGGCAGTGGGCAAAAGAGAGTGGCATTTCTATATGTGGGGGAATTGCATGTTCAACCGGTGGCTTGTTCAGATAGCTCAAATGGCAGAGCTCTGGTACGGTTCACCAAGGTTTGATTCCCAGTCTGAACACAAAATTTTTCCACATATACTTATATTTGATGATTACAATTACTGGGATAACATTTTAGCTGGTTCCTCACACAGCAGCTCTGTGTGTATGTGCATGCGTGCGTGCGCCCATGTTCAGGACATATTTAATTTTTTTATCATTTACAGTACCTTCAGAAAGTTTTCACACCCCTCAATTTTTGTCCCATTTTGTTGTGTTACAGCCTGAATTTAAAATGGATTACACTTAAATATTTTTGTCACCGATCTTCATAAAATACCCCATAATGTCAAAGTGAAAACATTTTTTTGGAAATTTTTGCAAAGTAATTAAAAATGAAAAGCTGAAATTTCTTGCATCAATAAGTATTCAACCCCATGAGTCAATACTTTGGTAGCTTTTACCAGTTGTTGCTTTTGAGCCTGGGGAGTAAATGCTGAAATCTCTGTTTGGGTTCTTCCTGACATCTTCGTTCTTTGTTCCTTTCACATTTCTTCCTAAAAATTTTTTTTTTCATAATTCTCTTTATTCATTCTAATTCTTGCTTTTTTTTCTCTTTCATCTGTTTTACTCTCTATTCCTTTCTTTCGCTACCTATCTTAGGAGAAGTGAATTATTGCAGAAATTTTTTCTGTAAGGCTCACTTGGCTGCGCCTGGATGGGTTTGAGGGTATTGGAGTCGCGGCTGAAAGTCAAATCCTATCCAGGTTCCTCCTGATGACTCCATCTTTGCTCTTTACTTCTTCGGGTTCCTTGTTGATCTTCCGTAACATTGTGGAAGTGCCTTTGGCAGCGCTTACCACTTCAAATCTTCTCGGGCATATCTGTATCAGCTTTGCACATCTGGATTTGGGGATTTTCTCCCATTCTTCCTTGTAGATTTACTCAAGCTTTGTCAAGTTGGATGGGGAGCATCGGTGAACAGCACTTTTCAAGTCTTTCCACAGATTCTCAATGGGATTCAAGTCTGGGCTTTGGATGAGCCACTCAAGGACTTTCACGTTCTTGTTCTGAAGCCATTCCAGTGTTGCTTTGGTTGTATGCTTGGGGTCATTGTCCTGTTGGAACGTAAATCTTCACTGCAGTCTCAGGTCTTTTGCACTCTGACGCAGGTTTTCCTCAAGGATTTGCCTGTATTTGGCTCCATTCATTGTTCCTGCTGTCCTTACAAGTCTCCCAGTCCCTGCCACTGAAAAGCATCCTCATTGCATGATGCTACCACGACCACACTTTATGGTAGGAATGGTGTTAGATGGGTGATGAGCTGTGCTCAGTTTCTGCCAGATGTAGTGCTTTGCATTCAGTCCAAAGAGTTCAATTTTCGTCTCATCAGATCACAGAATCTTTTGCCTCATGCTCTGAGTCTTCAGACATGCTGTGATGTGCCTTTTTCTAAGCAGTGGCTTCTGTCTGGCCACTCTCCCATAAAGCCTAGATTTGTGAAGTGCTGCAGAGGTTGTTGTCCTTCTAGAAGGTTCTCACATTTCAGCCAAGGAACTCTAGTTCTGTCAGAGTGCTCATTGGGTTTTTGGTCACCTCCCTGACCAAGGTCCTTCTTGCCCAGTTGCTCAGTTTGGTTGGATGGCCAGCTCTAGGAAGAGTCTGGGTAGTTGTATTATTTCCATTTCCTAATGATGGGGCTCACGGTGCTCTTGAGAACTTTCAACACTCTAGAAATTTTTTTATACCCTTACCCAGATCTATGCCTCATCACAATTCTATCTCCGAGTTCTTCGGACATTTCCTTGGACTTCATGGTAGAGCTTCTGTTCTGACATGCACTGTCAACTGGGACCTTGTATCGAAAGGTGTGTTTCTTTCGAAATCATGTCCAATCAACTGATTTTGCCACAGGTGGATGCCAACCAAGTTGTCGAGACATCTGAAGGATGATCAAAGGAAATTGGATGCACCTGAGCTCAATTTGGAGTGTCAGAGCAAAGGGCTTGAATACTTATTGACGCAACACATTTCAGCTTTTTATTAGGTCATCTCTACCGAGATGACCTAATAAAGCCGGACCAAATGTCCGTACGTCCTACGTCGTACGTCCGTACGTCCGCGTCCGTACGTCCGTCAACAATTTTTCTTTCCGATCTTGATGAAACTTAGTAGTGGGTAGAGGTCGATGAGTGTTGCACAACGATATAACTTTTGTCCGGGTTAAGGTCAGGACGAGGTCACGAGGTCACGTAAGTTATAAAAATCGCCATTTTCAAAACCTATCTAGTCTGCCATTCTACAAGATATTCGGCAACTGTTTATTGATTATGATAGTAAAAAATATTATCTTGTATCTAACCGGACAGATTTTTGAATTTCCTTCCCGTTTGGCCGCCACGTAACCTGGAAGATGGTCAAAACACCTCCCGGTACAAAGAAAACTTTTTACTTCCGATCTTGATGAAATTTGGTATGTGGGTAGAGGTCGATGAGTGATACCCAACGACATATTTTTTCCCGGATTCGAGGTCAGGGTCAAGGTCACGAGGTCACAAAAGTTGTGAAAGTCGCCATTTTCAAAACCTATCTCGTCTGTCATTTTAGGAGATATCTGGCAACGGTTAATCGATTATGAGAGTAAAAACATTATAGAGATGACCGTCACCCCACAGCGGCGGGTAATTTTTTTTAATTAGTTTGTAAAAATTTCTAAACACATGTTTCACATTGTCATTATGGGGTATTGTGTATAGATCGGTGACAAAAATTTAGATTGAATACATTTTAAATTCAGGCTGTAATGCAACAAAATGTGACAGAAGTCGAGGTGTGTGAATACTTTCTGAAGGCACTGTAAGCTTTTGTCATTAAATATTCAACTATTTAGAACTCGTAGAACTCGTAGAAGTACAGTTGCTCAGTTTGTTGTAGAAAGGGTTTATAAACAGGTGGCAAAGGAGGGGTTTATAAACAATCTGTGGAATGTAAATGTTTCAACATTATTTTCATCTCCTGCGATGATGGAATATCAAACTGTCAACATATTGACATCTCCCATTATGAGGTGGTGAGTAGTACAAGGCCTGTTCATCTCATTACAGAGAGGTTGATGGCTGGTTTGTTTTTTTTACCGTTTCTTCACGGATCTTCCTCTCTCTCTGCTCTTTCAGCCTTCTGACTGCAGCATGTTTTTCCAGTGACACCCACCTGGTTAAACAAAGCTTCCAAAATCCATCAGCATCTCGTGTCACCGTCCACCCAAACCCACAATCTTTTCTACCCCCATTAACCATACCAAACACAACCCTCTTACTTAAAGGTTACTATGTTTCCTATTCCTATTTGTTCATTCCCTTGCTTATTGTGGCCACCTGTTGCACCACTGTCTGTGTGTTGTCATTTGTCCCCTCTGTCACCTCTCTTTTCCATGAGCCAAGATTTTGTGTACAAAACAACTTGCCATTTTGTATTTGCCAAATGGCGATGGTCACTAATTTTCAATGAGATTGCAGGTTGAAAAGTGCTCTCTTCAGTTGTGGAACTGGGTGGTGGCTGAAAACACGCTCTCAACAATCAGCGACATAGACAATGCGAAATGTAAGGAAAAAACATATTGTTAAATCGGTTTCCTCCACACAATTTCTGCCACTTCCACACATGCATCATGCAAGGGTGGTTTTGCACAATGCTGACACATCCAGTAGTTTGTCCAATTATAATTTATTACATGATTGTGTTACCAGAAAGAAAATTTTTTTTTGCAACAGTTATTGTTGCTTGCAGAGATGGATAATCTGAGGGGGATTGGGGTGTGTGTGTGTGTGTGTGTGTGTTTGTGTGTAAATTGCTGTTGGCTCCTATCTCCACATGTGGATGGGCTTCAGGAGATAGAACGGAGTTTTGAGTGTATGCAACAGATAGTAATACTACCTCCCTGGCATTTCTGGTGATGGTTTGTAATATAAATAATTGGTTATTCCCGCCATTCACAGGTGAGAGATGTGAGTGGGTCTTTGTTTTTAATTTGTTTCTTGACTGCTTTTGACATTTACATGTGGTACATGCTTGGGAGCCTCAGTGGTGCATGTTTCTGTCTGCGCTGCTGCCAATGATTCGCCAACAAGCGATGAAACTGGTCCGGCAGCTGAGTGGGGTGTGTAGCATTGGGATTGTCATGCATGTACTATTTATGAATGTCTTCAAGCTTGGGAAAAGATTTGAAACAGCCAAATGGTTACCTGGTGGTATGGACGTGTTTTTTTTATTTTTTTAATAAATATTGGATATTATCAATATTATTAATAAATATTGGATTCCATCGTTTGTTCACATATTGAATTTATTACACACAAAGTTTTTCGAAGTATTGTTTAATTACATAGTTGGAAAAGAGTTATTATTCGCCTGAAATAAACTCTTTATATATACCCCGGGAGCATGAAAAAATAGAATTAGACTGCAGTTTGATCCCCAACTTCAGTTTTCCCCGGCAGGGAACCCTAGCCTTCCTCTCCTCTCTCCCCTCACTATTCCCCCTACCTCACTCTGCTACTCTGCTCCCTCCTCACTACTTCTCTTCCCCCCCACCACCATCTCTCCTCTCCACCCTCACTCCTCTATGCCCCCTTCCCCTCCCCACGTCCGACCAGATACATTCAAAACTGCTATGACAAGTACAGTAATTCCAGAGCAGAGAACCCTCCCCACGCTATTCTACACCTCCTCCCTCCTCTCCCCTTCACTACTCCTCCTACTCTTGCTCTTCTACTCCCCCTCACTACTCCACTCCCTCCTCTCCTTGCCCTCTCTCCTCTCCCACCTCATGCCTCCCCTACTCTTGCTCTTCTACTCCCCCTCCCTCCTCTTCCTCCTCACTACTCTCTTTAACCATGCTCTTCTACTCCCTCTCCCTCCTCTCCTCACACTCTCTCCTCTCCCCCCTCATACTCCCCCTCTCTCCTCTCATTCTCACTACTCCCTCCCCCTTCCCACATCACACCCGACCAGGTATATTCCAAACGGCTATTGGAATGCATTTTTCTCTAAAACGCCAATATTTGTCCGATTTTTCTCACCTTTTGTTGCAACTGAAACTTGAATCATCTTAATGACTACAAAAAATTAAATCAGATGGTGAATTAGAGTTAAGATATAGACATGAGGGAGTCTGAATGGACTTTATATGACGGGCCTTAATTTCACTTAAGGTGCCACCTTGGTGTTGCAGACAACATCTTTGATAAACCCCCACAGAAAAAAAAACATCAAGGGGGCTATGTCTGGTGATCGTGGGGGCCAGGCAGTTTGCCTGTCTCAGCCATACCAGCGACCTGAATTTTTTCATTCTGGATGGCCAACGACTAAGGCCCAATGAGGGGGACATCATCCCGTTGAAAAATAATATCAGGTTGCAGGCCTTCAATCTGTGGTAGGCTAATCCTTCCCACGTGTTCATGTAAATTGTTGAGGTCACTGTATCCTCCACAAAGAAAAATGGACCCACCAAGCAATCATGGAGAAGGCCACATAACACATTGATCTTTGGACTGTCATGTGTGTGTTGAATGACCATGTGGGGGTTCTCAGATCCCCAGATCCTCACATTGTGCCAGTTGACCCTTCCCGATACATGAAAGCAAGCTTATTCTATGAACATTACCTTTTTCAGGTAATCTTCGTCATCCTCAATGTGACTGAGCATCTCGAAGGCAAACGCCTTGCATTTTGAGTCCGTCGTTTGGTTGAGTTCCTGCAGAATCTGCACCTTATAGGTATTGGTGGTTGGTAGTCCCAGTTTTCTGGGTGCACGTCATTGATTTTCTGGGACTTTGTTGAAATGATTCATGCACTCGTTTCAACGTCTGCTGCACTTGTGCTTGGGACTGGTACTTTTCTGTTCTGACAACATCCAGTCTCCTTAAACCTCTTGTGCCACTCTCTGATACTCTTTCACAATGGCAGATTCCTTCCATACCTTGTACGGAAATTACGCTGAACTTGCATGTCGGATCTCCTCTTGATCAACCATTCGATGCACTAAGATTTCTCCTGCGGAGTCGCCATTTTCTTTTGCATTAAACCACCAGACCTGGAAATAAAGAAAACTTTGAGTTTCTGTATCATATAAAACAAAGGGTATCGTTTTATCACTTGTAGTACGAAATCTATTAACAACCAAAGTTGTCCAGGTCTTTTTGGAACACCCTGCATAGATGCACAGTATATTTCTGGCTAAATTGAAAAAAAAAATGTGGGAGAGAAGGGAGGGCAGGAGAATGTCAGAAGAGTTTGCAGAGAGACAGTAAATGAGGTAGAAATAAAATAGTATTATGGGGAGGGGAAAAGGCATGGAGGCGTCACAAAGTGGGAGAGTGGTGGGGTTTACGAAAAACCCACCATTTGCTGTACATAATAAATGGATGATCCCTGAACAACATGATTTCCATTTCAAATGAGAAAACTGATCCCATTTTTATCCACCTGGAAAGGGGAGCATAAGAGTCAGGGGTGCAAAATGCCTGCTATGAAGTCTGGATTGCAACTGGATGTGAAAAAATGTACAGAAATAGAAATGCACTGCATTGACAAGGTCGGTGAAAGCAGTGACCATTGTTTTCATTGGCATCTGGTGACTATAATGTCAGATAACTGCTGCCTCAAGTTTCCAATATCTGTCCCAAGGGATTGACCAGGAGTTCTCTGAATCCCACCGTAGTTGGATTTATTGAAATCTGTTAATCCGTTCTCAAGTTATAACATGACAGACAGACACGGCTCCTTTTTTAAAAAAATAAATATAAAAGTAGTTGTGTATGTTTGTTTGTCCTCTTATAACTCGAGAAACTATGCATCCCAGAGCAAAACTGAAAGCATATTCGGAATCAGCACGTCTCAGAGGTCCTAGAACACCCCTTAGAATCCTCTTAGATGTTAAAAAAAAAACCGAGAAAAAAATGGTCTTTTCTTTTGCCCGTTTCAATTTTTCTGCCGCAATTGAATTGATTTTCCGCGTCTCGACTTTTTTATTCACAACCGATCAACATAAGACCAAGACAGACCAGTAGATGGACAGACCAGTTGAACGTTTACAAAGTTTCTGATCAAAATTTGACTTTCTGATTCAAGATGCCACCGAAGAAGGAAGAAGCTCCATTGGTCCCAGGCAATGGTCCCACACTAAGAGACAACAGGAGACTGAAGAGAGCAAGATGCAGGCTAAATGAACAGGTCATCATCGCGTAACAACACAGTGGGCGCAGCAAATGAGACTGCAGGAACAGTGTGATAAGCAAGATTTGAGGAAATGCGTCATCGCACTGCAGAAGCATGAGCACTGTCCGGGCACAAGAGCACAACAATGCCAACAGGGTGGCATTCATGTATGACCCGGCTGACCCAACAACTCATGCAGACATCAGCCGAATGGACCAAGTCTGCACCCACTGCTCTGCTTACAAGTTCAAGGGAGAGACCAAGGGTGTGTGCTGCAGCAATGGCAAGGTTGTCCTTGAGCCCCTCTCCTTTGCCCTTTCTATCTCTCTCTTTGTGTGTGTGTGTGTGGGGGGTTT
>CM068967.1:13186400-13239041 GCA_035128595.1 Eptatretus atami | reverse complement strand
GGTAAAGGTAAACATAATATCCTCACCGTTCGAGCAAGTTCAAAAAAAATCATCCGTCATCTCATACCTCCCACAACAATCCATGCCTGGGCTGCATTCAAGCACATCATGACATAACAAGGAAAGTAATGCAATGATGGGGGGGGGGGAAGAATCTCAACAAAAGTAGGTAAGCCGTACGTACGAGTTCCGATGCTTAATCATCAAACGTACCTCGATCTGAAGTCTAACCTTCGTTCATTGATGGATGAAGGATCCGAGAGAGTGAGAAGCTTACAGGCAACATGGCGAACTGGAGCACATGCAACAGGTGTTAATTATGGAGCTGATACTAAAAAAATAAAGTTATTCTGGAGTTAGAAAAAAAAATCTGACAGCCTAAACCCTGGGCAGGCTTAATGTCCACTTGCTGTATTTCTCTACAAACAAGAAACGCAGCAAAAGGTTCGTCATTTTTTAACCCCATAATGATTGAAAAGCCCATGGAGTAGCTTGTACATAAATTACGTGCAAGACCAAAGACAATAGACCAGTATACTTTAACATCTATATTAAAATCGCTGGAGTACCCGGCGTTGCCCGGGGAAAAAATATAGGAATAAGAAAGGGGTAAATTGTGGTGCTATTATATATATCACATTTAATTTGGACATATTCACATTCTTTGTCGTGTCAGCGTTCGTCATCAGTGCTCATGAGGCTGTCACGGAGGTTGTCGTAGTTATCAGCAAGCAAGTTTTTTGCTTCCAGCGGATAAAGCCCAGTCGCTCTGTCTCGATCTTGCAGTAGACATTGACCAGAAACTGCTGAAAGAGTCGTCGCATCTGCAGTATGTGGTTGCCCTCTCTCACCATGATGTGGTAGCTGTAGTACTACAGCTGTGTGAGTTTTCGTCCATCCTGTCCAGTAACAGTCCTGGCCCAGATGGATGCTGTAGCCATCTGTTCCATATGGAACACTATGATACTGGAGTGCTCATAAGATGCATGCAGCCACTGATCCTTTTAAGTGCCCCATCGCGAAGTCTGAGGACAATGTCTCTGGATTCTGTGGCTCATTGTCCATTAGGATGGCGACTTCTGGTGCAGACTGGCGTTGTAGCGGCGTGTGTCCTCTCCTTGCGGTCGCTTGTTCTCTCTGAGGATGATCTGGGCGCTCTTCAGAGTTGCCTCCTTCTGCAAGTACATCTCTGCAGTCTTGAGCTCATGGACCAGATGGTTATTCCCGTGAAACCACTTTGTGAGCATCTCACGGATGTGTGGTTTGAGGCCGCTGTGGTTCCTGGCAGCCAGCTCCTTGCGCGTGAGTCCAGAAGTAGACTGGAGGAACTTTGGCTGGCCCTCTTCAGGCGGGAGCAAGCTGCAATGCGGTGGAGCACTTGACCTTGGATCCGGAAGCTCGGGTTCCAGCCCTGGACTTCAGTTTCCTTGTGCCGAAGCTCGTCATCGCAAAGCTGCCATTATACATCTGAATGTTGTCAAAGAAGTGATTGCTGAGGGGACCTTCGCCTGAGAGAAGTTCCTTCTGCAAGGGGAAAGGGCAGGAGAGGCTCAAGGACAACCTTGCCATTGCTGCAGCACCACCCTTGGTCTCTCCTTGAACTTGTAAGCAGAGCAGTGGGTGCAGACTTGGTCCATTCGGCTGATGTCTGCATGAGTTGTTGGGTCCCGGGTCATACATGAATGCCACCTGTTGGCATTGTTGTGCTCTTGTGCCCGGACCAGTGCTCATGCTTCTGCAGTGCGATGACGCATTCCTCAAATCTTGCATCAACACTCTTCCTCAGTCTCATTTGCTCGCCACTGTTGTTACCGATGAGCCTGTTCTTTAGCCTGCATCTTGCTCCTCTTCAGTCTCCTGTGTCTCTTAGTGTGGGACCATTGCCTTGGGACCAATGGAGCTCTTCCTTCTTCGGGGCATCTTGAATCAGAAAGTCAAATTTTGATCAGAAACTTTGTAAACGTTCACTGGTCTGTCCATCTACTGGTCTGTCTTTGTCTTAGTTGACAGGTTGTGAATAAAAAAAGTCGAGACGCGGAAAATCAATCAATTGCGGCAGAAAAATTGAAACGGGCAAAAGAAAGACCATTTTTTCTCTCGGTTTTTTTTTTTAAATCTAAGAGGATTCTAAGGGGTGTTCTGGACCTCTGAACGGCTGCATCCGAATATGCTTTCAGTTTTGCTCTGGGATGCATAGTTCTCGAGTTATAAAAGAGGACAAACAAACAACACAACTACTTTATATATTTTTTTAAAAGGAGCCGTGTCTGTCTGTCATGTTATAACTTGAGAACGGATTAACAGATTTCAATAAATCCAACTACGGTGGATTCAGAGAACTCCTGGTCAATCCCTTGGGACAGATATTGGAAACTTGAGCAGCAGTTATCTGACATTATAGTCACCAGATGCCAATGAAAACAATGGTCACTGCTTTCACCGACCTTGTCAATGCAGTGCCATTCTGTACATTTTTTCACATCCAGTTGCAATCCAGACTTCATAGCAGGCATTTTGCACCCTGACTCTTATGCTCCCCTTTCCAGGTGGATAAAAATGGGATCAGTTTTCTCATTTGAAATGGAAATCATGTTGTTCAGGGATCATCCATTTATTATGTACAGCAAATGGTGGGTTTTTCGTAAACCCACCACTCTCCCACTTTGTGACGCTCCATGCCTTTTTCCCCTCCCCATATACTATTTTTATTTCTACCTCATTTACTGTCTCTCTGCAAACTCTTCTGACATTCTCCTGCCCTCCCTTCTCTCCACATTTTTTTTTCAATTTACCAAGAAATATACTGTGCATCTATGCAGGGTGTTCCAAAAAGACCTGGACAACTTTGGTTGTTAATAGATTTCGTACTACAAGTGTAAAACGATACCCTTTGTTTATATGATACAGAAACTCAAAGTTTTCTTTATTTCAGGTCTGGTGGTTTAATGCAAAGAAAATGGCGACTCCGCAGAGAAAATCTTAGTGCATTCGAATGGTTGATCAAGAGAGATCCGACATGCAAGTTCAGCGTAATTCCTGTACAAGGGAAGGAATCTGCCATGTGTGAAGAGTACAGAGAGTGGCACAAGAGGTTTAAGGAGACTGGATGTTGCCAGAAACAGAAAAGTACCAGTCAACCAGCACAAGTGCAGCAGACGTTGAAACGAGTGCATGAATCATTTCAACAAAAGTCCAGAAAATCAATGACGTGCACCCAGAAAACTGGAACTACCAACCACCAATACCTATAAGGTGCAGATTCTGCAGGAACTCAAACAAACGACGGACTCAAAATGCAAGGCGTTTGCCTTCGAGATGCTCATCACATTGAGGATGACGAAGATTACCTGAAAAAGGTATGTTCATAGAATAAGCTTGCTTTCATGTATCGGAAGGGTCAACTGGCACAATGTGAGGATCTGGGGATCTGAGAACCCCCACATGGTCATTCAACACAACATGACAGTCCAAAGATCAATGTGTTGTGGTCCTTCTATGATTGCTTGGTGGTGCCATTTTTCTTTGTGGAGGATACAGTGACCTCAACAATTTACATGACACGTGGGAAGGATTAGCCTACCCACAGATTGAAGGCTGCAACCTGATATTATTTTTCAACGGATGATGCTCCCCCTCATTGGGCCTTAGTCGTTCGAGCCATCCAGAATGAAAAAATTCCAGGTCGCTGGTATGGCTGAGACAGGCAAACTGCCTGGCCCCCCCACGTCACCAGACATAGCCCCCTTGATGTTTTTTTTTTCTGTGGGGGTTTATCAAAGATGTTGTCTGCAACACCAAGGTGGCACCTTAAGTGAAATTAAGGCCCGTCATATAAAGTCCATTCAGACTCCTCATGTCTATATCTTAACTCTAATTCACCATCTGATTTAATTTTTGTAGTCATTAAGATGATTCAAGTTTCAGTTGCAACAAAAGGTGAGAAAAATCGGACAAATATTGGCGTTTTAGAGAAAAATGCATTCCAATAGCCGTTTTGAATATACCTGGTCGGGTGTGATGTGGGAAGGGGGAGGGAGTAGTGAGAATGGAGAGAGAGAGGGGGAGTATGAGGGGGGAGAGGAGAGAGTGTGAGGAGAGGAGGGAGAGGGAGTAGAGAGCATGGTTAAAGAGAGTAGTAGGAGGAAGAGGAGGGAGGGGAAGAAGAGCAAGAGTAGGGGAGGCATGAGGTGGGAAGGAAGAGAGGGCAAGGAGGAGGGAGTGGAGTAGTGAGGGAGTAGAAGAGCAAGAGTAGGAGGAGTAGTGAAGGGGAGAGGGAGGAGGAGGTGTAGAATAGCGTGGGGAGGGTTCTCTGCTCTGGAATACTGTACTTGTCATAGCAGTTTTGATGTATCTGTCGGACGTGGGGAGGGGAAGGGGGCATAGAGGAGTGAGGGTGTGAGAGGAAGATGTTGTGTGGGGGGGATAAGGAAGTAGTGAGGAGGGAGCAGAGTAGCAGTGAGGGTAGGGGAATAGTGAGGGGAGGAGAGAGGAAGGCTAGTCTTCCGGGGAAGAACTGTTGTGGATCAAACTGCAGTCTTATTATCTATTTCATGCTCCCGGTATATATAAAGAGTTTATTTCAGGCGAATAATAACTCTTTTCCAACTATGTAATAAACATACTTCGAAAAACTTTGTGTGGTAATAATTCAATATGTGAACAAACGATGGAATCCAATATTTATAATAATATTGATAATATCCAATATTTATTTAAAAAATAAAAAAACACGTCCATACCACCCAAGGTAAGCCATTTGCTGTTTCAATCTTTTCCCAAGCTGTGAAGACATTCATAAATAGTAATGCATGACAATCCCAATGCTACACACCCCACTCAGCGCCGGACCAGTTTCATCGCTTGTTGGCGAATCATTGGCAGCAGCGCAGACAGAAACATGCACCACTGAGGCTCCCAAGCATGTACCACATGTAAATGTCAAAAGCAGTCAAGAACAAATTAAAAACAAAGACCCACTCACATCTCTCACCTGTGAATGGCGGGAATAACCAATTATTTATATTACAAACCATCACCAAAAATGCCAGGGAGGTGTATTACTATCTGTTGCATACACTCAAAACTCCGTTCTATCTCCTGAAGCCCATCCACATGTGGAGATAGGAGCCAACAGCAATTTACACACAAAACACACACACACACACACACACCCAATCCCCTCAGATTATCCATCTCTGCAAGCAACAATAACTGTTGCAAAAAAAATTTTCTTTCTGGTAACACAATCATGTAATAAATTATAATTGGACAACACTACTGGATGTGTCAGCATTGTGCAAAACCACCCTTGCATGATGCATGTGTGGAAGTGGCAGAAATTGTGTGGAGGAAACCGATTTAACAATATGTTTTTTCCTTACATTTCGCATTGTCTATGTCGCTGATTGTTGAGAGCGTGTTTTCAGCACCACCCAGTTCCACAACTGAAGAGAGCATTTTCAACCTGCAATCTCATTGAAAATTAGTGACCATCGCCATTTGGCAAATACAAAATGGCAAGTTGTTTTGTACACAAAATCTGGCTCATGGAAAAGAGAGGTGACAGAGGGGACAAATGACAACACACAGACATTGGTGCAACAGGTGGCCACAATAAGCAAGGGAATGAACAAATAGGAATAGGAAACATAGTAACCTTTAAGTAAGAGGGTTGTGTTGTGTATGGTTAATGGGGGTAGAAAAGATTGTGGGTTTGGGTGGACGGTGACACGAGATGCTGATGGATTTTGGAAGCTTTGTTTAACCAGGTGGGTGTACTGGAAAAACATGCTGCAGTCAGAAGGCTGAAAGAGCAGAGAGAGAGGAAGATCGTGAAGAAACGGTAAAAAAACAAACCAGCCATCAACCTCTCTGTAATGAGATGAACAGGCCTTGTACTACTCACCACCTCATAATGGGAGATGTCAATATGTTGACAGTTTGATATTCCATCATCGCAGGAGATGAAAATAATGTTGAAACATTTACATTCCACAATTGTTTATAAACCCCTCCTTTGCCACCTGTTTATAAACCCTTCTACAACAAACTGAGCAACTGTACTTCTACGAGTTCTACGAGTTCTAATAGTTGAATATTAATGACAAAAGCTTACAGTGCCTTCAGAAAGTATTCACACACCTCGACTTCTGTCACATTTTGTTGCATACAGCCTGAATTTAAAATGTATTCAATCTAAATTTTTGTCACCGATCTATACACAATACCCCATAATGACAATGTGAAACATGTGTTTAGAAATTTTTACAAACTATTAAAAAAAATTACCCCCGTGTGGGGTGACGGTCATCCTATATATGTTTTTACTCTCATAATCGATTAACCGTTGCCAGATATCCCTAAAATGACAGACGAGATAGGTTTTGAAAATGGCGACTTTCACAACTTTTGTGACCTCGTGACCTTGACCCTGACCTCGAATCCGGGAAAAAATATGTCGTTGGGTATCACTCATCGACCCTCTACCCACATACCAAATTCATCAAGATCGGAAGTAAAAAGTTTTCTTTGTACCGGGAGGTGTTTTTGACCATCTTCCAGGTTACGTGGCGGCCAAACGGGAAGGAAATTCAAAAATCTGTCCGGTTAGATACAAGATAATATTTTTTACTATCATAATCAATAACAGTTGCCGAATATCTTGTAGAATGGCAGACTAGATAGGTTTGAAAATGGCGATTTTTATAACTTACGTGACCTCGTGACCTCGTCCCTGACCTTTAACCCGGACAAAAGTTATATCGTTGTGCAACACTCATCGACCTCTACCCACATACTAAGTTTCATCAGAATCGGAAAGAAAAATTGTTGACGGACGTACGGACGACGGTACGGACGTACGACGTACGGACGTACGGACATTTGGTCCGCTTTATTAGTCATCTCGGTAGAGATGACCTAATAAAAAGCTGAAATGTGTTGCGTCAATAAGTATTCAAGCCCTTTGCTCTTACACTCCAAATTGAGCTCAGTGCATCCAATTTCCTTTGATCATCCTTCAGATGTCTCGACAACTTGGTTGGCATCCACCTGTGGCAAAATCAGTTGATTGGACATGATTTCGAAAGAACACACCTTTCGATACAAGTCCGTTGACAAGTGCATGTCAGAACAGAAGCCTTACCATGAAGTCCAAGGAAATGTCCGAAGAACTCGGAGATAGAATTGTGATGAGGCATAGATCTGGGTAAGGGTATAAAAAAATTTCTAGAGTGTTGAAAGTTCTCAAGAGCACCGTGAGCCCCATCATTAGGAATGGAAATAATACAACTACCCAGACTCTTCCTAGAGCTGGCCATCCAACCAAACTGAGGCAACTGGCAAGAAGGACCTTGGTCAGGGAGGTGACCAAAAACCCAATGAGCACTCTGACAGAACTAGAGTTCCTGGCTGAAATGGAGAACCTTCTAGAAGGACAACAACCTCTGCACACTTCACAAATCTAGGCTTTATGGAGAGTGGCCAGACAGAAGCACTGCTTAGAAAAAGGCACATCACAGCATGTCTGAAGACTCAGAGCATGAGGCAAAAGATTCTGTGATCTGATGAGACGAAAATTGAACTCTTTGGACTGAATGCAAAGCACTACATCTGGCAGAAACTGAGCACAGCTCATCACCCATCTACACCATTCCTACCATAAAGTGTGGTCGTGGTAGCATCATGCAATGAGGATGCTTTTTCAGTGGCAGGGACTGGGAGACTTGTAAGGACAGCAGGAACAATGAATGGAGCCAAATACAGGCAAATCCTTGAGAAAACCTGCGTCAGAGTGCAAAAGACCTGAGACTGCAGTGAAGATTTACGTTCCAACAGGACAATGACCCCAAGCATACAACCAAAGCAACACTGGAATGGCTTCAGAACAAGAACGTGAAAGTCCTTGAGTGGCTCATCCAAAGCCCAGACTTGAATCCCATTGAGAATCTGTGGAAAGACTTGAAAAGTGCTGTTCACCGATGCTCCCCATCCAACTTGACAAAGCTTGAGTAAATTTACAAGGAAGAAGGGAGAAAATCCCCAAACCAGATGTGCAAAAGCTGATACAGATACCCGAGAGAAGATTTGAAGTGGTAAGCGCTGCCAAAGGCACTTCCACAATGTTACGGAAGATCAAACAAGGAACCCGAAGAAGTAAAGAGCAAAGATGGAGTCATCAGGAGGAACCTGGATAGGATTTGACTTTCAGCCGCGACTCCAATACCCTCAAACCCACCAGCCGCAGCCAAGTGAGCCTTACAGAAAAAAATTTCTGCAATAATTCACTTCTCCTAAGATAGGTAGCGAAAGAAAGGAAATAGAGAGTAAAAACAAGATGAAAGAGAAAAAAAGCAAGAATTAGAATGAATAAAGAAGAATTATGAAAAAAAAATTTTTAGGAGAAATGTGTGAAAGGAACAAAGAACGAAGATGTCAGGAAGAACCCAAACAGAGATTTCAGCATTTACTCCCAGGCTCAAAAAGCAACAACTGGTAAAAGCTACCAAAGTATTGACTCATGGGGTTGAATACTTATTGATGCAAGAAATTTCAGCTTTTCATTTTAATTACTTTGCAAAATTTCCAAAAAAAAAATGTTTTCACTTTGACATTATGGGGTATTTTATGAAGATCGGTGACAAAAATATTAAGTGTAATCCATTTTAAATTCAGGCTGTAACCAAACAAAATGGGACAAAAATTGAGGGGTGGTGAAAACTTTCTGAAGGTACTGTAAATGATAAAAAAATTAAATTAGTCCTGAACATGGGCGCACGCACGCATTGCACATACACACAGGCTGCTGTGGAGGAACCAGCTAAAATGTTACCCCAGTAATTGTAATCATCAAATATAAGTATATGTGGAAAAATTTTGTGTTCAGACTGGGAACAAACCTTGGTGAACCGTACCAGAGCTCTGCCATTTGAGCTATCTGAACAAGCCACCGTTGAACATGCAATTCCCCCACATATAGAAAATGCCACTCTCTTTTGCCCACATGCCAACCACAGGAGCAGCGAGGACCTGTCAACGAGAGGGTCTTTCCCCCATGGGGGACAATTCCATGTCGCGTATGCCCCTGCGGTGATTAATAGCAGAATGGAATCGTCCCACAAAGTGAGTGGGGGTGGGGGGGAAGAGACCCTCTCATGGACAGGCCCTCGCTGCTCCTATGATTGGCAGTGAGTGTCTTGGAAACAGTGAGGGGAAGTGTGGCATTTCTATATTATGTGGAAGAATTGCATGCTCAGTCAGTGAGTCACCCGAATAGCTCAGATGGCAGAACACGAGTAACAATTCACTGGAGGACCTGGTCCGATTCCTGGTCTGGGTGCATAATTTTTCCCCACATATACTTGTGTTCGTTTCTGTTCATTTATAAATGAATCATCAAATACTGGCAGTTTCAATGTTGAAAACCATTTCAATTCTCCTATCCGAATCAATTTATGCAATTCCATCCTAAATATTTTACATTTTAAAGAATCAACTTGTCCAATGCTTTAAAAAAAAAACACAAATACTCAAACGCAGTTTTTGCAGGAACATACCAAAGCGAATCCACTTTACCTGGCTATCTGTGAAGGAGCTTGTGTTTCCACGTGTGGTTCTCCACAAACCCTTCTCAAGCACCATCAGCATGTTGAGCACTCGTTAACAGACGCTTCAAAATTCCCATCTCTCTTCTGTTTCAGATCGAAAGGTTATTGATGAGGACTGCAGAAGAACAAGTAAAGTGGACCTGAATCAATCGCAAGTACAAATCACCAAGCAGAGAGGAACAGTGTGCTAAATCACTTAAGAGGAACACAAACAAAATTCCAATACGAATACAAACCACTGAAAACTACTCCTTGGTGTTCATGCTTTGAAATACAAAATAAACTAGAAAGGCATCATATATAGCGCACACCTCGCCCCATAATGCCTGATCCACGAGAACATATCAGGCCCAATACATTTTTGAAATATCATGCTATATATCGTTTTTTAGCCCGATCTCTCCAATGGTGAAGAATCGTTTAAAAATTCTAGTCGTCGGATCCGGATTCGGATTCTCACCAAAATCGAATCACTTCGTCGTGGTCACACACCAAACCTGTCCACCAAGTTCGTCCGAATCTGTCAACAACTTTTTGAGAATCGTGCTATATATATATATATATATATATATATATATATATAATATATATAATATATATAATATTATCGTTTTTGTCCCTATCTCTCAATGGGTGAAGAATCACTGAAAATTCTAGTAGCTGGATCTGGATTACACCACCTTATCTCACACGTTACATTAGTTATTTGTGCTCTTGTATGCGTCCTTTATGACATCCTTAGAAACAATAAGTTTCCTTTTTGAAGAGTTTTCAATTTTGTTTGACTGCCAGACAGAATTAAATAAAAATCTCACCCCTCTCTGCGCATGCGCGATCGGGACAAAATTCAGAGCTAAGTACTGTTAAACGGCAGACTTGTCTTCCTATTCATGTTCCCATTCATGTTCAAAATATAAACATACAATTTGAAATAAGTTGTTCCTCAATCATAAACCGACGATTGTAAACTGATAAAATGGACGGACGGATTGGACGAACATTAACCAATTGATTAACCCACGCTTTTCGCTGAGTGTGCGCAGTGTAATTACGTTCAACAGTACCTCAGTAAAGGTGATGCTTCACCTTTTGAACCCAGCAACCGTTTATCCAAGCCTCTATTCAAATCTCCAGGGGCCCAAAATCTAAGGAGCTCAGGGTCTAAAGGTTAACCATCTGGATTTGCAATAACAAAAATAACTGGTTTACTTAAGGTCGATTCACTCTCTTATGTCTGCATTGAAAGATATTATTCAAGAAGACGTCCCAGGCAAAAATACATTCCTTTCTTGTAGTAATTCTCTGCAGACTACTGCATGTATGAGAGTACAACTCTCATATACTATAAGTTCTACTAGCATTTTTGCTTGGGGTAAAATAATTTATCAAAATTTATCCAGAAATTAAATATTGTATGCATTTTCATTGTTACAGTACATTAAATATATTTTCACTCGACAACATTTTTAAGCAAAATATTGCTTCTTGTATTTGCTTTCTTGACTTGTGTAATCGGCACATTTTTGTAATTTTCTTATTTATTTATTTTTGCTTGTGCATGGGCTTTACAGTTATGGCAAAAGCCATAACCTGTGCAGACTTCATTAACAACTTCATTTCAAATGCAACTCATCAAATGTGTGTTTAGAGGAAATATTGGCACAAGGCAATCAGACAGAATTGCAATGGTGCTGAACAATCCTTGGCAAAGATATCATCATGTTTATGGAGAACACCTACAGCCAGGCCTGTAAACCACATAACCGGCATGACCGCAGAAAAAATGAATGGTATGCTAGGTCAATGGGACTGCTGGGTATGAATGGTATGCTAGGTCATTATGGCACCTTACTTTCCCACCCAACTAATGGTCCCTTCCTACCAACGGTTCTTCTGCCAATGGCAAACACGTGGAGCCCCAATGCTAATAGTAACTGTTTTATCTTATTTTTCCAAGATCAACATAGTAACCTGCTTTAGTAACCTGTAACTACAAAGATTTTTTCAAGATTTTACTTTTTTTCAAGATAAAAATAGGTTTCTTCAAAATAATGGTGATGCTTAAACTAATATGATAACAATGAAAGTCTACACATTTCCCTCTATACTAACAAATGTGTGTGTGTGTGTGTGTGTGTGTGTGTGTGTGTGTGTGTGTGTGTGTGTGTGTGTGTGTGACAGTCAGTGTGTCTCCTCCATAACTCAAAAACCATGAAAACGAGCGGCCTGAAACTTTGCATGCATACAGAAACTCCAAGAGTGCATGAGTGAAAATTGGGTGTTTGGTTGAATTAAAACACTCCTTTTGAAGAAACGGCCTAATTTTAATTATATCGTTTATCAAGGCGCATCCTTGTCACCGCACTCTATGGGGTCTCAAGACGTATCCCAGGTTACCCTCGCTAGGGTCTGAAGCCACCATGTGTTTTGGCTGCTCAACCATGCTTTGACTTGGAACAGACCGGAACGATTTCCATACAATAAAGTTTTTTTTTCCACTTTCCTCACTCATATTATCGAATGCCTGTTCATCCTAGCTACGAATCACTGGGTAGATTGCAATACTTATAAATGCCCGGAGACGTCAGCATTCGTTGCTTCATTTTATTCGCACATGCCATATCCTTGATGATCTCTTAAACTAGAAGCAGAATTACAAATTTAAGCTCCAGAATCGAACTTACAAGGCAATTCTGACTCCTAGAAAAGTGCTCATTTGTCCAATTCAGACACATTTGACATTTCGGCACTCCGGGAGGTAGTTTAATATACGGTTTGGTGACTGCCTATCGCGTGCCAAGCGAGCCATTTCTCATCAACACTTATTTGGAGTGCTTAAGCCACCTGGCGAACGCTCTACAATATTCGCACTATTACTGAATACTGTTTGTTATCGACTTGAACAAAGTCAGTGGGTCACTCGCTGCGTTGTTAGCCATGTGTTGTCTGCGGTGCAACAGGTGGTGGCTAGCTTGCTGAAAATGTGAAATTTTATTTTCCACTTTGGCATAGATAAATACAAATAAAATTAAACATTTTGGGTTTTCTTTTTTTTTAAGTTCTTCAACCGTTTTCCTTGGTGAAGCCGATTGGCACGCATTTAAGTTTCAATGGCGATACCGGCAGTTCTATACCAGAGGGAGATCCCTAGATGACCCTCAAATTTTCAAACTGATCGGATGTCACGTTCCACATATGCAATTATGACATCATGATGAATGCACCTATGTTCGTAAAAAAAAGATCAACACTCATTTCCCATAGGAGTACTTGCTATGTACAAGTTTCAATTTTTAACGTAGTGTGGTTTCACAGATACAGACCAACAGTTTTTCCAATATGGCTGCCACACTACATGACATATGACGTCATAATTATCATTAAAACATTCTACATGAGTCGTTGCACTAATGGTGAAAATTCGTCTCTATCCGACAAGCGGGTGCGGAGAAAAACACAAAAGCTGTGCAGACAAACAAACAAACACAGACAACAACACAAACAGACAACAAATGTAATACCCTCTCCTTCAGCGAGGGTAATAAACTCACAAGCACATCCCATTCAAACAGTTTCACTCTCCATCCACCTCTTCCTTCTCCATTGTGAATTCCTGTAGAAATCAGAAACGACTAAAAACTTAGTCATCTACATCTGCCATGTTCACTCGGGTTTACGTTAATTTCCTCGCCGTTTTTCTGTGTCAACAACCTATCCTTTGTCCTCTTCACTTTTCTGTTTACATCTTCCCTTAGTTGTGCAATGGCAGATGTGTTCTGTTTGACATCGTTGAAGACTTTGTACATGTCAGGAAACTAACCTTCATTTTGCACTAAATTTCAGCTGCTCACTTCTCATTTCCTCAATTTCTGCCCTTACATTTGCATTCTCATTTCCTCAATTCTTGCCCTGACACGTGCCTCCAATTCCCTCCACTCTGGCACCACTCTCAGTCCTCATTTCCTGCAACATTTGTGTGGACATCTTGCAGAAGAAAGGCCTGTATTCCCACCAACAGTGCTCCTACTGGTGCTTGTTGTCCTTCCCACCAGTGCTGCCCAACGGTGTTGCCTTCTTTTGAATGTTGCCTCCATTGTACATTTACCAACAGTTTTTTTTTCTTTCTAAACAAATATTTTCCACTGTGAAATTTAACTCTTCCAGATTCAAATATTCCACAGACGTGCAAGTTCGAATTTCACTCTGACACCAAGAATCACAATACAACCCCATCTGTCTCCCTGGATGCACGGTCAAATCCAAGATCATGACACCAATGTCGCACCCACAGGTGGAACTTCCATTCACGCCGAGGTGTAGCTCTTCAACCAAGCTGGAATGAACCAAATGGTCCGGAGCTAGACATGAGCGGTGGCCAAAGTCGTTAACATAGTTAAATTTACCATCAAAATGCACCATGAGTGGAAACAGAGGGGCGGCAGTAGTGTGGTTAGAGTCAAATTAACACTTATATTGATAACACTAAACATAGATTCAAGCAATCATTAAGTAAACACTAATCCAAACAGTACAGCTTCACCTTCAGGTGAACTATGGACTGCAAGCAAACGATGGAATTTAAATGGGAGGAATAGAGAGGAAAAGAGACAGTCGGATTGGATGGATTAACCGTGGTCCGGAGACGATATCCAAATTACAACCAGGTTCCCACTGAGGAACAAGGTGGTCAGAGCAGCACAGCAGTGCCCAGCAGCAACATTGAACCAGGAAGCAGAACAAGTTGCAACCATAAATTGCGAGGTTAACAAGATACCGCATCTGGTGTCCCAAGCAGTAATAGCAGAATTGACTGCAGTAATAGCAGAATTCGAGGTTGATATCGAATCAACATAGAATCTTGAACGTTTGCACCAAATCCTGCCTTAGGCTCCTTTGTTCAAGGTCGCAACCCCAAGGATATAGGCTGTATGGATATTCTCGATTGAGTGTATCAAGCCATCTTGGTGCTTGAAGCTGAATACTTTCCAATAGTCGAACATGCGCAACAAGAATATGGCTTCCACACGGAGCTCAATACTCTTGTTTTGCTCTAACTGAAGTCTTATACAGTGACCAAAGACAAAAAGCCTGGTGTTGGCGTAGTGGTTAGGGTGGTGGCTTGGGATCCTAGGGTCTGAGTTCAAGCCCGTTGGCCGCTGAATTAATACACCCAGGGGGTTGACTCAGCCTGTCATCCTTCCGAGGTCGGCGAAATGAGTACCAGTGTGTACTAGTAGAGGGCACGGCATCAGCGACACTTGTTTTCTTGGCATACTCACACAAATAGGGATAACTGCAAACTAGATTTGAAAAGCTTCACCAAGGTCTATTTATGGTCTATTAAAGTAAGCGATTACATTTTTTGTCAGGTAACATCCAATAGCTCGTGAAAAAACGTTTGCCGCTGTGTATTTTTTTTTTTTCAGTTAAACGCAGAAACCATGTATTAGACTATTCCTGCTTGCAATAAAAATTTTCTTATAGAAAGTGTTAATCCTCTTGTTCAGTGATGACTGTGGCTTGGGATGCTAGGATCCCGAGTTCAAATCCCACTCGGTTGTTGAATTAATACCAGGTGGGGTTGACTCTGCCCGTCATCCTTCCGAGGTCGGCAAATGAGTGCCAGCCCGGCTGTATACTGTGTTGGAGTGGCGACCCGTCCAGGATTGAAAATCCCACGGTGTGCTTTGCGAAGAAGTTGGCGAGCTATCGCCGGCACGATGACAAATGACAAATTCCTGCCTCGACTCTGGGTAGAAGTGGTCTGGTCTCTTGAAGGTTCCTTGACACCAGGTTACACTGCTCACCATCTTGGAGCACGATTGCTGTGTGGGCAGCAGCTTTCTCATTCACACAAACAAATTGATCAGGTGGTCCACACGTTTCAAACGGACAGCCTTCTTGGGGGTATGAAGAGCAGGCAACCACCACCACCACACCACCACACAACCTCTGCACGTAACAAAACATCATCTGCTTTGCAAAGCTAGCTGGTTCAAACCAAAAAAAAAATAACAACACATAAAGGGAGGTAATCAGGCACATTACCTTCTATCTTCGGGAAAGTATCATCCATTCAGATATCCGATCAGGAGACAACCTGAAGGCAGAGGGAAATTGACAGCGACCGGAAATTAAGTTGACACTGATATGAAAAGCAAGCATTTGCACAACTCTTTAACCATAATGTAGCACGTTGTGCAATAATGAACACACACACACACACACAACACAACACTTTGAGACCTGGTAGGTCTCCATTCTATCTCCTAAAGCCACCATGTGTGAGGTCGGCAGTCAACCAACCAACTGGCACAGCCGCGTCACGCGCTCGACCACCACGAGGTACGTGACAGACGTTTACGAACTGCACTATCTATAATTCAGCATCTTTGTGTTCTGCTGTCTGTCTGTTGTCTGTGACCGCGTTTCCGACAACCACTGGTCCGATCTCATTGAAACTTTGCCAGGTATATTTGGCTGGGACCTGGAAGTGCCTTTTCAAGGTTTTGATATTAATCGGACAAGCCAAGGGGTCAAGTTATGGCCATTATGTTACCAAACCAATGACAGGACACGGGTGCTATGACGTCACAATTCTGTCTTTTTTTATACGTACGGCGCAGCACGAACGGCACGTACTCGTACAAAAACTATTATATTACTCTGCAATTTGGAATAATTATCAGTTGGCAAGTGTGCATTGAATCGTGCCCTCAATGTGCACAATAATGCCTGACTTCATAAATGTTATTTCCGATCGAACATCTTGGCAACACAAAATCGGGGAAACTGCCTTCATTTTGCTGAGATGTTTCATTGCAATGGTTGCCCGTGTTTTGAGTGAATGGAGTTCTGCATTCCAGAACTCTGCAATACCTCTGTGATACTGAGATAATTGTTGTGCAGTTTAACATGAGAACTTCCTGTTAATAATATGAAAGAGAGGCTCGCACAGGTTAAACGTTTCACTGTTTACAGCCGATGGAGAAACATTATTTAACCAATGTGTGTTATTGGATATAATTACCTCTGCCACTGAAGGTGGATGAAGGTTATGTTTTCGCTTCTGTTTGTCTGTTTGTGAACAGGATATCTCAAAAAGTTATTGACGGATTCACACAAAACTTGGTGGACAGGTTGGGTGTGTGTGACAAGGAAGCATTGATTCGATTTTGGTGCAGGTCTGGATCTGGATATGAGAATTTTAAAAGTGATTATTCACCAGGGAAAAAAAACAATACATAGCATGACATTTCAAAAAGTTGTGGACGGGTTATTACAAAACTTGGTGGAAGAGTTTGGTCGATGACAAGAACAAGCCGATTCGATTTTGGTTCAGGTCAGCAGATCTGGCCTATCAGTGGGATACAAAATGTAAACTGTTCAGCTTGGTGGAGGTATGCGCTCTATTGAGTGTCGTTCTAGTTTTATATTGTGTAAAGGGTGAGGCGATGCAAGCCTGTGATCTTTTTAATCGAGAATGTCATCGGGTTGATTAGCCTTTTTCACTGGCTTTTTCAGTGCATAGAAAAACTCCTGGATGGTCTCGCAGGACAGCACCACAGCTTGTCGGGAAGCAAAAGGATGATGTTGGATCGAGATCTCTTCTCCATCGATGGTCTCCAATTTCAATGTGTAAACATAACTTCTCTTTTGCTTTCTTTTTCCCCCATTCAAGTTGAGCATATTCACAAATATGTTTCCTTCAAAAGAATTAAAATCTAATCCAACAGTGGAGTTCTAGCATGTGGGTGTTGCATTTCACTGGGTTAAACCCATGGTTTTTCATCAAGACAATGTTTAAAAATCCAATGCTGATAGGGTGAAAAGTACCCCCTGACTCATTTTAACTGAGCGAATCAAACCATTGCAGGTGTGATTTTAAAATATTTCTCGACCCCAAAACGTTTTCTGCAATTTACTTACGTACGAAATATTATTTACAACAGCTCATTTGATAACCATCGAGTTGTCCAGTGTAGGTTTAATCCATCTCACTAACAACAGGCCTGAACTTGGTGCAAGGTTTTGTGAAAGCTGTTTTAATAAGCATGTTCTCTTGATGAAGGCCACTGACTCTTATTGTTTACCATTGAGTAAAGTTGATATTTTCACAATCATATGCTTGCTGGTCAGGTGGGATCTTTGGGAGAACATGACAAAGCCGTTATTGCGTTCAACTGTGTTCGAGACAAACTTGCCCTTCATCCAAAGGAGGTGAGAATGTGAAATGTAGGACTGTAAACTCTCGCTGAAACAAGCCATGCCGATTGATAATTTTTTTGTCAAAGTTGTCTTCAAGTTCAAATATTCAGAGTTTATCAATAGGAAACAGCTAACCTGATGATTACTTTTTTTTACTAGGCCCCATTTCTGGCTATGGTTTGTTATAACTTGGCTCTGAAGTTTCACAAGGAAGGTAAATTGGAAGAGTGCACATACTGGCTCAGGTATACACATATACAATATATAAACCTCTTACTAATTGACTCACTGATGTAAATGTTTAGTGGCTTTTAGGATAATTGGTATCTCCTGCGATGAAGCTGGGTCTTTGGGTCTTTCACTCTCTCGCTGCAGATAGGGCGGGAGTTTTTCTCTCTTCTACCGATTCCTTCTGTGGTCTGCCCCCCCCCCCCCTCCCCCGCTCTGTGCTCTGTCCCCCTGATATTTCTGTAGTGCGCTCAAGGTCTGCCAGTAATCCCCTTCAGGTGAAATGGCCAAAATCAAGAATCATTGCTCACCTTCACTCTTTCATTCCTCTTTTTTCCCCACACCTCTGGAACAAACTCCCTTCAATCCCACTCTTCCCGACAGGTCTTTAAAACAGCTGTTCACCACCACCTCATATCTTCCCCCATTTAAAACCATTATCTTTTCTACCCCTGTTCTCCCACCTCCTTCAAATTCCCTGTTTCCTTCCTGAGAGTCCCTGTAGTGTCCATCTTCTTTATACCATGTACCCCACCCCATACCTCTCTTCCACATATCTGATGTCCCTGTTCCCTACTGTTGTTGTGCTTCCCTCTCTTGCCCCCTCTTGTCTACTGCTCCCTTTGTTATACAGTGGGGAGAACAAGTATTTGATACACTGCCGATTTTGCAGGTTTCCCCACTTACAAAGCACGTTTTAGAGGTCCTGTAATTTTTATCAAGAGGTACACTTCAAACTGTGAAGACGGAATCTAAAACAAAAATCCTGAAAATCACATTGTATGATTTTTAAATAATTAATTTGCATTTTATTGCATGAAATAAGTATTTGATACATCAGAAAAACAGAACTTAATATTTGGTACAGAAACCTTTGTTTGCAATTACAGAGATCAGACGTTTCCTATAGTTCTTAACCAGGTTTGCACAGACTGTAGCAGGGATTTTGGCCCACTCCTCCATACAGATCTTCTCCAGATCCTTCAGGTTTCGGGCTGTCGCTGGGCAACACAGACTTTCAGCTCTCTCCAAAGATTTTCTATTGGGATCAGGTCTGGAGACTGGCTCGGCCACTCCAGGACCTTGAGATGCTTCTTACGGAGCACTCCTTAGTTGCCCTGGCTGTGTGTTTCGGGTCGTTGTCATGCTGGAAGACCCAGCCACGCCCCATCTTCAATGCTCTTGTTGAGGGAAGGGGTTGTTGGTCAAGATCTCGCGATACATGGCCCCATCCATCGTCCCTCAATACGGTGCAGTCATCCTGTCCCCTTTGCAGAAAAGCATCCCAAAGAATGATGTTTCACCTCCATGCTTCACGGTTGGGATGGTGTTCTTGGGTTGTACTCATCCTTCTTCTTCCTCCAAACACGGCGAGTGGAGTTTAAACCAAAAAGCTCTATTTTGGTCTCATCAGACACATGACCTTCTCCCATTCCTCCTCTGGATCATCCAGATGGTCATTGGCAAACTTCAGACGGGCCTGGACATGCGCTGGCTTGAGCAGAGGGACCTTGCGTGTGCTGCAGGATTTTAATCCATGACGGCGTAGTGTGTTATTATGGTTTTCTTTGATACTGTGGTCCCAGCTCTCTTCAGGTCATTGACCAGGTCCTGCCGTGTAGTTCTGGCTGATCCCTCACTTTCTCATGATCATTGAGGCTCCACGAGGTGAGATCTTGCATGGAGCCCCAGAGACCGAGGGAGATTGACTGTTATCTTGAACTTCTTCCATTTTATATAATTGCGCCAACAGTTGTTGCCTTCTCACCAAGCTGCTTGCCTATTGTCCTGTAGCCGCATCCCAGCCTTGTGCAAGTCTACAGTTTTGGTCCTGATGTCCTTAGACAGCTCTCTGGTCTTGCCGCATTGTGGAGAGGTTAGAGTCTGATTGATTGAGTGTGGACAGCTGTCTTTTATGCAGATAACGAGTTCAAACGAGTGCAGTTAATACAGTAATGAGTGGAGAGAATGGAGGGCTTCTTAAAGACAAAACTAACAGGTCTGTGAGAGCCGGAATTCTTACTGGTTGGTAGTGATCAAATACTTATTTCATGCAATAAAATGCAAATTAATTATTTAAAAATCATACAATGTGATTTTCAGGATTTTTTGTTTTAGATTCCGTCTTTCACAGTTGAAGTGTACCTATGATAAAATTACAGACCTCTACGTGGCTTTTGGTAAGTTGGGAAAACCTGCAAAATCGGCAGTGTATCAAATACTTGTTCTCCCCACTGTATGTTCTGTATGTTAGCTCTTATACGAGCCTCGACTAAGCATACAAAGAAAAAATCACACAGAGGGAAAGAGCCCACACAACGCATCTTCCCCATCCCCTGTATGAAGGAATTGGACCTGACTAAGTACACTTACTAATGAAATATCTGAGGGTTTCTTACTTACGTGTTGGATGCAACTTCCCGAGGTCCTTCTTTTCCATAACCGTGTGTGTGTGTGTGTGTGTAAAGTTTTCTTTGTATGCTTTTGTTTTTGTTTTCCATCTTTGGCAGGCAAAGTTATGATACCGGAAAAGCTGAAGAGGAGTATAAGGTTGACTCTTGTCAGCAGGTCAGGTGACAAATATCCTGTCCAGCTTTGTTAGCATTTTTCTTTTTGTACAGGAGGGAAAAAAAATTGTCGTTTGACGGTAGATTACCACTATGGTGACACTCAGCCATAATGATAATCCTTTCTGTGTGGCATTTTGGTAGGCAAAGACCCTGCGGTTTCTGGCCCATGTGTGCCTACAGTGGGAAGCTCCTCACTGCTGGATAAATGCCCTCAATGCCATTGAACTTGCCATCAAGGTAAATGTGGTGAACACATGGTCATGAAATTTAATGCTAGTCAATGTGAATGTTTCTTAATGTATTGCCAATCTACTCTCTAGGAGCAGCCAAATGTTCCTGGATTCCTGCTATACATGAAAATATTAACTCTGAGTGAGGCTCCTGATACAGACCTGATCTCAGGTAGGTGATGTAAAAGCAGCAAATAATGCCCCAAACCCCTGTTCCATAATTAGTTCATTATCATTTCATTGTTAATAATTATTTTATTCAACCCTCCTAGAGGGTTAAAGATGTTTAATATCACGTAGATATTTCCTTGGTGAATGTGTAGCATAAGTGTTAAGTAATGAAATGTCACATTAGATACGCGTCACTTTTATGTATAGTTGGACACCGTCCACCCCTCCAAACGTGTGTCTAAAATGATCACCCCTTTTGACCCTTAATTTGAATTTTTTCCCTCCGTAATCTGGCCGTTATGTGCTTTGGAGCCGAGGGGTTGCTCCACCCCCATACTGGGCTGCAGCCCAATAACAAGTGAGAGGGGAGGGGCAAAACACGACAGGGCTGGAGGAGGGGGCCAGAGACTTCAAAAGCCTGTGCAGCAGGGGCAAATTAACGAGTTTCTGGTCATCCATAACATACAAAATAAACCAATGTCACCCGTAGGGTGATCCGTATCTTGCCAAAAGGTGACCACGTGTGACTTCTTTAAGGTCACACTGAGGTGAACAGAGCTGCTATCCACCAGGAGCGACTCCTTGAGGAATATCTGCCTACGAGAGATTCCGATGAGAATCGTTCTACAGAGAACCATGAAAAAAATATGCGTTTGCCTCATAACGTCACCAAATCACGTCATAATGTCTCAAGCTTGATATATCTAGAAAGCACTCATCGAGGTGTTCAATTTGAGGTACTACACGATATGGTTCCTAAAACTTGAAATTTGACCTTGGGTCAAATGTTTGACCTTAGGCGTTAACCATGAAGGTCAAGGCCAATCGCCACCAAAAATTAATCAGCTGAATGCCAGACCATGAACTATATTCCATGAAGTTTGAAGACGATCCGATCAAAATTACTCAAAAAATAAGGGTTTCGTCGACTCCCCTGATTTGCGACAAAGTGACCTTGACCTTTGACCTTGACCTTCAAAAATTTTATGGCCTGAAAGGGACCTCATAGGCCTCTGATATGCGAAGTTACAAAATTTCCAATGAAAACTGTGCTCTGCAGAGTGATTTATACGTGATTACAGATAAAAAAAAAAAAAACAAACAACAAAAAAAACACATGAAGGTCAAGGCCAATCGCCACCAAAAATTAATCAGCTGAGCGCCAGACCATGAACTATATTCCCATGAAGTTTGAAGACGATCCGATCAAAATTACTCAAAAAATGAGGGTTTTGCGATTACACTGATTTGCGAAAAAGTGACCTTGACCTTTGACCTTGACCTTCAAAATTTTATCGCCTGAAAGGGACCTCCATAGGCCTCTGATATGCGAAGTTACAAAAATTCCAATGAAAACTGTGGTCTGCAGAATTTTTTTTCGTGATTACAGACAAACAAACAAACAAACAAACAAAAAAAAAAAAAAAACATACAGACTGACTAACATATTGTTACGGTTCTGGAAATTCGCAAACACCATAAAGGTCCGTAGGTGAGATATATTTCTTAAGTACATGTGTAGTTTAGCCCAAACCCATTGTATAGAGGGAATTAATGTGATTCATATCGGGCTGCGGTCCTTTGAGTTAGGCGTTTTTCTGTTCTACCTTTGTTTTGAGCCACCCACGCCAACAACAACAACAACGCCAGCAGCAAAACCTACCTTCACCACTCGCTACCGCAAACCTCACATCACCGCCATTCCAGACAGCACCATGGCCATCGAACACCGCGCGAAACCCTCCACCACCTTCTCCTACGGCCATTCCCGCACCACCTGTGGGCGCGAGCGTCGAGCTGTCTTCGGCGAGACACGCGAGACGCGAGTGCAGAGGCGGGGTTTCCTGAGGAGAATTCGGATCAGAATGATGCACGCCCACATCTGATCCACCCAATCAGGAAGCGCGGGCGGCTAGGCCCCGCCTCCAGACGCGCCTGACGAAAATCGGCATATGCAAATTTGAGGATCAGAATGATACACGCCCCCTTCTCTCCATCCAATCGGCGAGCGTGGCTCCGCCCCTGAGGTCGTTTGGATCCGATAATTTGCATATGGTGGGTTCCCGAAGCCAATAAAAAGGCGAGCTCAGTGAGGAGCTCAGTGAGTGTCGGTGCAGGAGTGTCGAGTGTCGTGGAGCAGCAGTATCGTGGGGCGAAGCCAGTAGAGCAGGATCGTGAGCAGTGTCGACGGAGCTCGAGGAGATCGGCGAGCGAGATCGGTGGGCAGACGGCTGCGAACGGCTGAGGTGGACCTGGAGGCTCGCGTCGCGGGATACGAGCGAGCCAGCCATACTCCCTCCCCAGAGCATCAACAATTCCCCTTTTTTTTCCCCGCGCTGAGAGAGTGCGACAAGGGGCCCCGTTCCCACCCACACCAGCAGGTGCCCACGGAACCGCCGTGCAGCGACACTCTGCGGCTCGCCACGAGGGCGCGGGTAGACCCTTCGGTCTCGTGGGCCTGGCCGCTCATCCAGGTTCCACGCGCATTAGGCCCACGGGCCCAGTCTGACTCCCTTGCCTTTGAGGGGGTCTTTCTTTGCTTCGGTGTGAATGCGTGTTTGTGGCCGTGTCTTGTAAGGTAGTATTGTATAAGTGGTCCGTGTGTCGTGTAGTCGGTTTTAACTCTTTATATGTGCATTTCTTTTGCTCTATGTGATATATGTGCATTCTCTAAATTGTGGCTGTAAATACATGTTTGCTTTACGTGTGCTATAGGTGTGATCCGTGAGCCGGAAATAAATGTGCATTGTGTGAACTGTTTTCCCGTTTTCGCTTCGTCTTTTCTTAATTGAATCTCCATCCTGCTTCACGTAAAGGGTTCGTAGTGGTGGCAAAACGCCCGGTAAATAATCTGATGAGGTCGACGATAACACCGCTCGGTTATCCCGATAGTACGGAACGGCCCGCCCCAGCGGCCGTGTCCGGAGTCGACCTGCGGCGAGGTACGATCGCCGGTTTACCATCGCGTGGGTACTTAGGTAGGTCGAATTTGGCGAACAACCCTATCCTACGCGGTGGGCCGATTGGCACGATTGTGGTGAGGTCGAAAGGCCCACCCGTGACTGGATCCCGGCGTTAGCCGGGGGTCACGACTGAATTGTCCGTCCGGTGGGCGAGGCGGTCGCGGTTCGAGTCGCGTGGCCGATCGCACGCCGACGGGCGCGAATTCGCAACACTGGTGTACAGGAGGTGATTCAAAATCCCTCCCGTCTCCAAGCTAAATTCATAGGGAATCTTCAGGAGGAGCGACCCCGATTCCCTCCAAATTACGAGCGATTAAATTAACCCCTTACGTGGAATAAGATGGCGTCTCAAAGGCGAGCGGGAGCCGGGGGTAATGAAATGTATATGTGTAGTGATGTAGAATCCATGGCTCAGGATGGAATCCCCATGCAGGACATTGGTGTGCAGGAACAGTTTCCCCCCAACTGAACCCAGAGCCCGAAATGGTGCTGCCGGCGCAGAGGCCGCGGTGTATAACACCTCCCCTCCCCCTCTCCACCAAAAACCCCCGATCCTGGCCGCATCGGCTCAGCTGAGTGCACCCGACATAGCCCGGCTATTCGCCGTGCTGGCAGAAATGAACGAAAAAATGGATGGAAACGCACCGAAATAAAAGGAGTGAACAAGCAGATGGAAACAAACACAAACGAAATGAAAAACGAAATAAAAGGGAGTGAACAAGCAGATGGAAACAAACACAAACAAAGTGGATGGAATGAACGAAAAAATGGATGGAAACGCACTCAAAATGGAAGGAATGAATAACGAATTGAACGAAAAAATGGATGGAAACGCACTCAAAATGGAAACAAACAAAACGAAATGAAGGAAGAAATAAAAGAAATGCGGGGTGAAACGCAGCAAATGGGCCGGAGCCTGCAGGCGGGCATGAAGGGCAACAACAGCGAAGTGCGTAATGGCGACGCCACGTGTGGGAGCGAACGAGCTGGGAAGGGGTGCAACGGTTGCCAGGCCCGCGGTGAAGGCGGGTGAGAAAAAAATAATCCGGAGACGTGTTGGGCGAGAAGTGTGGAGGTGACGGAAAAAGTGACGGTAACCGAGAGGGAAAATTAATTGGGGTGACGGAGTCGTGCACGAAGGAAATAAAAATAGTGGAGTGTGAGAAAGACTTCAAGACAATGACGAAGAGAGTTGATAAGCGGGACGGGAGGTAAAAACGGAGACAGAGGAACTGGGAAGACGGAATAGACAAACACAAGGGCAAGATGGAAGAACAGTTAGAAACCAAAGCAAGGTCGGAGTGTGCGGAGATGAGAAAAGAATTAGAAAAGAAACTGAGTTACAGAACACCAGAACGAAGAGACGGAATTACAAACGAGTTGAGGATGGTGAGAGAGGGAAGAATGAGAACGGAGAATGAAACGTTAAGGAACACACTGAGCAGATTGAACAATTAGAAGCCAAAGCAAAGTTGGAGTGTGCGGAGATGAGAAAGGAATTGGAAAAGAAAGTTTCTGAGTTACAAAACGAGCTGAGGATGTTAGAGAGGAAAGAACGAGAACGGAGAATGAAACGTTAAGGAACCACGCTGTACAGATCGAACAGCTGGAAGCAAAGGCCAGATTGGGGAATGAGATGCAAGAAAGAGTAATGATGGAAGAACGAATGAGACAGAAGAAGGAAAATCGATCAATGGAAGGAAACCACGAGATTGCAGAATGAGGAACAAGAAAGAGTACTGAAAGAACAAGGAATGAGACAGGAGAAAGAAATCTGTCAGTTGAAAGAAATAACGAGATTGCAGAACGAGGAACAAGAAGACAGTGAATAAAAAACTGAAAGAGTATGAATTTGAAATTGAACGACAAAACGAAAAAAATAAGTTGGAATACAAGAGAAATTGAAGGAGCAGGAAGAGAAATCAGGAGATTGAAGGACATACGAGATTGGAGAGGGAAGACGTGAGGAACAATGGGATAAAAACCAAAAGGAACATGAAGCCGAGGTTGACCAATTGAAAGAAAAGGCAAGGCTGGAGTGCGAAGAGGTAGACAAAGAACAGCGAATGAAACACAAAAGGGAAATTAACCACATGAAGAAAACCATGAAACTGCAGAAGGAAAACAGGAGAAGAACAAGGAAGAGTAATGAGACAGCAGCAACTGAAACACAAGAAGGAGATTAACCAAATGAAGCAAACCATGAAACTGGAGAAGGAAGGACAGGAGAGGAAGCAAGGAAGGGTAATGAGAGAGCAGCGAATGAAACACAGGAAGGAAATGGGCCAATTGAAAGAAACGATGAGATTGGAAAATGAGGAGCATGAGGAAGAGTGGGGAGAAAAACAAAAAACTATACGAGTTTGAAATTAATGAACTGAAGGAGAGAATGAAATTGAAGTCCAGAGAGATGGAAAAACTCCAGCAAGAAACAGAAACTAATAGATGTATAGAGACCAGGGAGATAGAGAAATAGAGGAGAGACTGCATGATAATGACGGGGTTAAAAGAACAGAACACACACACACAGAGGTAGTGGAGGATAATGGGGTGAGCTCGCGGACTGGGTGGGGGACCCGGTGTGAGCAGCTGGATGGCTGCCTCCAGGAACGAGGGAGGGAGTATGCCCCCTTGAGGCGAATCACGACCAGGTGGGTTCGGTCGTGCCAAGCGGAGTTGAAGGACGAGTGCTGTGGATAGGTGCACGTGTAGCTTGGGGGGTATAGAGGCCCCGGAACCCTTGTGGGGACACGAATCCCCAGTGTGGTTGTGCAGGGGTGTGTGTTTGCGAGTGTGCGGACATGCGTGCTTTCCGGCACGCATGGTGTGAGTGAGACCCCCTGGGCAGGTGAAAGGTTGGGGGTGAGTGAGAGGGTCCGTGTGAGGGAGACGTCCGTGTGTGTGAGGTCTCTGTATGTGAGGGAGATGTCGGTCGGCATGCGTGAGCATGCAGCCGCGTTCCCGGTGTGAATGTGAGGTGTGTTGGAGTGGAGTCTGTGCGTCGTGACACGCAGGTGTGCGTGGGTGGAACGGAGACGACGGCGACAGAGGGACAGAGCCGGGTAGCGGCTGTAGCTGTTTTGGGCACCGCGCTGGGTTCACCCAGCAGCGAGCGCGCGGTCCGTGCTGTGCAACGCACGAGGCCCCCACGTGCTCGCTTGCGGGAGTGAAGCCCGGTCCGGAAACGCCAGCGGTGATTTGCCGATCCCGCGGACGGACAAAGTCTAGCAGGTAGACGGATTTGGACCGGATGGGTTCTCCACGCGAGCTTGTGTTAGGCTCCAACGGGCAGAGCACATGTGTTCGCGTGGGAGCCCCTCGGAGTGCGAGGGTTGTTTTTGGGGGTGCGCAGGGTGACGTCATGGCTGCACGTGGGGTTGGAATCCGGCAGAGGTGAATCCCTGCCGGATGGTACCGTCAAGAGGACGAGGTACACGTGCAGCTGCATGACGTCATGGAAAGGTGCAAGAGCGCAGGCTGTGAGTTGCCGCGCGGCTGGGCTGAATTGGAAATACAAAATTAACGGAAGCAAGCCTCGCTTTCGGGTGGACAGGATTCCTGGGCAAGGGGTGAAAGACCCCCTTAACTGGGCACAGGATACAACTAGTTAGGGGGATGGGTTAGTGATAGTTAGACCGACTTCATGGGCAGGGTAAGTCCTCATGGAGTCCGTGAATGGATTAGGTAGAGGGATTTTAGTGAGATTTAGGTTGGGAAATGATTTTTTGAGATTTGGGGACAGTGACAGACTGTGGATGTGTAGAGGGGACGTAGCTTAGCTACGTAGTGTTAAAAGGAACGTGCTATTAGTTTAAGAGGACGACGTGGAGCACGAGGTAGTTAGGGAGGTAGTTAGAAGGATGCAGAGTTCAGCGGTGTGCGCTGTGTAGAGTTGGTGAGTTTTGTGGAAACATGTTGAGTGAGTGAGGCCAGCGGGTCTGTGTGAGTGGAGCGAATGGGAATGCATGGTGCGATGAGTTATGGGGGAGAGTGACTCCCGTCCAAGGGACCCCGGGGTCAGTGTAGAGTGAGTAGTGGGGTTAGTTAAATTGAAAAATGGAGGTCGTTTTTGTTGTTGGTGGGGAAGTAGGCTCGAAACCCGTTTGGAGGGGTGCAGGAGCCCTGTTGACGGGCTGGGAGCGTGGCTGCGAACGGTGAGTATCGCTGAGTGGGTACCCCGGGCACCGGGCTAGTCGGCCGTGGTAGGCCAAGGGCCCATGGGGGGCCGGGTTAGCGTAGTGGGCACGGGTGCGCCCGCTTGGTGCGGGCCCGGAGCGCCGTTGGCCGCGTGGGCAGTGTCGTGGGCACGGGTGACCCTCGGAAAGGGCCCGGGGCGCCAGCCTGCCACGTGTGCGTTTCAGGGAGTTGCCATGGGGGCACTCCCCGTGTTTAGGGAGCTTGTAGGCTCGGAGGCAGTGTAGTGCCCGGGGTGCCATTGTTGGAGATTCGGCAGAGGGTCGTGCCTGCCAAAGGGAGCCACGCGTCCCAGCCATGAGACCGTGCAAGGGCACGAGGGAAAATTAGAGGGCGAGGCCCGAAATTTGAGTGGACACCAACACAGGCGACGGGAATCTGGGTTTTTAGAACCAATATGATTAGCGAGAGGCGCTTGTTGAAAGCCCCGGGTAGTTTAAAGGTTAACGGTTAGGGTAGATTAGGAAGTGTACCCCTCCGCACCATCCATCCCTTCGCTCTCGTTGTGGCCGCTGGACCCACTTTGGGTTGGAGATCGCTGAAGTCTGGGGAAGCCATCTTGAGGCTTGGTTGGCCTCGGCACAGGACGCTAGCTCTCCTCATTCCCCTCCGGGGAGGGAACGTAGGGGTTGGGAGTAGGCTAGGAGACGAGATAGGTTAGCGCAACAGAGACAGTAAAGGGGGTTAGGGACGATTTATAGTGGGGAAGAGATGAAAATAAAAACCAAAAAAAAAAAATTAGTTGGGGCTAAATTGGTTTTTTACAAATTAAGGGAGTGGGTAGGTACAGTGACAGGCAAAGGCGATAGGTGGGAGGGAGACAGGTAGGGTAGGTCCGAGTCCACCTTCTGTGTGGCCAACACCACCGCACTCCCTCCACCAACCTCCACTGCAGGCAAAGGCTGGCCAACTTCATCGTCTGCGGCTGTGTGCTGCGGGGCCTGTGCCGGCCAACTTCATCGGCTGGTTGTTTCTGCAAGGCCTGTGCGGCCGGATCGTTCTGCTGTTTTTGCTGCAAGGCCTGTGCCGGCCGGATCGTCCGACGGCTGTTTTTACTGCAAGGCCTTGCCGGCCAGTTCGTCTGCCGGCTGTGTTTGCCTGCAACGGCCTTTTCTGCAGGCTATGTTGCCTTTACCTTTGCCATGTTCATGCCACTGCCCCTGTTCACCAGCCCCGTTCAATTTTGTTTTGCACCCCCTGTTCATTTCCATGCGCGCCAGGATCCGCAAGCAACAGTTTGCAAGCTGCAGGAACTGTCCTGTTGGCAGCTGCAACACGGGCCTGCAGTGGCGGCCCGTGCACCGGTTTCCTTGACTCTCCTTTTTCCTGCAGAGTCCATTGATCCTGGGCCATGGTTTAGTGTAAAATTTGTAAGTTAAGGTGTTAAGTTGTATTGTAAATATGAGTGCGCCCCCGGCATGTATGTGTTAGCGCCGGCAATTTTATTTAAGTCGTCCGTGTGAGTGAGTTTGTTTAGTTAGTTACTCAGCCCTCAGGTTATTATTTGGGGACACGAATACATGAATGTCGCACTCAGGGATCCGTAGGTAAAACGTACTAGGGGAGAACTACACATGATGGCACACGATAATTTGACGACTCGGGACGAGTCTGTAAAAAGGGGAGGGGTAGTGACTTCGGTTCAATTCGCAAACACCTAAAGGTCCCGTATGAGATATATTTCTTAAGTACATGTGTAGTTAGCCCAAACCATGTATAGAGGGAATTAATGTGATTCATTCGGGCTGCGATCCTTTGAGTTAGGCGTTTTTCTGTTCTACTTTGTTTTGAGCCACCCACGCCAACAACAACAACAACGCCAGCAGCAAAACCTACCTTCACCACTCGCTACCGCAAACTCACATCACCGCCATTCCAGACAGCACCATGGCCATCGAACACCGCCGAAAACCCTCCACCACCTTCTCCTACGGCCATTCCCGCACCACCTGGGCGCCGAGCGTCGAGCTGTCTTCGGCGAGACACGCGACGCGAGTGCAGAGGGCGGGTTTCCTGAGGAGAATTCGGATCAGGAATGATGCACGCCCACATCTGATCCACCCAATCAGGAAGCGCGGGGCGGCTAGGCCCGCCTCCAGACGCGCCTGACGAAAATCGGCATATGCAAATTTGAGGATCAGGAATGATACACGCCCCCTTTCTCTCCATCCAAGCAGCGTGCCGCCCCTGAGGTCGTTTGGATCCGATAATTTGCATATGGTGGGTTCCCGAAGCCAAAAAAGGCGAGCTCAGTGAGGAGCTCAGTAGTGTCGGTGCAGGAGTGTCGAGTGTCGTGGAGCAGCAGTATTCTGGGCGAAGCCAGTAGAGCAGGATCGTGAGCAGTGTCGACGGAGCTCGAGGAGATCGGCGAGGCAGATCGGTGGGGCAGACGGTGCGCAACGGCTGAGGTGGACCTGGAGGCTCGCGTCGCGGGATACGAGCGAGCCAGCCATACTCCCTCCCCAGAGCATCAACAATTCCCCTTTTTTTTCCCCGCGCTGAGAGAGTGCGACAAGGGGCCCCTTCCCACCCACACCAGACGGTGCCCACGGAACCCCGCAGCGACACTCTGCGGCTCGCCACGAGGCGCGGGTAGACCCTTCGGTCTCGTGGGCCTGGCCGCTCATCCAGGTTCCACGCGCATTAGGCCCACGGGCCCAGTCTGACTCCCTTGCCTTTGAGGGGGTCTTTTCTTTGCTTCGGTGTGAATGCGTGTTGTGGCGCCGTGTCTTGTAAGGTAGTATTGTATAAGTGGTCCGTGTGTCGTGTAGTCGGTTTTAACTCTTTATATGTGCATTTCTTTTGCTCTATGTGATATATGTGCATTCTCTAAATTGTGGCTGTAAATACATGCTGTTTGCTTTACGTGTGCTATAGGTGTGATCCGTGAGCCGGAAATAAATGTGCATTGTGTGAACTGTTTTCCCGTTTCGCTTCGTCTTTTCTTAATTGAATCTCCATCCTGCTTCACGTAAAGGGTTCGTAGTGGGTGCAAAACGCCCGGTAAATAATCTGAACCGTCGAGGTCGACGATAACACCGCTCGGGTATCCCGATAGTACGGAACGGCCCGCCCCAGCGGCCGTGTCCGGAGTCGACCTGCGGCGAGGTACGATCGCCCGGTTTACCATCCGCGTGGGTACTTAGGTAGGTCGAATTTGGGGAACAACCCTATCCTACGCGGGTGGCCGATTGGCACGATTGTGGGTGAGGTCGAAAGGCCCACCGTGACTGGATCCCGGCGTTAGCCGGGAGGGTCACGACTGAATTGTCCGTCCGGTGGGCGAGGCGGTCGCGGTTCGAGTCGCGTGGCGATCGCACGCCGACGGGCGCGAATTCGCCCAACAATATCTTGCAAAAACTTCGTTTTGGCAAGATAATAAGTTTTCTGCTATGCCACTGGACCAAGCACATGTATAGAACAATGCAAATATAAAGGATTCCGGTGGAGCAATAGGGTTCTGTGTTGTCTTCTGGTGGAGCTGGTTTGTCTCTCGAATTCTGGCCGATAGACAACCCAGCAGCATTGAAAAGGTTGATGATGTTGGGTCCAGAGCAGGCAAGGCTACTCGCAGAGTTTGGAAGCAGTATTCTACAGATAACTGTGTTGATTTTAGAAACTGTGAACAAGGGCTTTCAACTTGGCAATCCTTCAAAACACAAGTCAATAAACTACCACAATTGCATTGATCATTGATGGGCAACCTTTTTGCTGAGGAATCGCATGAACTTGTGGCCCTCGACACCCATGATTGTGTGGACAAGGATGTGCAATATAATTGCATTTCGCAGTATGGGAGCAGTAGGTACCACAAAGTACCTAAATGAAGTTATTGTGGTGAGGACTGTGTCAATCCATGAGCCAATCAAGAGGAATCATTTTCACATATTCAATCATCCCATTGCAAAAAGCCAAACCCAAGATGAAGCAGGAAAATAACAGATGAAGACATCATGAGTGACTGCAGTCTCTTCAGCCAGCTGTTCCTCTCAAGTTAAGTTTGTGATGGTGACTTCAATGAGTTATTCATACATGAAACTCATGCTTTGGCGCAAACTCTGAGTCATCATGGAAAACTTTCCCTGTCAAGCTGCAAATCACAATTATTATATCTTTTGTGTGCCTTCCAGCCAAGTGCATGTTGATGTCAATGTATTTGATGCCCCTGCTATCTTGCATACACTTCCCAGGGGTGATGCAGCAACATTTGGTGAGTACAGTGCTAGGTGAGTAATTTCATACCTTAGACCAATCGCCAGCTTCAGTACTGTAAACGAATAGATTCACTTCAAAAAATTCACTTCAAAAAACATTTGTGGTGTGGGACGTATACACAGAAGACAAACTGAATAAGGTGACACATGAGAAGAGACAGAGGGAAGGGGTTCAGGATAAAAGTTTCCCCTGAAACAAAGATGCCCGGAAACTTTGCCGAACTTCTGCAAGACCCGAGCAACAATGAAGAGCTATTTGCACTGCTGCCGGAAGTCTTATCAGCTCTGTCAAAATGCAACAGCAAGCCAGTGCTCATGGCCGAGCACAAGGAAGCTGACTCTTGAATGCGTCTTCATTTTTCCGATTCTGTGTAAAGGGGTTCAAAGACTACTATGGTCAGCACAGTGGACACAGATGTTATTGTAATCCTGGTGGGTATGTTCTTTTACCTGAGAAAGCAATATCCTGATGTACAGCTTTCATTAGCCTTTGGAAAAGGAAAGAACTTCAGGTATTACCGAGCTGTTATCAACTCCATCTGTCTTGAATTTGGCAAAGAAAAGTCCAGTGCACTCCCTTCTTCCATGCTTTTACTGGGTCTGATACAACATCACAGTTCAATGGCAGGGCAAAAAAATCTTATCGTTAAGCATGGAAGACATTTCCTCCAGCTACCGAAGGTTTCAAATTCTCTGTGCAGTATCCCTTCAAACCATTGACTGCAGATTCACCTACCTTCAACATCATAGAGCAATTCACTTGCTTCCACTTTGACAGCTCAACTCAATGTGGAAAAGTCAATGACTTGAGGAAGGAACTCTTTCCATACAAGCTGCAACTGATGCAAAACCTTCCACCAACCCAGTCGGCTCTTATTGAACATGCAAATCAGAGTACCAAGCGAGCCTCTGGGGTGACAAGCTTGTAAAATTAATAGAATATCCCCAGTCCAAATGCATTTGGCTGGACTAGGAAAGACAGCAGGTGGAACCTCTTTGGACGACTTTACCTGAAGCCACAAAAAGATGCAGGTATTGCAAAAAGCGAATCAAGTGTGGCTGTAAAGCTGTACCACCGTGCTCAAAGAGGTGTAATGTGCAGCAGTATGGGACTTCAGTGTACAGAACTCTGCCAGTGCAGGGAAAACTGTACTTGGTGAATATGAAAACTATCTTAGCAGACAAATGTCAACTATAAACCATGTAGTTTTATTTAAATTTTGATTGATTTATCTTGATTTTAAAATGTCACTTGAACTGGTTGTATCTTATATATAACTTTTTTTTCATGTTGTTTTATTTACAACTTGTTAACTAGTGCTATACAATCGTGTTGTTATATTTACAACTTGTTAACTCGTACTATACACAATGTTAAAAATTGTCTTTGTAATATTTTTTTTTCTTAGAAATTCATCTGTATAATAATACGTTTATTCATCCATCCATATGTCCGTGTGTAATGCTCCTTTCCACCCATTTATTGGACAGCTGCCTGACTCCACCCACAATTGTAACCTGCGAAGCCAAAGACATCTTCTGAGCTGTCATTTTCACCATCACCATGCCCTCCCTATGTTTTCCCTTCAGTGTAAAACAACCAGTGACTGTTAAAAGGGTCATCAAATGTTGAAACGTTTGAGCTGCTATACATATTGGGCCCTGTAAAGACCACAGTACGTGCAGGCCTCAAGCTTCAGTCCTCAGGCTTCAGGCCTCTGGTGTCAGCCTGTGGGCCAGTGCAATTGGAATCTATCCGAGCTATATAACCACAATGTATTATATATGCACAGAGGCAGTGGGCATGGTTTTGCTTCAAACCCGGGTTGTTTTGTATTTTTGGAAGCGATTGAGGCAGCGGTATGTTGCCTATACACTGCCCAAATAACTGTTGCATTCTCTCGAGCAAGGGCTTTTATCGTGGAGCTTCCACAGGTCCCTGCTCGTTATATTTAATATATTTTTTATATTTGATTATTTTATTTTGTTTTGAATTATTATTTTTTTTAAATTGATAAGCCAATTGTTTTCATGGTGTTATATAAAAGGCTGCTGAAATATTTGTTTACATCACTTATATGAATAAATAAAAAAGATTATATAAGGGGGAAACAAGCTATTCATGAGCACACTGGTAGCCATCTTGGATAACCTTAGTCTGATCTTGACCGAGGTGACCTCGCTCAGGCACTCTCTTCTCATAGAGATCATAGAGAAAAATTTATTATGACATAATTTTTTGTAAAACGTCTATGAAACGATGTTTTCTCTTTTTTTCTTGTCCAACATAGGCCAAGGAGCCTGGTGTTGTCTCAGTGGTTCGGGTGGCGGCTTGGGATCCTAGGGTCCTGAGTTCAAGCCCCGTCGGCCACTGAATTAATACACCAGAGGGGTTGACTCAGCCTGTCATCCTTCCGAGGTCGGCGAAATGAGTACCAGTTCAAGTGTGTGTACTGGTAGAGGGGCACTGCATCAGCGACACAGTCGCGCTTCAAGAAATGATAGCTACCCCGGCAGCTAAGCTGCCATACGACCACCACCACCTTCTCATAGCTTCTGTGTGGCCCAAACGATGTGTGCCAACTTTCGTTCTTTTATTCCACCATGTAACGATTTTTTCTGAAAGCCGCTGGACTATTCCATCCCCTCTCCTTCTAAACTCCCTTTCCATTTCTTTCCTTTTTAATCCTCCCCCAATTTTTTTTTTTTTTTAACGAATGTTTCGTCTTTTTCTCTCTTTTCTGCTTCCTCTCACAGAAATCTCTTAGCTAGATGTTTACAGAAGCTTATTTTTGAGGGATATGACATGTTCTTTAATGCAGCGTTTCCTTTTGGACTTCTATCACAAGGCAGCTTCAGTTGGTTCGAATTCCACAGCATTGGATGTAAACCAAAATCGGTGTTCAAGTAGGCACACGACCGCTGAGCTATACTGCTGCACTTTTGGCCTGGACCAAGTTAAAAAAGTTAATTGGAGAAGTATTAAGGATATGTTTAACATGGCATTGGTATTCAAGTCCAGAAAATGTGATTGATTAATCAGTTTGCCTGTTTGATTGTTTATCTCTCCCTTTGTTTATTTTTTATTTATTTCTCTTCCACATTTCATTCAGCCGTGCAGAAGATCCTCAAAAACAATCTTCCATCAGATTTGGTGTTCAATGCTGTGCGAATGGTGATGCAAAACGGAAGGTAAACAAGCTCAGAGGGAAGACAAGAAAGTTGCACTCCTACCAATGCTGATTGGCTATGATAAGAATGCTTCAAATTGATGAGGCTGTTGAAAGCTATAAACAGAAAGAATTATATAAACAGCACTGAATCATTGTCTGTCTCCTGGACCAAATAGGTGTTTCACAGTTACCATTCTGTGATGCACCACCTGAAAACTTGAGCCAAAAACCTATTCTCAAAGTGTTCAACTCTTTTTGACCCCGTAACGTATTTTCTCCCCTGCCACTCGCCTTCTCCGACTGCAATGTCCAACCACCTGGTCCCCTTTGTTCCTCCGTCAGTCTGTCAACCTCCTAGCATTCTGTTGTTTAGCTGTTTCATGAGCCTTGATTAAACAAAGGAACTATTAATGAATTACTTCTCAGTTGCAGTGCATTTTGGATAAAACGATTGTGCTCGTGACTACAAAGTATTCTTCGAGCATAATAATAAAAATATAATTGCTTACAAGGATTATAAAACTTGCTTTTGCTTACTTGTACAATTGCTTACATCTTTTCCTCTTCTGCTATTACTCGCCATCTTAGATATGTTCAGTATGTATGTTTACAAATATATATGAGTAACATGAATTGTCCATTTCTACTGCACATGCTGACTGGCTGGGCTGAGCCAGTTTTGCCCCCCCCAAAAAAAAAACTGGTTGCAAGGATCAGGTTAACTTCTGATGCAGAAAATATGGGCCTTGAGTGTATTTGGTGTCCTAAGTTTAGGGGGAATTAATTGGTATTTGATCATACTCTCATTTCACCTTACAAGTCCAATAAATGTTGTGTGACTTGTTTATTTTGAAATCTATTCCACAGGAACACCACAACTCCTCCTCCTCCTCCTCCTCCTCCTCCTCCTCTCCTCATCCTTCTCCCAATAATTCTTTTCTTATACAATTTCCTATGTTCTTGTGTGGTTGGTCTGGGGAATCTTGGCCCAAGTCTTTCACGAACTGGATAGCCAGGCCTGACATTCAACTCGGGTTCGGGTAGTAATTTGTAATTTGTTCAAAGTGCTGGTGATAGCTCACCTACTCTTCACCAAGGACACAGTGGGATCATTAATGTCCACCAACTAATGCTGTTGACGGGACACCCATTTAACGTCAATCTGAGGGACGGAACACATTGATGAATCGCCCTGCAGGAGCGCTACCACATTGGCAGAATATCAATAACAAATGTTGCCTCATTATCTATGTTCTTTGTACTCTGAGGAAGTTACCATGCTTTACCCTAAGCATTCTGTTGCCAATCTCATTTGATGCTGGTGTTTGTGTTGCCTGGATTTGTTTGTTGTAAGTGCATTCCATTCCATGTTTTGTGCACATCTGCAGGGAGTCTGCTTGCAAGGCTTGTCTTCCTTTTGTGTGCGAATCCCTCAGCCACACAACTTGTGGTCTTGAGGTTATCTTGCTGAAAATGGAAGTTGCTTTACACTTTGGAAACGAGGACGAGGCCAAAAAAGAGGCCGAGGATCTCATTACTAGTAAGTTGCTTACACAGGGAAATCTCAGTTCTCTGCTTATGAGTGCTACAGTATGTAACCATTCTTTATATCGTGCTCTTGATTTTCCTGCAAACCCTTGACTGTATGTTTAAACCACAAAGAATGCTGAGCTTAAAATGTGGAATATTTTGGTCCGCAAGACTAATATTTGCAGAATCCTCATGCATGTCAGCATTCGTTACGTGATGATTTATCTTATCACAGAGCACCATTCTGGGAAGATGCTGAAAGAAACGCAGCAGGAGCATATGCACCTTTTGCTGTGGGGAAGAGCCTCATTCCACATTGAGGTACATTACAGCACCAGGAGTTGAATCTGCACTAGTACCACACGTTTTTAGGTTCATCTCATGGAAGTTTTGTCCACATTAATCACAGCCATGTTTTTTTCAAACTGTGGGTGTGATGTTCTATGCAAAATACTGTTCCTTAAAATGAAAGGAGTGCACATGGAGCATGAATCTCCAAAAGGAATTGCATCAGAAAAAACATTGATCACTTGCTTCCATAGCGCACTGACTATAATGTACCATTTGTCGTTTTCTTGTTTTAGGCGAAATGCTACGCTGACGCCCTCGTATGGTATGAACTGTCGGCTTCTTTTTACGCGCCTGGAAAACTGGATTGCAACCTGGCAAAACTGTATCGCAACCTCACCACCTGCTACTTGGAGCTGCATCGGCTCAATAAGGTTCTGCTTTTTGTAATTTGCAAGCAGTACAAAATTTGTTATGACATAATTTTTTGTAAAACGTCTATGAAACGATGTTTTCTCTTTTTTTCTTGTCCAACATAGGCCAAGGAATCACTTTCCAAAGCACATCGGATTGAACCTGACAACCCAACAACAATTTTCCTTAATCTCCGGGTTGCTTTATTTGAGGGAGATGAGCAAAATGGTAAGATTTAGGAGAGGTGTTTACAGAGGTAAAGGCTGTAGATTTTCCAGGTAAATAGTGTATACAACTCAGTATTATGAATCATTTCATATCTATACTATAAGAGAGCCGTGTGTGTGTGTGTGTGTCACCATTTTTCTGAGATGGCTGAACGGATATTCTTCAAACTTTCAGAGGTTCGTCATTGAATGCCAAGGAGTTTTTTAGTCGTCAGTGGGTGCTAAGGAGACAAAATAAAAATAAAAAATTCGATGTTTTTTTGTTTTTAAATTGCTGTATAATGCTGAAGCCTTTTTGATTAATGACTTGTATTGAAGTATATATTATTATATTAATGACTTGTACGTATATATACGTATGAATAGATACAAAACAATTACCAGACATTTAAATTCAAATAAACCTCTTCCGGAAGCAGTCGAAGTTGGTGGTGCATCTTCTTCTTCCTGAATGGGACCATATTTATAGATCGGAGTCAAACCTAACCCAGAAACATGAACAGCACATTCATGAGCATCCATTTGACGAATAACATCGAATTCCATTTCTAAGGTAACACTTTTACAATGTGCCTCTTAGCAAATAATTATCTACAGGGTGTTTACAAAGTTCCGTGACCCCCTCCACAGAACCTGATAAATTCGTATAATGGACACACAAGAGATATATATATATATATATATATATATATATATATATATATATATATATATCAACAATGAATACACCAAACTCTTATTGTCATAAAAACCAAAGTATTGAAATTAACATGAACATATATAAATTAAACATGGGTTGCCGAGGGGGGGGGCTGGGGAAGAGGAGATAATGGGACTTTGTGACCACCCTGTAGGATACAGTACATTTCTCTTTGCACAAAGTTGATTTTGTGATCTCTTGGTTTTGGGTGTCACGGTCACTTGACAGTTGCAATTCCACTGGGTTTCTGCAAATCTCACAGGATTGTGAGTTAGACAGGCGACTGTGACGGGCCATTTTTCAATCGCTCGATCATGTCTAAGCCTTTGTAGCTTCATGAAAAGTAATATTAATGATCTCGACCCCATTCCTTAGTGGGTGGAGGAAAGTGTTTTAGGCCCCCCCAAAAAATTGACCGGGCAATGCCGGGTACCCCTGCTAATTGCAAATATATTAACTAATAAAGGCAAAATTGATGTAAGGCCTAAGTCACATTTGCTATACGGCGGCCGTACGCCCTCTGAATTGACAGAAACGTGCGGCGGCCTATCCCCCCCGCGAGTTCTCTGGGTGGCCTCAGGGTGGCCCTACACCGTTTGGCTATCTTTTACAGGCCGTAGGGGTCGCCGTGGAATTATAACGCGGAGTTATAACTTTTTTCATTTCTACGTTGGCTGTAGCAATTCGACATGCCGTAGTTGTGTTCCACGTCGACCTACGTAGGGCGTACGATGGGCTTGCGTTATTCGTGCGGCTGCCGTAGTCTCTTATCAATGAAAAATGAATTTTGCCCTAAAAACCGAATACATTTTTAAAAACCGAACACAACGAAGCGTTCATGTTTGTTCACGTGTCTCCCCACCTGTTCGACCCGCATCTTCGTGCTTTGTTCATTCAGTTCGTTGGTGGAAGTCCTCGTGAAAGCATCTCTCGTGTGTCGATCGCTACTTTACCTCGTGTTTTCACCTTGATTTGTGCTGTTTTTTTTTTTTTACTCATCTTGTGTTTTATTTAATAACAAAAAAGCAATCCGATCACGTGGTGTGACGGACTGTCGGGCAAGGATTTAATTTCACAGAAAAACCGGTTGTAATTTGGATATCGTGATTACCTCAGCCCGATGCGTTTGATGAAAGTGATTGTGGTTCTGGGGGCATCATGTTTGATGAGCTGCCCTGGGAGCAGCGCTCGCAGAGTGCGTGAGCGATCGGAACCCAGGCCGGAGCTCGAGCCTGTGTGAACCTTGGGATGTGGTATTGTACCAGTTTACATACAATACACAGCCACCGAAGGTCATTTACTCATCTTATTTTACTTTAGACATGGGAAATTTCAGTTGAAAGTGTCTTGAAAGTGGGTTTTCTTGGGGTCCAGGAACAGATTAATTCACTCCATTATTTCTTATTGGGAATCGAACTTTTTGCAATCTGAACAGCCTCCTGGAACAAATTCAATTCGGATTCTGGGGGCACCACGTACTGGTATATTCCGAACTGTTATATTTTTATTTCAGTAAAAAAAGAACTGGTATATATACCCACTCGTTACCGTCCGTCTGGCCGCACGTTCGCCTTAGGGCCCCCCTGTGGTCGCCTTGCGGGCACCTTGAGGCTACCTTGCGTCTGCCTTGAAAATTCTATGGCCACCGCAGGGACGCCCTAAGGTCACCGTGCGACATCAAATCAAAGACCGTACGGCACCCCCACGTTTTCGGTCTCCACAATTTCTAAATACCCCATGCGGCTACCCGAAAAATAAAAAATTATGTGGCTGCTACATTGTGTGACCGTGGAAATACTGCGGCCGCCGTATAATTGCTAGTGGCCGTATATTTTGGAGACCCCACGGCCGCCGTGGCAAATGTGGCTTAGGCCTAAGCAGAGGATTGCTAGGAACATGATCAGGCAGTGTTGTACTCTGTGTAACAGCTTTTGCCTTCTTTAAAATACTACATTTGATTGCATGATACTTCAATTCAATCATCGGATTTATATATATATTTTTTTTTTTGTTGGTTAGCCTGGTGTTGCGCGAGTGGTTAGGGCAGCGGCTTGGGATCCAAAAGGTCCTGAGTTCAAGCCCCGTTGGGCCACTGAATTAATACACCAGGGGGTTGATCAGCCTGTCATCCTTCCGAGGTCGGTGAAATGAGTACCAGTATACTGGGCCAGTGTATACCCCGGTTAAAATAGGTGTACCATATCCCTGTGTCGTAAGAGGCGACCAGGGTTGCGTCAGGAAGGGCATCCGGTGTAAAACATGTGCCAAATCACTATGCGGATCATACGGATGATCCGCTGTGGCAACCCCAACGGGAGCAGCCGAAAGAAGAAGAAGAGAGATATATTTTTTTGTTGGTTATGGTATGACCCATTAATCACCCACACAACAACCATTAGTTTGTGGGTATTGCCTTCATTATTGCTCAACTTTCTCATTTGCTTTTCCACCCTCATCCTGCTGCTTCACATGCCATGGATTGTTTGGTACAACTTGCCAACCAAGAAAAGGATTCTGTTGGCCGACTTGAGTCACTGCCGGCCGAGGACCAAGAAACCCCTGCTGATCTACTCAATCTGGCTGTACACGTTGCGCTGGAGGTGTTGAATATCTGGCGTCCTTCTTATTCTTATTGTTATTTTCTTTCTTTTCTGCTTCCTGTTATAATGTGCAAAAAAAATTAGGAAAATGTTACATTAGTATTAGTTATTTGTCCCATGATTACCATGTCACCAGCACGTCTCAACATTCCCACATAATCAAGGCGATGTTTGATTAGGTGAACCAGCAGGGAATGTACTTCAAAATACCATAAATGAGAATATGGACACAGGCACGTTTAGATGATGCTGTACATCAAAATACACAATCTATTGTGTGTGTGTGTGCTGCCTGCGTGTGGCTGCCTGCGTGTGGTCTGCCTGCGTGTGTCTGCCTGCGTGTGTCTGCCTGCGTGTGTCTGCCTGCGTGTGTCTGCTGCGTGTGCTGCCTGCGTGTGGCTGCCTGCGTGTGGCTGCCTGCGTGTGGCTGCCTGCGTGTGGCTGCTGCGTGTGGTGCTCGTGTGCTGCCTGCGTGTGGCTGCGTGTGCTGCTGCTGTGGCTGCCTGCGTGTGGCTGCTGCGTGTGCTGCTGTGTGTGTCTGTGTGTCACCTTTTTGAGATGGCTGAACGTCACTGTATCAGTGTGTTTCTGCCATAACTCCAAAACCATAAAATCGCATGGCCCGAAACTGTGTGCATACTATGGGAACTCCAAGGGAGTGCATGAATGAAAACTGGGTATTTAGATAAATTTAAGCACCTTTTGAAGATAATTTAGGGTTGCTCATTAAAAAACAAAAAGCCTTACCAAGATGGCGGCATGCAATTTGGTCAGCCCGCTGTAACCTCACAGAGGTCTTAAGCTGCCATTTGTTTTTTGGCCTGCTCAACAATCCTTGACTTGGAGCAGGCTGCAACGTTTTTTGTTTGTTTTTTTTTGTACGATGAAGCGTTCAAAATTAATTTTTTCACTTTCCTCTCTCATATCATCGAATGCATGATCTTCATACCTATGAATCACTGTATACATTGCTTTTTTCAGTGCTATAATCTTCAAATTAGGAGTTTGGAGCAGTGCTATTTTCCATACTACTCTGAGCTATTTCCTCCCCCCCAACCCCGCCCCTTTTTACTCCTCTGAGCTCCCAAGGTTAATCATGACAAAATTTTATAGGATCACATATTTTTTACCATGATTTACCTGACTCGGGGTTTTAAACTATTTTTCTCACAATTCGTAACTTATAACATACGAGTCACCACCTGTCGCCATCTCCTAGGTAGATCCATATATATATATATATATATGTATTGTATAATGCTTTATAAAAAGCTCAATTTTTGGCGGATTTCAAGCCAGATACCTGGATGTGATTTTCCTTACTCTGCATTATATAATGCAATTTTCCTACTCCTCTGAGCTCCCAAGGTAATCGTGACAAAACTTTATAGGATCACATTTTTTACCATGATTCACCTGACTCAGGGTTTTAAACAGTAATTTTCTCACAATTCATAACTTATGTACACACAAGCTAACACTGTCACCATCTCCGATGGTAGATCCATATACAGTAAACCTCTAATATCGTGGGTTCCAATATCGAGGGTTTCTCCCATCATGGGCAACCTATTGTGGTATTTAATTTCGGCCAGTCACAGTTTTTGAGCTGAGATGAGTCATTGTTTGCATCAGCATGTACGATTACCTCCCATTACGAGCCTTTTGTTGTTTCTTGCACACCTCCCATTACGACACGTTAATTGTAGTAATCAGACCAGCATACGGGAACGATGCTAAATTTAACAATGAATCGTCATCGACCAGGAATGACAGATTGAGATCATGTAATACTAGATCTTCAAGATCTAGTATACTCATGACAGTTAATCATGGCGCCCAAATGTAAAACGATGGACAAAATTAATCATGCCAAAAGATAGAGAAAGGTTATGACATTGTGCAAAGAAATAGAGTTGTTGGATAAGTCAGCAGAAGTGAAAGTGCGGCATCTGTGGGCCACCATTATGAGATCAATTAATCAATTGTGTGTAAACGTGAGTCAAATATCCGTTCAAGGGTTCCTGCCAGCAAAGCGCAAAAGGTTCATTGCAGTCCGTGATCATCATATTGAAAGAATGGAAAAAGCACTTAATAACTGGATTGAGGACCAAACAGAAAAAAAATGCCTTTTAGTGGACTGGGAGAACCATTGTGGATTTACTTGGGTTTTGAGTGGACCAGTGTATGGCAGAAATCATTGTGGATTTACCAACATTTCCACGAGGCACCCGGGGCCGAGGCTCCAGTTCAATCATGGCTCGTGGAACAATTGAGGTGAAGGGATTTAGCTGGGCAGGTTTTTAACATCAAAGAGACGGGATTATTTTGGAGAGGATGCCATCTCGTATCTTCTTGTCCAAGCAGGGAAGATCTGCTCTGGATCAAGGTGGCTTGGGATCGTTTAACCCTTCTTCTTTGTGGCAATGCAGCAGCTGACTTTGTCACGCTTCCGATGATCCAACAGCCATCACAAGTTCTACATCCACATCTTTCTAACCCCCCTCCCACAATAGCAGCAGCATAATTTTCATCATCTCCAAGCTAAGTCTTGTGTTTTCTATTTACGGCAGAGAAACTATGAACGAATCCGCAATGTTTATCCTCACCCACCTCACTGTTTTGGAATAAATTTAAAAGGTAAAACTCTTGTACTTTTGTTGTTTTTTATGTTGTACTTATTGTATTTACATGTTTATTTCAATGATAACATGCTTTATGTATATTTATGTATTTATCTCAATTATAATGTGTTTACTTCTTGCTGCCGTCGATCTTCCTCAATATTCTCTCGAAGTCCAGACACTGAACTCCCTCTTCCCATTGTCCCTTAGTTTCCATAATCATGTTTTTAACTATTGCGGCATTTTCCAGGAACCTACCCCCTAACGATATTGGAGGGTTTACTGTATACAATGCTTTATAAAAAGTTTTTTTTTCGGATTTCAACCCGGTTACCCATATAATTGTTGAGATTGTGAGCTCCGATCGTCAAATATGATATCAGATGTGAAAAATAACTTAATTAGGACATTACAACGGTCGGTAAGATCGGCGAAGGAGTCAGGTGATCTCTCAAATCTGCTAATCACTCATTATTCAAAAACCAAAAATAGTACAAAAACAACCTATGTATAGATTTAAAGATAGTTACTGCTCATCTAACGACATAACTCTCAACAGTGAAATAAGAGTTTGTAAAAAAAAAGGGAAACCTCCTAAAAATGGCGCCAAGCTGCTCTCTGTTCGGGAAATGTACATGAGGTATTCGTGTGGCGGTATTCAACGCCAGGGCTCAGAAACCGCCGTGCAGTTTCTTTTCACGAGCAATATGCCGACCGTTCCTCTTGCACCAGGTCCGTTCACCACGACCGCCCACCTTCCTCCTCGACTATACGACGAGACGATTTCTGAGACCTCGTGATAAGGCAACGAGGCGCATTCTTCTTCCTCCTCAAACGTACATTTTTCACGACTCAGCCAAACAGTCAATGGCTAGTGTTTTGTTCCAGTGCACCAACAAATTCTCCTCAGCTCGAACCCAAGAATCGTGCAGCCTTTTTCACCATGTCGAGGGGAAGCCAGCGAGCTAGATCCTTTTTGCCTCCAATCACGTACCTCACACAACTCTCCTCTTCCCGAACCTTCTGACCTCACGCCCATCCATCATCCACCCCAGAGGCATTACATGGTTTGCTAGTTGTCATTCCTGGAGGTGGGGTTTTTTGCCTGCTTGAGACGTTCAGCTCGGTTGTTTTTGACGAGTGAATATGCTCGTGTTGTTTTAAGGACGTGATTCCTTTTCATCGTCGGTCTTGTAAATGCAAAAATATAGGAAAAGGTCATCGGGTGAAATCACATATTGGGAGAAATTATCCTTAAACCCTACCTAATTAACACAGCACTGCCACACCCCACACCCCCGTACGTGCGATGACACGTACAACTTAAGCTGATAGTTTCCCTACTTAAATTACATCGAGATGTCTCCTGCTCGTCCGGACCATGATACAATCCTATCTTTGCTGTGAAATTCCTCCATCTACCCCACAAGGAGTCACGTGATCTTTCAAATACGCTAATCGCTAATTACTAAAAAACCAAAAATAGTACGAACGCAACCTATGTATGGATTTATAGATAGTTACTGCTCATCTAACGACGTAATCTCAACGGTGAAATATGAGTTTGTTAAAAAAAAAAAAAGGTTACCACCATACTACCTTAAAAAAGGTTACTAACTTCTCCATTTTTACATCCTGCGAAAATTTTAAATGAGCTATTTTGATAGCTTGATAAATAAAATGTTTGTCTGTAAATTTGTGCTTAATTGTGGCAGTCCAATAGATGTACGTTACATCCCAGGCAACATGGGTATCCAACGTGGGGAGAGAAATGGTTGAGGAGGGAGGGGAAGGGGTGAGGTGGGAGTGTAGAGGAAGGGGTGGGGTGATAGGAGGCATGGGAGGGTTGGGCGGAGGAACCCAGTGCTGCCTGACAATGCCGGGTACCTTTGCTACGAGAGAATATATACAGTAATAGCAAACCGTCATAAATACATTTTCGGAGATATCCTTTGCTCCTATTTAAATATGCTGATCAGTATTGTATGCTCTAATCATTGCTTGATGTATCAAATTGCACCAAAATTGATGGCAAGGCTTATTCATGAATTTTATGACACTTGTTTGTTTTGTGTGTTCCTAGCACAAACAGCAGGCCACTGCTGTTAAAGCTCTGGAGGCATTTTTTTTCTACCAGCAGTTGCACACAAAAGACTCTGCATGCCTTACGGTGAGGCATGGCACCTGTTTATGCAACCCTTCACTCTCGCACAAGTAAAAGCCACTTGTCTCCAATATGTTAATCCATGAAAGTGTCAGTTGTGGGCAAGAAACGTGGCAGCATTATATTATTTGTGTCCCAATGCTTATGAATTGTAAGATTCTTCTAATAATCAGGGCTTAAGCTGGACAAAAGAAATCTTTCGATTATTCTAATTTGGTCTCAAATTGTGGAGCAAATCAATCTTTTCCTGAGCCAACAAAAAATGACAAAACAAGAAAAAGAACAGAGATTGCAGATCCTCACCAGGACTTGTTTTGTGTGGTGTTTGTGTACTGGTGTGTTACATAATTAATGAGATAAAATTGGAACTGCCACTTTATAACTGCTGGCAGTGATGACCGGGTACCAAGACGTACCGCTTTGATGCAACCGCGTTTTAATCGGACACCTGACACTGACCCATGGCGTTTATTATTATTATTATTATTTAATTTAGAATGGGATTAAAATAAATTCAATTCAAATCAAATGGAAGACCAAATAGGTACAGTCCTGCATTGGAGTAATCAGAAGGAACCCGAACAAGCAAAAGCAAAGATGAAGTCATCTGGATAGGATTCTGGAATCTGGAATCCTGGATAGGATTTGCATTTCAGCTGCTACTCCTCTACCCTCAAACCCATCCAGGCACAGCCAAGTGAGCCTTATTCAAAAAATACAAATTAAATAATTAAAAAGTACCCGGATCAAATTTTTTAAATTATTCTGGCTGCCAGACCATGCGTCTGATCAGGTAGAAATTTAAAACCTATATTCCCCATCACTACGAGATCATAATTGTGAAGTTTCACATCAATTGATTAAGCGGTTCAGAGAATTTTAAAAAAGATTTTCGCTCTGCATGTCTTAAGATGAGGTTGCCAGACCATGACATCAATTATTTGTGAATGCCATGGTGTCCCAAGGTTTGGGGAACATTTGTGTGAAGTTTCCCCTCGATCTGTCCAGCTGTTCTGGAGAAGATTTTTTTTTAATCAGTTTTCGGGTAAATCCAATATGATTGCCAAACCATGTGACCAATGACATCATATGTGTTGACCTTTTGTTTCTCCTGGACAGGCAGTCATACGTGTAGAGTTTCGCCTTGATGTGTTCAGCCACTTCAGAGAAGATTTTTGAAGGTTAAAAAAAAAAATCAATATGGCTGCCATATGTGTGACCGATGACGTTATCAAATATTTTTCTGTGGATCATTTTATCCCTATATATGATCCTCAGAAATTTCATACTGATCAGATCTAGCATTCTACGTATGTAATTATAACGTCATAACGAAGGCACCTGTGATGTCATAAAGAAAATCACACTATCTCCCATGAGGAGCACTTGCCATGTACCAAGTTTCTATTTATCCTCGGTGCGGTTTCAGAGATACAGAGGTCCAAGGATTTTATGTTTTTCCAACATGGCTGCCACACCACATGACCTATGACATAATTATCAATAAAACATTCTACATGAGTAGTCGCTCCTATGGTGAAAATTTCATCTCAATCCGAAAAGCGGTTGCAAAGAAAAACACTTTTTGTAATTTTGAGCTATCGCTGCTCTAGACAAACAGATGGGTGAAAACATAAACGTCATCCACCTTCTGTGGTGGAGGTAATAAAGACTCATTGAATATAAACATTTAATTCACATTTCCAATTGTATAGGTATATACATAACATATTAAAAATATATATGCACACATACATACTGTGATAAATGCAAGATAAAAAATATCATTCACAGTTCAATTATATACAGTAATACATATTGAAATTGTATGTATGCATTCATGCAGTACATACTGTGAGAAATGTATACATATATACATACGCAAAACATATGTTGTGTGAAAGGAGGGGGATATATTGTTAGGATGTACTGAGAATCGCTTTGGCCGTGTGCTTGTGTAGATTAGATTTACGCTTGTAAAAGGAATCTGTCAGAGCTAAGTCATATTGTAAAATGTGCACTGAGGAGGCGTGATCGTCATCTGTAAGGAAGTTTATAGGAAGTTGTATGTGTTAAACCTCTGTACAGGCAAGGACATGTGGAGGACTTGTGGGCACAAAGACGCCAGGGAAGCGCTAAGCACTTATAATGGGAATAACGTGGGCCGTTTTGGCGAAGGACTGAAAGGCAGGTCAGAGGAGTGAGCTGTGGAGCCCTGGAGAGTAGTGGAATGGCCTGGAAGGTGGCACCGCCCACTGACAGTAGCCGGCCAATGAGAGGGACCCACGGTGAATGAGTGTGGGCCCTGAGGTTATAAGAGCTACCTACGTCTGCCCATACATGCGGCAGATCACCAGGGCAAGTTGAGCTTCTGGTTTGAGACGTATCATCGTGCTCTCTCGTCGCTGGATGAGACATGGATGTTTCGATAGACTGTGGACGCCATCTCCCCACCATCTCCCCACCATCGCATATCATCACCTGTCATTGTACAGTCAAGATCAGCTTTTGCCAGCTCAAGTTCTCACCTGTCTCTTTGTTTCTTGTGCGAGTCAGGTATTTCGGCACCATTAGCGGTGTTTAGTTTTATCATATATAAGCTTGTGTGCTCCTTTCTGCCCTATTTGTGTCTGTTCGACACCAGATCTGCTCCATTTATGTTTTTTTTGTCTTGTCCTTCCTCATCCCTGTATTGTCCACCATAATTATCCCTCATAATTAATGATTAACTGCAAGAAGCATCTTCCCAAGTGAGTATCCGCAAGTTTTGGTTTGTATTGAACAATCCTTGAGGGAGATCATACAATAAATGAATGCAGTATAATTCGGAGATCATTTGGCTCATTAGTGAGGATCAAAGACACTCGGCATGATGGTCAACGTGACTATAGTAAGTCTCAGGGTGTTCAAACATTGGTGTATTAGATGGCCAACCCAAATTACTACAAGTCATTAGGTTGTCAGCCAACAACCAAATATTTTTTGCTTATTTCGATGCCAGCCTAACAGTAACATGTAATACATAAGAACATTTGACATGGATACTCACTTATAAATATACATTTTGCATATTATTACTCCATAATTACACACATAGGTATAAATTTGTTTGTATTTTAAATGATTGCAGTGACTTAAAGCATTAATTATTTACAAACCTGCTGAAGAAGCTCAGAGAATCATGAACTCTATTTTGGACTTCAAAAACACTCCTACTTTGACTCAGTAACATGTCTTGGAGCTCTGTGCTCCTTTCTCTGACTCCAGAACTTAATGCACCATCAAAATAACGGCTGTCATCATCATCATCATCACCTCACCATTATATAATCATCATAGCAGTGCTGAGGTGTGGTATTGTCATTCTGTTGCGAGGGCTGTCTTGGTCACATTTATTGCATTAAAACCTCATTCACAGTCAACAGTTGACTTGGGTAAAAGCAGCATAAATTCACACAGATATACCATGAGAGGATAAAGATTTGTCATCACATTGTCAGGTAAGAATGGGCACAACCTCTTTTAAATCCATGCCTTTGTAAGGTGCAGATAAGATTTGTTTTGAACAGCTTCCATTCTGCATTAACACTTGTATGATTACCAAGGCTGGCATGATCTTTAGAAGTGGGCCCATACCTTGGTAATCTCATCCCCATATACACCAAAATTAAGACTGGTCACTTAAGGGACACTTGCAGGGAACATGAAAGTGAAGGTACCAATGTGGTCCATATTACTCAACTGATATAGTTATTATCCTTCATACCTCATATACTGATCAAATACACACTCTGTTTCTTTACATTGTCTCACTGTCCTGACGTGGTGAAGTTTGTAACTCAAAGCCATCAGAATTCACATGTTCAGGTACTTTGGCAGGTAAAGTCAAGTACTTTGTACCAATGTGTATATTTAATGAGGTGAACAGGCAGATTTAGATGTGTGTATCCAGTGCTTAACAAAAGTATATTAACTTATTTTTTTAATACCAACACTTAACAGATTGTCACAGATGCTGGCAAAACACAAACATCAATAATCAAAATTAAAGACTTGGCGATTGAAAACATGCATTTGACTCGTACCATGCTCAACATTTACATGGAATGTTTTGTAACAAGCTCGTAGATGCGTCGACGACACAAATCACATGGCTTGTTACGAAAGAGGATTACGGGATTCCACAAATGGCGCATTGAAGAAATTCATATTTATCCAAAAAAATGCTTGCGTAAAACACTTTAATTTATCATGTTTGCATTAAAAAAAATGTAATTTTTCGCCAGAACAACATGATGGATAAACGTAAGTGTATTTGCATTCATTTTGATGCGATGCACATCAAAGTTGACAATGTTGAATCGTGCTGCACTGACAAATGTAGTTTGACATATATATTGACAAATTAACGTAGGGAGTTCCATTTAGCTTTTTGGCAAGTATATAATTAAATATATTCACTAAAACCAATTTTGATTTGTATTGGTGAATTGGCAACAACAGCTTAAACCAAGAATAAGGTGACTTCATAATGCTGATAGCATTTCATATAATTGCCTTCTTTATTGGGTTATATCTGTCCTGCCTGTGCAGCACATATCTGAATAATATTGGATGCAAGTGACTTTGAGGACAAAGATGATCTTCTGTTGTGATTAGATTGGAAGGCCACAAAGACAAAGAAACTTTTTTCATGTTTCAACTCTCTACGAGCTCTAATATCAGCTTCAAATGTCAGCTATTTTGTTTGATAATATTACATCTCTGGTCTAGGGGTATAATGGGCAATAAATCAGAATAGTTACATCACAGTTAACATGTTAGCCAAAGTATGGTGTAATTCTTGCAAATGATAAAATGTGTCAATCACAAAGGGCGGAGGAGCTCCTTGTGCGCCAATGGCCATCCATATCGAGTGCCCGAAGATGTCTGCGAATGTCGTCCTGTAGTTGGGTTACTTCTTATTAGGAGGTTGGTGGCAGGCTTTGCACTCCGGCCACCGTAAAACCCTTCATTCTGCAAAACATTCCAGAAGCATAAAAAAAGCTGAAAACCCACTCTGTGGGAGTACCTCCTGTGCAGCTTCTCTTCGGAGGGCAGCTCACCGGATGATGGGATTGGGGCAAAGCCTTCGGACCCCCAATCTTTGATAGGAAGGAAACCACGGGTAACATTCCCGGGTCAGATTGCGGAGAGTGTGTTGGGGTGGTGCTGAGGTGTCGTCCACAAGACGGCGGTTTCCTTGGGTTACCCTGAGGCGGTCCCTTCGGGTTGGTGCCTGGAATTCCTATCCCGAAGAGAGGATGATCACCTGTCTCTGCTATCATCTGAGCTGAAGCGTTTGGACATCGGTATTGCAGCACTCTCTGAGGTTCGGAGACCGGACTGCAGCGAGATCATGGCATGTGGTTACACCTACTATTGGTGTGGTCGCTCTGATGGTTACCATGCCCAAGGAGTTGCTGTAGCTGCGTCAATAAGCTGACTCCAATTACAATTAGGTAACACCGGTCAACGAGCGTATTATGAGACGAAGGAGTCGTCACTCCTTTGGTGTCATTTCCCTCGTCTCTGTATGTGCTCCGACTGAGCCTGGTGATCTCACCGTGTAGGACACATTCTATGCCACACTGAGTCTGTGTAGATCAGTGCCCAGGCGAGATACACTTCTAGTCTTGGGCAATTTCAATGCATCGAATGGAACTGATAGGGATGATTATGAGACGTGTGTTGGTCCCCATGGGTCTGGAACTGTGAACCTGAATGCACTAAGTTCCTTGACTTTGCAAGAAGTCATGGACTTAGGGTGGCCGGTTCATGTTTCAGTGCCCAGAAGCTTATTGCTGGACTTGGTATTCCAACTCTGGCAGTGTGGCAAAGGAGATTGACCATGTGCTCGTTGATGGTCGCTGGAGAGTGATCCAGAACTGCAGGCTCTACTGGAGTGCTCAGTTCCTCAATACTGACCACGGCTTGTTGTAGCAACTCCTAAGTTGCACCTTAAATCCAGGAGAATGGTACCATCCCAGCCGTGGGCTGGATGTTGGCAAGCTCAATGATGAGAGGGTTGCTGAGAGTTTGCGAACACGGCTCGCGGATATTTTGGGGATCTGGGTGCTTTGGGGGATCCTGAAGAGTTTGTGGAGTGCCTTCAAGACCACCGTCCTTGATGTTGCGCGGTGGATGTCTTGGAACTCACCGTAAGGCAAAGAATAATTTTGGTCTCTCAGGGACACACTGGATACCACTGCCCAGAGTCGCAGGGCCAGGCTGAATGGCATAGCTGAGCTGTTCAGGGAGCTGAGGCATAAAACTGTATGTGCACTAAGGGTGGACAAGGAGGCCTATGTTCGAGGAATCTGTGAGGATTGAGCATCACCCTGTGTCAAGTTATTCTCGTCTGGTTACAGGGAAATTCGCGCATTGCGTTCGTTCAAAGCTGTCCCTCGGTGTACTGCAGTTAGAGCAGAGGTGGTAGGCTCTTGACAGAGGAGTCCGAATGAAGGCCCGCTGGGCCGGTTACTTTGAGCGGTTGCAC
>CM068967.1:13143188-13161377 GCA_035128595.1 Eptatretus atami | reverse complement strand
TTGCTCTGGATCATGCTCCCATACCTGACCTTATCTATTGATCACGTGTTTCAAAAGGTGTCATCTCCCCCCTCCCTACATTCTTGAGCCTTCCCCATCGTTTACAGTGTTTGTCCTTGTATCTTCAGTAGTTTCTCTTAAGCTAACAGCCAACTGGCACAGCCCACGAGTGCGGCCGCGAAGTCAGCGCTAGGACACGAGATGCAGCAAGAACATGCCGTACATGGATATCTGCCGGTCTCAAGGCCATCAGACTGGCTGGTAAACAAGCATTTAAATCATAATCTTTCTGACGTGTGGGGTTCACTTGACTCCCCAGCCAATGGGCACGCGCCATTAATCATCTGCCGGGCTGCGTCGGCCAATGAGTGTGCACCACGTATGGTTTGATGGTACCCGCGGTGATGTAATAAAAGCTTGCACACCTCACGTATTGTGTTTCATTCGTGGTTGTTCTTCTGTCCTGCCTGTGCTGCTTCTGTCTCGGGGCCCTAGTTGGTTGGTGGCTCACTGTTGTTCGTTGTTGGAGAATTCCTGGTGGTTTGGGTTCGTGGTTCACGGCGTTATTAGTAAGGAGCTGGTGCGTGGGGAATGTGGGGGTGACACTGGCACACAAGGTGTGATGAGGACAAGTTGCACACCATTCCGCTGTGCACTGGGACAAGGAACAATACCGTTTGTACAAACGTTGCCACATGGAACAGGTTTGTCTTTGTCTCGTCATCTCTACTATCTGCCCCATGTTCCCCCTGAGTGAAGGAGAATATGGCGTACGTGTTAAGGTGGTCATAGTACCGAGGACACGTTGTTTCAGTTATTTATTACGAGCAGGAGCATCCAGTGCCTCCCAGGGTGGAGTTGGAGGGGGGGGCATGGCGGTTATAGGAATACACGGCGCTGCCCGGCTGGAGACCTTTTTCCGGCGGTTTCGGGACGTGTTGAGCATTGAAAAGCTATGGAGTTATTGGCCTCATGGTAGTTACCTTGTGCCTGTGGGCCGGCAGCAACACCGCCTCACCCTGCATCCCAACACACTTTTTCGTGGCCTTTGGTGGCCTCAAAAGCCAACGTGTGGTCACTTTAAAACCATGCCCAATTCTGACTGCACCCATATTTTAGGGCCGAGGTGTTACGGTTCAGACATCAAAAAATAACGTACAAACAAACACACAAACACTTGAAAATATATATGATTTGATTGCAATCACTGCTGTGGGGCTATCTTTTTCTTCCTTCCCTTTTCTCCTTGTAATAAATTCCTGTTTTTATGAAACCTTGTATGGTCAACAGGAGCAGGCTCGACATAGCACTTAAGGGATTGGTTTATTAACCTGTTAAACAAGCATATTGGGTCAACGTGGACTGCCAATAAGCTTCGCTCAGTTATAATGTTTGGCTTTCTGCCCTGGTCATTGTGTTCTGAGTGATGATTCGCACCAAATTAACCCAGTGGACATGGAGATCTTTTCATCCCATACCCACTGGGAATCATGACGGTCGTTAAAGATGCGCCACCTTAACATTAGTAATGATTGTCTATAATCAAATGCTTCTTTCTTTATCTCCAAACAGTTGTTTACTGAGATTAAAGATGACCGAAGATGGCAAACTACAGGGCCAAAGGTATTTAACACAATAAAACTTGATCATTGCATCTTTAATAGGGTTCTCTAGGAATACGGAACTTTCAAAGTGATGTATGAATGCTGGCGAGGCCTTTTGCATATGCGCGATGCTGTTTTCAGTGACTCACTTCCGCTTGCCGGGGCACTTTAAACCTGCCTTGTTGTGTTCCTAGATGCAAATTGGACTCACAAAAACATAGGAAATACGAGAAATATCTGTGGATGAGAGGTGTCTAGTTCCCATCATTTTCTTCTTTTACAAATGAGTGACTGCACGCACGCACACACACACACACACACACACACACACACACACACACACACACACACACACACACACACACACACAATTGTACAGTATCGGCTATTCCTGAAATATAATATAATTTACAGGATTGCTGTTCATCTCAAAACAGTGTTCCTTTGACAAAAGTAAGAACCTTAACCTGCAAACAAATGAATGGTTTTCTGACCACTTGGATCATCAGCTGGGCACCGTTCTTCCTCAAGGTTTCAATCCTTTCAGCCCAGAACCTCTCCAAACAGCGGATCGACAACCTTGGTCACTGATCCACATCAGTAGATAACCTACATCAGTGGATCCACAACCTCAGTTGCGTCCATGCAGTCAGTCAACCCATCAATGTAACATCACGAATCAGACTTTACTCACTCGAGGATTTAATGTATTAACACAAAGTTTGAACTCCCATCACACATTCTATTATATGATTATACATTAAATCACGCACATCTTCGCTTTAATATAACATGTCCACCAACAAACACGACCATCCCACTCACCTCTGGATCAAACTGTTGTTCAAATGGTTACTTATAAACTTTTTTTTGTGGGCTTTCTTGTCTTCAAGCAACCACTGAAATGGGTTTAAATGGTTTATATATATAATATATATATTATATACACACACGGTATATATTTCACTTATTGTATTTGTATCACTTATTGTATCAGGCATTACGTGGCGGAGGTACTCGCGCTACCGAGTGCCCTTCTCGTTAAATATGGAATGTTTACAATTCCAATGACGTGTGTTACTCAACCATTCCTCTACGTCTATAGATTGCAGTTTCCTTATAGCTGAAGTTGCAGTTTCCTCCTAATTGCATTTCGTAAAGTTTACACAACCCTTGGTGGCTCTCTCTGTTGTTGTATTGTTTCTGGAAGTTTACCTCACACTTCCTTCTGTTGTTGTATTTTCTCTATATTCATCATTTCCACCCCTTTGTTATCAAACATAACTTTGATAATGTCATTGTCTTTTCTACGATTAGCATTAACACACACACACACACACACACACACACCCTTTTCCTTTTAGTAATAGATGCACAAATCTGGTATAATATATATATATATTTTGTGGCTCCGTAACCAAACAAACAAGATATTTACAGGTTGTGTCAATAAAAGGTTAACCGCTTCAAATGACGTTTGTACTTTTAGTCATTACCTTTATTATTATTTTTGTTTTACAGGGGTGATCGATGATCTTTGGAGAAGTCATTCAAGCATAACCAAAGTATTCCACAGAAAAAATGACGTTTTCTTTGGAGCAGAGAAGAAACATTGTCAAGTGGTATTTTGAGACCAAATCAAAGGCTTCAGTCCAGACGAGGTTCTGTCCTGAATATGGAATGCATCTCACAAACAAGCCAAACAAGCCAGCCATTTGGAAACTCATGAAAAAGTTCAAAAGTGAAGGGGAGATTCTCAACATTAACAAGGGAACGTCCGGCCACCCAAGAAGTGTACGGTGTGAAGGAAACATGGAACGAGTTCGTGCGTCAGTCATGTGCAGTCTGAAGAAATCACATCGACATGATTGGCTGAACTGGGTTTCGCTCCCAGCAGTATCAGAAGAATAATGAAACAAGATTTAAACCTCTTTCCTTACAACATCACATCATCACATGAAACAAGAAGCTGTCAATTCACACAACAACATTTTCTGGGGATGTCAACATCCAGATGAGGTTGAAGAGAAGTCGCTTAAGGGTCAGAAAGTCACTGCTTTTGTGGCAGTCAGCTACAGAGGTGTGTTTGGGCCATACTGGTTTGAAGACAAAAACAGAAGAATGGTCACCATCAATCAAGAACAATACCGTTCGATGGTCAACGCATTTTATGAAGACTTGAAGCAATCGATGAGGACTGCAGCCCTCCGGCGATAGTGGTTCATGCAAGACGGTGCTACCCCACATACACTCATACAGCCAACGAAACAATTGCCTTTCTGCATCAAATTCTGACAACGAGTTCTCAGTTTTCGTATGGAAAGTGAATGTTCTCCACACAGCCTCGACCTCAATCCACTGGATTGTTTTTTTCCTCTGGTGAGCTTATAAGGATAACGTCTACAAGGAACACCCCAGATCTGAACCTGATTTGAAGGCAGCAGTTGAGGTTTGTGTGCAGACAGTAACCATTAAAACTTGCAGAAATATTATTGAAAACTTCACAACTCGTGTGAATGGATGTTGTGTGTGTGGTGTGTGTGTGTGGGGGGGGGGGGGGTGGTTGCTCACATCGAACACCTCAACTATAAACGCATTCACACATAATGAGCTTAATTTCTCCATTATTTGGTTTTCGTTTTCCGAGTAAATTTTTTGTTTTATTACCCAATGTTATGGTCAATAAAATTTTGAAGTGGTTAACCTTTTATTTACACACCCTGTACAACAGCCCTCACAGCTCCCCGCCCCATACCCCCACTAACATGACTAATAGTAAATATTATCACTTTAAAAGTTGATTTTAAACTTACCGTATGCATTCACAAGCCCCAGATATGTTCTTCCCATCAGTATTCAGTAGCACCCAAACCAGATACAGTCCTGTGTCTCCCTCCATCAGTATTCAGAAACTCTTTCATTATACAGAAGCACGCTCCAGCTTTCTCTCTGGTACTTTCGAAGTATTTTTGGATTATTTTTGAAGCTCTTTGAGCCATGTTAGGTAACGATCCTTATCGTGCATGAACAATAGAAGATCACATGCCCCAAAGATCACTATTTCTAGGGATTTCTGCGCATGTCCGCTGAGCATTCTGTGGCGGGTTACGTAATTTCGAAAGTCCCGTATTGCTGCTGTAAAATGGTGAATAGTACTGTAATGTGTTGATCGGTTTAATATTAATGTAATAAAATACTGTAATGTTTTCCAATGCATATTAATTTAAAATGTGTTCATCCATTTCATATTTTTGTTTTGGCAGTGAAATAGAAATTGAATTGTCTGTGGGATACTTAAAAACAGGTAAGGGATTCCTGTCTTATTCATGGAAATGTAGGATTATACACATATAAATGGCATTTACATACTGATAAGGTTTCTTTTGTGTACTGAAAGGAGAACCTACAGATAATGTGCTCACTCACCAATGTGTTGTCTACTGCTGGGTTCAAGTCCTGATCGAATAGAACCAAATTATAAACTGTCATCATGGTGCTTTGTGTGCATGGCATAGCATCTAAGAGTGCACTGTCTTTTTGAAGTGGACTTTAAAGTGAAATGTCCTGTCTGTTAGCATTTACTGGTGGATTTTAATGATGCTGTGGTGTTTAAAAAAAAAAAATAGTTTGCCATAGACCATTTCCACAGTGTTGGTTTGCCTGGCAGGTCTTGAACATTTGGGTTTTTTTTGCTGAGAACCAATTCTGGATGAGTAGTCACTCTTAAAGAGTGCCTTGGAGTTTTGCCAGGGTGCTGACACATTGTGTGCCTGTGCTTTGGCGAAATTCCAATGTTCCTGCTCTGATTACTCTTATGAAGGAAAGGGCAAACCATTTAGTGGATCTGCCTTCAAATTTCTCCAGCAGCATGAGATTTACTGAAGGCCCCATCAGCTGAGTCTTGTTCACAACACTGGACAAACTAAAGGTTCATTGCACTGCTGGTTCCCATGTACTATCGAAAAGAATGTATTCCACGCTTATCCTTAAGCAGGCCTTTGTTACCTTTGTGCTGTCGTGTACACCTTTACATGTCTTCTATATATTCATATTGTACACGTAGACCCATGCTAACCTGCAACAAAATTGTTAATACCCACACGTGCTCACAGCATATGACATGCTCCAGACATCAATAGACTTGGGTGAGAATATTGGTGGTGATAAAGCGAATGATGTCATCTGGTTCAAGAAGATTGGTGAGTATTCAAACAAGTATGTTTCATAGATGTTTCCCAAATGTGGTAAATGGCTGGTGATTATTTAAGTTTTGTGTGTGTGTGTGTGTGTGTGTGTGTGTTTTCTAGCATGGAACCTTGCTTTGTGCTGTGAATTGTGGCCTCAACTCATGCAAACTTGCTTTGAGCTTTCTTTCAAGGTATTTCATAAACCTCTCATTTGATATTTGACTCAGAGAGCATCTTATTAACGACTGTATAGACAGGTTGATTTTCCTTTTTCTTGCATGTGTTATGGGTGTGAGAACCTTTAAGGGAAATTGTGTCACACCAGGAATAACATCTCATGCTGGTTATTTAAACATTTACTGAAATTGATTGGTCTTAGGTAAGATAATAAGATGAGTTCCCTTACAATGATCTTTGACACAAGAAGAGGCCATCAGGCCCAAATAAGCCTGTGCAAAGGTTGCCAACCCATGGTTTTATACGGGTTTTATTGTTTTTAAATGCTCAATGTCAAGCAAGGAAACAGCACGTACCATTTCTATAGTCTTTGGAATATAACTTGGCCAGGGTTCGAACCACCAACATCCCAGACTCAGAGTGTACGCTCTAACCATGACACTACCAATTCTGATATCAAGATGTCTAAATATAATTAATCAGAAGAACCTGGATATATATATACATACATATCAAGAAACACAATTTAATTATTCATCATCAATTAGTTTTCCCAGGCGTTAAAGCAAAAAGATCTGGCGTCACTGCTTTCTGAGAAGACCTGTCTGGTGATGATGATGGCATGCTGCCTGCAACAGGCTCGGAAAGTTTACATGATTGGAGAACAGGTAGGGAGAGACATTTTCTTCACAGAGTGTTTTTGTTTTTGTAGCGGCAGTGATTTTCCTTTGTGTGCTGTCTCATCTTCAGCTGTCAGATTTGTAGATGATTGACACTTTCATTGTGAGCTGCCATTGGGAAACGAATGACTAAGACAATGAGCGAGTAGAGTAACTTGCATTGCCCAGGAAAAAGGAAATTTATTGGTATCATCAGGTACCACATCTGCAAAAAGTGCTGGAGTTGGTGGCGACTTATAAAGAGGTGAATGCCAGGCTTGGAACACTCAACAAAGGTATGGCATTGATGACAGGTCATGTGTGGGATTTCAATTATGGAAAGATTGCCTCACTGATTCTTCCAAATGTTCATCCATGTGCCCCTCAAGCTCATCCTTGCTTTGTCTTTGTAAGTTAAACTCACTTGTTTATTTTTCAATGACTCGTATAATAGTGACATATGTCGCTTATACACAAAATACGTTTACTTAAAGCTTTATGTCATGAAAATAACCATCTTGGATGTAAATTATATGCAACTACCAGAAACACAGCATGATCCCTCCCATGCCATCGTCCTGCTGTACGAGTTTGAAGTGCGGCTTAAACTACCAGCCTGTTGTCCGGATGGAACTCTACAAGACATCTGTGAACTGCGTGGTCTGGAGCCCGCGATGTTAGAGACTGCTGCTGGTGAGTCCTCCCTCGAGTAGAAAATGATCCTCTTCAGATGACATTCCCAACTGAAATTGGCTCCGGGTACGTGTGCTTGTGTGTGAAACCTCTGCAGCCCTTGCCTCCGAAGGTCCAACCAACCATCCCGAGCTTGCCAAGAAGGCTCTCTCCCAAGCCTTGTCACTGTACCTCAAGAAGGCTACCTTATCAGATTTCAAACGCTGCAGGTTTGGAGTTAAGAGTAATCTCGAGTAATCTCGAGTAATCTCTCACGTGCACACGAATGTGGTTTGTGTGGTTCTTTAGCAACAGTATTTTTTGTTCCACAATTTTTTTTTCTTGGATGTTTAATCCTTCTAGTTTTGCCTTTGTTTTGGCTGTGATTAAACCAACATAAGCATGGGCCTTAAACTTGTACAGTGGCTGTTATGAGCAGTTATAATTTAGAATTATTCTTGAAATTACCCAATGGATCTCTGATTAAAACTATGTGCAGAGTTTCACGTTATTCATCTTCTGACCAAATGCCCTGTTTTTCTTAGAAGTAATTTATTTTAGTTCAGTTTTATTATCACTTTGCAGCTTCTGCTGAATTGTATGACAATTTACAAATTTATAATACCTTCAACATTTCATATCAATATAAGTAATGTGAATAATAACATATTTGTTTCGACTTGTATTTCCATATGCAACACAAGGATGCAGGGTAGCATAATTGGCTGTGCCACTGATGCAATGCCCTCTGTAGGTTAGGGGAGGAATTTATCATTTGTTCAGGGTGCCGGCGATAGCTCGCCTATTCTTCGCGAAGGACACTGTAGGATCTTTAACGTCCACCAACTAATACTGGCAGAGGGGACTCCCGCTTAATGTCCATTTGAAGGATGGTACACACATTGATGAAATACCCTGCCTGTGAAACACTGGGATGACAGTTTATAGCCGGATCGGGATTCAAGCCCAGACTGGACAGCTTAGAGGTGAGTGTACATACTTACAGGCCACCCTGCCAGCCCCCTGCATTTGTTTAGAAATTGAAATGGATCGTTGGCTCCTTTTTTGTCAACAATCTACAAAGTAATGCAGAACAAAGTTTTTGTATTAGTAAAAGTTATTAACTCATAATAATTCATATACCCCAGCACAAGGAAGAATGAGGGTTCAACAGGAAGGGAAAATAAATGTGGATTCTGTCATCTAGATAAGAGCAGCAGGCAATAGAAGGATGCAGCGCAGATGGGGATTAACCTTAATGGATTTAAAGAATTGCTATTTCTCCGCAAACTGTGGATGGGAGGGAATAGAAGAATGGAGAAGATAGGTTGGTTTGAGGTTATTCTGTTGCAATTTGTGCTTGTTCCTTGACGCAAAAATCTGCCTGAACATGTCAATGAACCAAAGTAATCCTTCCTTTCATTTGTCTTGCTATCTCTTAAAATTACAAACACACAGTTGAGCCATAATCGTCTTGCTGCTTTCACCACATGTTCTGCTTTTTCTGCTATCATCTGGGTAAAGCATGAGCCAAGCTTCCTTCCTTGGGTGGACAGCACTGATTTGCCCTGTAGTCCTTTAAACCCCAGCTCTACTGGCATTCTGGCCTGTGGAACGGCAACATCTCGATAAACATCCAGTGCTCTTGTGGCCACGTATAAATCTTTAGGATTACGGCATTCTTTGGGATGACAAAAATAATTTGGGGGTGATGTTTCAACTGTGTGGGGAAGAGGAAAATTGACCCACGTATTCGCGGTTTTCGCGGCGATTTTAAAGTTTTTTTCACGAGCCGCGAGCATAGCACAGTTCTTAAACATATCTTCCGTGAGCCATTTACAAAACAGCTGGATATACGCACAGTACAATACTGTACGTATGCAAAAAACATATCTTCCATGAGTCACAAACATGACCTGCTTCCTGCATGTGTATTGTAGCTTTGCGGGATAAACATAGTTTCACGGGAGGTCTCACCATGTACACTTTAAACATACGGTACTGTATTGTAGCTTCATTGCATAAACATAGTTTCACGTGATGTCTTACCAGTGTAACACATCATTCCCCACGACACCATCCCCTGTGAGTTACTTACAGAATGAAAACACTTTCAGCATCTATTGATATTTCCAGTAATTTACCAGCTCACCACATATGGACATTACACAATGGAAACATTCATTGCATCTCAGTGTAAATCACCATTTTGCTACAAACAGCACCATTTGAGCTGTTAGATTTTATTAAATGCTCAGCATAATCTACCTGTAGATAGAAAAACGAAAAGACGTGATGTCCTGTGAGTTAAACAATGGAAACCTTCAGCATATCTATGAGTGTAATTAGCAGCTAGATACATACGGACTAATTACACAATGGCATCGGTCACCACATCTATTATCAGCTGCCAAATACAGCATCACCCGTAAAAATCCCCCGCAAACAATGGGCAGACTACTCACCGCATCCTGGATCGCCATTATTCTTGTCCCAGTGCTCTGACCTGTGTTTTGCCTCTCACTGCATTCATTCTTCGAAAATGGCTCCCAAGGATCGAGAATGATACTCAGAAGGGTATGCCTCTAAGCAGACCACTGATACGGGAGAAGGCGAAGCTCCTGCACGACCATCTCTCTAACGCGGGTGGTGCAAGAATGAGTGCGGCGGGTACAAGCAGCACCTCCAGCCCGTTTACAGTGAACAGGGGATGGTTGCACTGCTTCAATCAAGGCATGATATAATTTGTGCAACATCAAGCTTGTGAGGGAGCGTGGCTCCGCGGACCACGACGAGACCAAGGCATTCTCTGCAGAACTCGCGAGCCTCATTGAAGAAAAGGGGTACCTGCCGTAGCAGGTCTTTAATGCTGATGAGGCCGGCTTGTTTTGGAAAAAGATGCCGACCAGAACGTTCATCTCACAGCGCGAGAGCAAAGCAGCCGGCTTCAAGGCCACAAAGGACTGGGTATCCCTTCTCCTCTGCGCAAACACCAAAGGGGACTTCATGGTAAAACCCATGATGCTTATAGCTGGGTCGGGATTCAAGCCCTACGGTTCCCTGAACCCATGTGCGCTGAATGGTCATGCAGAAACGAACCTTGCATATTAGCGATCAGCTTTGGGTGTCGAGCGAGTGAGCCCCGCGGGAATGATCATGCAGTATGGATCTCACCATGTCTCTAGCCGAACTGTAAGAAGGCATTAGGTGGAGGGAGGGACGACCTTCATGTGCAATGGCCAAGGGAAGCACACTGTGCTGTGTTGGCTCTTCGTGAGCACAACCGATCGGCCAGCTGAGTGAAGCCGTACACCAGGTCAGTGGTCACCGTGTGCTCAGTGCAAAAGCTCATGAGACCATCGCTGCCTGTCTCCCACTGTGCCCAGCACTCCGCCGTTCCAAAGCTCCGTACGCTGCTAGAGCTGGATCTCTGGGTCACCTCCAAGATCACCACCGAGTCACATCTGCTTCTCCTTCATTTGATCTTTCCTTCCTTCTGTCTTTCCATCCTTCTCCTGATCGCTCCTCGCCTCACCTTTTAATGGCATACTCACAAGGTCGATCTCAAAGTAAGGCGACACTCTGTCTGAATCCAAAGATTGACCACAGTTTAACCATGGGTTGAGAGTGTCGGTTTCCATAACAAAACTTTCACCCAATTCGTTCACACATTGTAATGCCCCTGTTGACCAAAGCACTCAGCCCCAACACCGGTCATCTTCAAAGCTCTGTTGACAATCCGTCTTCATATCACGATGCCAATGACGCATGCCGATGTCTATGCATGAATCATTTGACCCACAGTACATCTCATTTAATTAATTAACTGAAACTCGAGTTGCCTTTGTCTCCAAATTATCAGAATCATGTCTTTAACACAAAACTTAAAGAGCAGGTTTTGGGTCGCTGATGACTTCGCGTGATTCGAAGGTTGTAATCGCATTAATAATCGTTGGGACAATTATTTTCTTCCATTTCAAACTCAAAATATGCTAAAATTAACTTTTCAGTCAAAACTTTTGTCAGTGATCGAAAAACAGACCGGAATTTACCGAAGATGCTATGACGTCACGTTCTCTGAAAACTTCGTGAACATTCAGAAACAGCGTGTGAACAATGGCGAGATGCGAATCAGAGAGTGATTTCAGCGGCGATGAAATTGAGTGTTTTCATTCCGATATTGCCGAGGACGAGTCGGAGGATGATGGGAATTTATACTATGGAGTTTCTGGCCCTGAGCCATATAAATTTGAGCACTTGCAAGTGCCAGAAAACGGCCTATTTCGTGTACAAGTGGCAGGACTGACTGTCCGGCAGTTCACACTGTGTGAACTGCCGGGCAGTCAGTCCTGCCACTTGTACACGAAATAGGCCGTTGTGAATCACACTGACAGACTCCACCAGACAGATTGGTTTGTAGATTTTCATTTTCTTGTTCGATGCATAAAATAATGTCAAGTTGATTCGTCCTGTGACTTGATATAATAATTTTTAACCCTGAGTCACTCAAAAGTCAGAAATAGAATGAATCAATAATGGACCCAAATATATTATACACGTAGCCTTGGCGTTGAAGCCTTTCTGACAGCTGAGCTTGACCCCAGCGAAAGTGAACAGTTAGAACAAACCCCAACTTTCAAGAGACTGCTGTGGCATATAAATACAAAAACATGTCTAGCCTCATTGGGAAATATTCTACCAAATTTAGAAAAAAAGTGGAAAATTTATCAATTTTTTACAATTGAAATGAAATAGCCCAATTTGCTGATGCTGTTAAAAAAGTAATTTAATCAACAATAAGTTGATTTGTTGAGAAATTTTTTCATGCTTGTGTTTTCCAGAAAGTTTATTTATGTGTTTTTCCATGTACTCTTTAAGAATACATTTCAAGGTTTTTCTCACTTAAACTCAACAACTGATTCTGTGACAGAGCAGTATCTGGAGAACTTGTCAACCAACAACTCATATTCCAGAGTGGTGATCAGATGTGTTTATGCCTTCATAATCCTCGGCTGTGAAATGGTCACCACAAATGACAAGTCTATTCAAAGGGTCCTCTTTACCCGTTTTCTTTGGGGGAAAATTCGCTCGTTTTGTTTGTACAAATCTTAAATCCACTGCCGGCGAATGTTTGATTCCTTCGGGAATCGGTAGGAGCGATTACCCGTTTTCCAGCCATTTTCGCAAAACATGAGGACACACGGACGAGGCATGATGTACAAATATCCAAATAACTTTGTTCTACAATAATTCAAAATAAAAAAGGATAATATAGACAGTTGCAAGCTCAAAAAAGCGAAAGAACGACCCGCTGAACTGGACACTTCTTCAATGAGCGAGTGAGCGTCCGCTTTGTTTTGGAGAACGTGACGTCAACATCCATATATGGCACGTGGCTGTTTTTTTCAACGGCCTCGAGAAATAACAACTTCGGAGTTAAATTTCATTAATTTTCCCAATAGTTAGGCAACCACAATAGTTTGCATCGAAACTTTTAGATGCACATATAATCATATTGATAAATTTTCAGAACATGTTTGGTGACCCGCAACCTGCTCTTTAACATTTCCAATCATATAGGATTTATTAATCCTTAACAATATTTAATGTAGATTCAGTTTGGAGAAATAAGGTCGCATGGGTCAAAACGGTCATTCCCAAGGTGGTGAGGACTGAGGGACACATGTGTAACTCTCACCAACATTTTTTTTTTTATCCCCATACTTTTTGAAAAAAAAAGGCGGCGATAATGGAATCGGCTCTGTCTGTCTGTTCGTCACATGATCTCCTCCTAAATAGTTGTGCAGAAATTCACCAAATATGGTACTTGTGATCACCACATGGCAAGAAGGTGTGAAAGCAGTATAATTTTTGCGCTGTTGTGGGGTCAAAGGTGGAATACCAAAAAATGCAATTACGGGCACATGTTTAAACGTTATTAAATGAAACTTTTTAGATGCATTCAACATGGGGGATGCAGGAAATATGTAACGATTTTTTTTTTTGAGATAAACCCCTTCCTCCTCCACCCCCCCCCCCCCCCCCCCCCCCCCCCCCCCCCCCCCCCACTGCCCCCTGTGCATGCCCCATGGGGTGGGGACTTGAGTCACGAGTCAAAACGGGAAAAAAGTTTAACTCTAAATTTGATATTGGATCATTCCTAGTGGAACTTTTTGCAATCCTTCAACCTTGTTTTAGATGGGAAGCATGGGGATTTGTGATGGTGCGCCATCGACTTCACTCTAGTTATCATTGCTTTGGTATATCCCATATTCAGTACCGTCAATCTAGTAAGTCATAAACCTGTTAGCCAACACTGCATGGAGGCATGCTTAATCAATAGCTTATCACCTTGGGGAATTTGTATACCGTTCATCTTGGCTGAGCTAAACTTCCTTTTTTGTTTGCATTGTCTCGGCTCATGGAAGAGTAAGGTGACAGAGGGTAGAAGTCAATGTATTGTTCGACTTAGCTCTGTTTTTTCTCTTGTGCTCTCTCTTATGTGACGTTTAATTTCTCATGTGGCCTTTACTTGAGATGACATCTAACATGGTTGGAGGCATATGCATTTGCGTTGAATTCTATTTTCTAGTTTTGTTTGCAATGCCTAGGCTCATGGAGGAGTAAAGTGACAGAGGGAAGAAGCAATGTATTTATGGTGGGGCATTAGGATAACACTCGGGGCACAATAAGGGGATGAACAAACGCATGAGGGCACAATAAGGGGTTGGGGGGGGGAGAAAAGGGAAGGAAACCAAGTCATCTATAAATAGGATAGATATGGAGAGGAAGGGAGGGTTAATGAAGATATAAAAGATCATAGGGGAGGTGATGGTGCACTGTCAGCTTTGAAATCCTGCAAATAATAGTTGAAGTGGACACACTGAGGGAGGAGGGTCTGCAAGTGTTATAAAAGAAGAGCAAAGGAGTGGAAGGAAGTGAGCAGTAAATTTGGATTTTGACAGTTTCACAAGGAGAGGGTTGCCAGGTGAATGTGTGTAACTTGTAAATATTAGGGAGGGACAGAGGGATGAAAGAACCGAGGGAGCAAGACCTGAAGAGAGGCAGTGTAAAATGGAGGCCACCAACTTGGCTTCGATGAGAGTCAGCAGTAGACCGTGTGCTTCGGCTTTCTGCGAGATGCTATTGCTGTTGAGAGCTTTGTATTCCACAGCATCTGGAGACCAATGTGAAGTCAGGACATAATCAAGTACGGGGAGAGCAGTAGTTTATTGAATGGCGATTAAAAGACTTTTTGGCTGTGAGTAGTTCATATTTACAATCAAAGGATTTGGCATGATGGAGGGTACGTAGTCTGTGTCTGGCTTTGGAGGCCAACTTTAAATATAATCCTTTCCAGGTATGGAGCGAGGAAAGCCGCTGCTCCTGGCCTGTTTTTGTGATGTGAATTTGTACGGTAGCATGGGGAGTCTTCTGCAAAGAGAAAAAAAGAGAGGTTTTTTCCAGAGTATGGAAAGGTCATTAATGTCCACTCGGAGCAGAAACTGGGTCCAGGATGCTACCTCAGATCACTACTCCAGCCTTTATTGGGAGAGGGAATGAGAGGCTCATCACAGGTAAGAGTTAAACACTGACTGCACGAGGGGAGGAAGTCAGCAATTCAGGAAAGGTGGCTTTGTATTCCACAGCCAGAAAACTTTGCAAGCAGAGTGGGTATTTCACTGTGGTGAAAACCCATGATGTGTCCAGAGACATAGCCCTGACATTTTGCTTGACATTCAGGATCTCCATCCTTTATTGACAGAGAAGCAGCCACGTCCATAAAAGATAGTCGGCTGTGATGATGAATTCCATGACTTTGCCGATTATGGAAGTCTGAACCAGCCTGCGATTGAGAAGATCTGCTTTTACACCCGTCTTGTGTATTTGAATGATATTGGCTGTTTTCCCAAGTTGACAGTAGGTGATCTAAATATGGACAGGCTGAAGAAAGCAGACATAGGAGAGGCAAAAGCAGAACTGCAGGATTTGAGAACACAGGCACTGATGTCATCTGGGCCTGTTGCCAAGGCTAATCTCCTGAAAAGTTAATGGAGGTGAGCAAAAGAGAGGGAGGGAGATGAATGGTTAACGAATAATGTTTACACAGAAGTGTAATAACACTGTTGGGTCCAGGCACACACTTGGAAGTAACACAAAAGCACAAAATATATGCACGAGTTTGACACAGAAACAAACACACAGGAAGAGGAACGTTGCAGGTAACAACCTATAACATTTGGACAAAACAAATCTGGAATAGTGGGCTTAGCTCAGTTCCTTCTCTGAGCAGAAGAAAATAATTGTGTTTGCATGTGGAGGTTGCCAGGAGACAAAACTTTTCACCTTATTAATTGTGCTGTCTCACACATACAAGCATCACCCTTAGTCATATGAACTTCATCAACTTCCAAACTACCTATCTGCTCGATAAACATTATTCATACCTCTTATGTGGAGTACCAGTTGACCAGATACGTAAGACATGATGTATCAGTAATAAAATTGGTACTTGTGTGGGTGTATCAGTGCAGTATTGCAGCACCTGGTCGAGCTGTGTTTGCCCAATAGTGCACCACTGACCAACCCACACCTCACTGACCAGGCCTGGCTGCACTATCAGGACATTCTGCTCTTGCTGTCTGAACAGGTGCTTCATTCTCTACCCCACAATTTGTACCATAAATTTATTGCACCTAAAGTGGGGGGGGGGGGGTGGAGGAGGGAAATGCAAGTGGATGTGAAAAGCGGAACTTTAAATATTTTGATGTATGAAGAAAGGGTGTGTGTGTGTGTGTGTGACAGAGAGTGTGTGTAGTGGAGGGTTAAATTGTAAAAAATAAAATTGGAAGGGAAAGAGTTTTGATTAAATGTAGTCTGTAAGGAAGTGTGTGCATTTACTTTACATGTACTGTAGATTTTTAGATCCCGGGCCTAAAATAGAACTTGTTATATTGTTTTATGATCCATGGTAATTCATGTAACGTTTAAAAGTTGGTGCTTTTCACAATGTGCAGGGGATATCAGTTCATCATATTTGCATTGATAACCACATTATTTAAATTCTCACCTCTTTTGTACTCCAGCCTAATGCCTTTCTTGAGCCTACTGTACTGTGGTTCCTGACCCGGGCCTGGAACTGTGGAGTGGCACTGGCTGCTGGCCACTGCTGGGATGATGCAGAGCGCTGGTGCAGCTTGGCCATGCAGCTTGGGCCATATCTTTCATCCCTTTGTCAACTCTACCAGACAAAGGTCAAGCTTTTGCCTCAGTGTGGGGAAATTTATGGTCCCTTTGCAAAAATTATCATACTAAAATATGCCAATTCTCTTTATGTATGTAGGAACCTTGTATAACTGAAAAAGGTTTGGCCGATCATCAAATTTTGTATATGTGCCGGGGATATTTGTGAGCCAGTCATGAGCACAATTATAATTGGTGCCTTACCCTGTGAGTGTGGGGGAAATGACCCCAAAAAAGGGAAATGTAATGTCTGTATATTAGTCCAGCTGAAATTTGAATATAAATGGGGTCGGGGGGGGCGTGGGGGAAGGGGAGGAGGAGGAGGAGGAGTAGGTGTGCAACCACAATTTTTTGAAAGAAGGGAGAGTAGGGAGTGCAACCATCCACACAGCATTGTACAAGATATTTCATTGACACCATAATTCACTCTCTGAAAGAGCGGTTATTTGCTTGTTTAAATTAAATAAATAAAAATTCTAGAATTTCTGATTCCCAAGGGAGAGGTAAACGTGAATCGAGACTTTATCACTTTTCTATTCACTATTGCATGTCATTGAAATGCAAACAAGAGTGAAGTCGATGTGCGCAATCACACATTCTCCCCCTCTTCCCACTTTAAGCAAAGTTGAAAGATGGCAAAAACTTCCATCAGGAATGACCCAATATCAAGGAATTACAAGGAAATTTTTGCACAGGTGGAGGTCATTCAGCCCATCATGCCTGCGCCACACCAATACCAGATTTTAATAAATCCGTCAATGTCAAATTTTGAGTTTGAAAAAATCTTCTCTTTTGACCCCATGACCCGAAGTCCCCATCGCCAGGGGCATGAATCGGGGGTCCAATCCAACAAGATCTCATATATATTTCATGCAACCCCCAATGCTGATTGCATATACAAAGTTTTATGAAATTATGTTTTAAAATGTGGTATTTTACTGCCCATGGGGCTATGTCCAAAATGATACTGCTCTCGCACCTTCTTGCCATGTGGTGATCATAACTACAAAGTTTGGTGAATTTCTGCACAACTGTTTATCAGGAGATAGCGTGACTGATGGACAGACAGACAGATGGACGGACGGAGCCAATTACAATATTTACAACCTGTTTCAATTTTTTTAAAGTGTGGGGATGACAAAAGCATGAGCAGACATAATAAGACTTCATAACAAGAAATTTAGAAAATGTAATGCATTTTGATATTTTTCTACATGTTCTCAAGCTCTTTGAGTGGCTTGCACAAATAACATGTTGGACAAAGGACATAAGGAGACTCCAACATCGTTTTGCATGAATTATAAGGGGAGTAATAGACAGAGGACAAATCAACACAATAAATGAGATTCTAACCATGGGAATGTGCTGAAGTGGTGACACCAAACCTTATGACAGAGCGTATTTGCTTCTTTTTTGCCTCCTCCAGCTCACTTCCTTGCACGATCAGATTATGAAAAGGATGGACGAGATGGGAAGGCATCAAAAGCATGATTTGTAGAAATGAGCACACCTCCACAAGTCGTCAAATCGAGCTGTCTTAAGTTCTTTGTCATAGAGTTGTAGGACAGGAGATATATATATATACATATATATGTGTGTGTATATATATGTATATGTATATATATACATATATATACATATATATAT
>CM068967.1:13108667-13125594 GCA_035128595.1 Eptatretus atami | reverse complement strand
CCTCCTCCCCGCACCCCTTTATGCTTTCCACATTTACAGCATTTTAAAAGTCCAATTTATTGATAGTCAAAGTAATCCCCCTTCCGTAAATGCTACACAGGTGAAAATGTGATCAAATCTCGTCAACAGAGTCGCACAGTAACTGGTCAAAATTACCATTACCAGGTGACCGATAACAACCTTGTTTTGTGCAGGATTGGACCCGGGGCGGGGTTGTGATACAATGGATGGATCGATAGAACGTTTATCAAAGTATTCTAACCAGCATTGGAAGCAAGAAGCTGACATTTCGGACGTTAATGCTTTGTCAGAGCAGCTTCTCATTGCTTCTCCATATCCATCCATTGTTCTATCTGTCCACCAACGGAGACCGACACTTTGCTTAACAAAGACTGGTTTTCCACTCAACTTTTTGTGATGCATCCGATTCAGATATAACACAACAGGAAACATTAGATAGAATATTTTGTTCATTATAGCAGAAGGAGAATTGAATAAGCAATTGAGGAAAAGGAAGAAAAAATAAATAGAATCATCGTGAGTGCCGTCGCTGGATTTTGCAAACCCGTTTGCATTTCACCAACCAGTCAAGATCCCACAAACATAAATGATTTCCCAAGTCATATGCACGGTGGCAGCACTTCTGGGGGAAAAAAAACAATCTATTTTAGTGTGCCGATGAAACATGTTAAACAAGTTGCTGGCATTGCTGTTACAACATCATTGCTTTCTTTAACTTTGTTGCAAACTTAAATCTTCACTAAACAGAATCCTATAAGGGTTCCAATGTGACTGCTCAAGACCGGTGGAGAAGGAATTGCTTTTTAAACTCAAAAAGGAAGTGTTCTTTGCAGATATGCTATTATACTACTTCCTGTTAAGGCCAGAAACGATCATGGGAAAACCATTCCTGAACACAAAATGAGCATGGCTTCCATCTCAAGTCGATGAGAAACAATCAACGACTCGCAACAATAATGAAGAGTGCATTCCAGACATGATTGTCATGCAACTAAATTGGGATCCTGCGCACCTGCTCGGGACATCTCGTCTGGGTTCAACTGCTGATTCATTGGGAGTTCACTAATAATTGCCATCCTGGTGCAATGCTGGCAGGTGTTGCTGCCTTAAGGGGACATGTTGTACTTCAGATAGGGATGCAATGTTGCCTGTCCCGTTTAGGCGTTTCCTCTTCGGTTGTGGCCTTTAAAAAGCCCTCATTCTCCTGTGAAATGAGTAGGCCACTGTGTGCTAGCATTCCGGCCACATTCGTTGCTTTGGAGCTGGTCATCGTTTCATTTCATAAGCATCTTGCGGCCGCTGGATGCATGGTTTCTGGGAGCACGGCTGTGCTCTTGATTCAGGTCCCCCTGTAGGTTACAGGAGGAATTCGGATTTTGGCAGGAACTCATGCTGGCAGACGGAACGCCGAGTTTAACGTCCATTCGAGGGATGGCGCACACATTGATGCCTCATCTCGCCTGCGAGACACCAGGATGACAGTTTATAGCCAGGTCAGGATTCAAACCCAGGATAGACAGCTTAGAGGCGAGTGTACATACCTCTAGGTCAGTGTTTCTCAAACGGTGGGTCGTGACCACCAAGGGGATCAGGAGTGGGTTTCCAGAGCGGTCACGAGCTGTCTGCATTAAATAGTTACTCAAGTCCTAGTGATGTGCCAATGACTGACCGATCTGAACTTGCATTCTCAAGCTAAAGTGATCAATACTAAAGCCAGAAACAGGCTGATCAAATGTCGAGAGTGAGCTTCAATATTAATTACTGAGTAAGACTTAGTCCCCAAGTTGACATGTTGTGTGCAAAAATTAAATAAAAATGGCCCATATTCCAGCCTTTTGGTTACTCGTGTTGTCAGGGTTGGCTAGATCTCTGCCACCGCACATCTGTCTGCAGCATTGTCTAAACATCATTGATTTTGGTATTCTCCGCGTTTCATGTCCACCAGCAGACGTGTGGTCAGCTGAGTAAAGGACGCATGTTGATGCTGTGACCCAAGTGTCATGATTGACGAAACAAGGTGTTCGGATCTCCGTCGGTGGTGGCATTATTGTGGATTTGTGGTCAATTTGTGTACCATGATATAAGAATGCTAGTTTTGGTAGTTATACTTGTGCATTGTGAAAAGCTGAGTTAACTTGTCACTCATCATATTATATTTGAGCAACACTGCTAATGATGCGGCTTATTTTGAGGTTGACGGGTCGTCATTGCTCGACAAACATGATTCCTGGGTGTTAATGAGACCGGAAAAAAGTTTTGAAGGAGTGAAAGGACGAGCTCGCGTGTTCATTGGCAAAGCTGTTCCTTATATTCTTGTCCAATGAAAAAGTTCAACTTGTAAACTTTATTTGGCCTCTGCAGAATCATTTTTGCGAGATTGTATATTCCGAAGTACAAAATCTGATCGCAGTGAAAACAAAAGTGGAATGCTAAAGTTTCTGTTTTAAATTATGTGATTTTTAAAAAAAATAAAAAAAATTTTAATGACAGGCTGCATGTCTTCAAAGTGACTCATAAGCTACTAATGGAAATATGGCATGGTTTCTTCTTATCTTTATAAAGGGTGAGGTCCAATGGCACCAAGCTTCTGCCCTACCTTGATCATGATATTTGTCCTCAGCCAACTGTCCAATCTTCACCAACCACACCTTTTATTGATATCCATCCTCACACAATCTTCCCATGTCAACCACAACCTCTTTTCCTCCAACCTCAGTCCCTCAACCTATCCGCTCTCTTTGCCATTCTCTTTTCATCCATCCCCTCTAGGTGTCCAGCCCACATCAGCCGGCTTTTTACCAATCTCTCCGCCAAACTCATCGGCACATCAATCTCCTTCCTCAGTTCATCCATCCTCCTTCTATCCACACTCTTCACTCCTGCAATCCTCCAGACTCAGTTGTTCTCACAGACCTGCGATCTCTGTCGTCGTCTCTCTGTCATTGCCACCGTATCCAGGCCGTAAAGGTGGGCTGGTGTTACACATGACATCAGAACCTTCCCTTTCAATTCCCTTGATATCTTTCTCTGCCATCAATCCCTTCACCCTCACCCACACATTCACACACACCTGAATCCTCCTCCGCACCTCTGTCTCCGCACCAACCATCCCTGGTTGCTGTTCACAAACCTAACTTCAGCTTCCGACACTCCCATCCATCTCAATCTCAGTGTCACCATCACCATCTCCTTCGGGACAGTGTCATAGGCCTTCTCCAGGTCCACAAATCCCGATGCCATTTCACCTTGCACCTTCAACCTCTTCTCCACCAGGTGCCTCAGCGTAAACATCCCATCTGTCACCCCCATATCCTTTTCGTCATGCAATCTCTCACCAATCTCCATCTCCTCACTCTTCCTTGTCCTCTGATCCAGAATCCTCTTCAGCACCTTCATGACATCACTAAGGAGCATAATGCCCCTATACTTCCCAGGATGTTGAACATCACCCCTCCCGGCGCAATTAGCCTGGTCCTCCACTCCTCCAGAATCGAACCCTCTCTCATACATACATTCAACAGCTTCTTCGTCTAACTGACTCCGACTTCTCCCGATGTAATTAGGATATCTGTACATACCTCATCAATGTCAGGTGCTCTTCCTTTCTTCATCCTCTCTAATGCTGTCCACACCATCTCCTCCGTGATCTATACTAATTCCACTTTCCCCTTTACATAACATGTAAGATCCAGCTTGCCGTTCCTTCCTCCCTGGTTCAACAGCTACTTGAAATATCCTTCCCATACCTTCAATACTGCCCACTCTCTGTCACTAGCCTCCCGCCACCATCCTAATTCACCCCCACACCCCCCCCCCCCCGACATTGTCCTTTACTATCCTCATCCCTATCACGAGCCAATTTATATATCCTCTTCTAAATTGTTGTACACCTCCTCTTCCATACCAATCCTCGTCTTATTCACAGCTCTCTCCTTGCTGCTTTCTTCTTTTGCCCATCCGGCTGTGACCCCTCTATCCTTGATCTTCTCTGTCTTCTTCCAAACCTCGTCCTTCTCACTACTTCCTCCATCCACCCTACATGGTTTCTATTCCTAGACGACGCACCCTTTCCTGACGTCCTTCCACACAAAACTTCTGCAATTCCTTTAAACACCTCTCCGTACTTCTTCCCCTCCAAACCTTCGGCTTCTTCGCTACGTTCCTCATACTTGGCCCGCATCCTCTCCTTGTACTATATGGCGACATTATCCCTGCATTTCCTCCACCTTATCATCTTCCGACCCCTGCTGTCAACTTCCTTCCTTTTTCTGCATGCGTACAACAAACACCACCGGCTTGTGCTGGGTGGTAACACGCTCTCCCACCACCACCTTACAATCCTTTATCCTCCATAATTATTCGCCTCTACAGTGTGTTAAAGTCATCTTAACTGTTTTGGAACAAATCTGGTAAAAACTTCAAAATGTATCCTCCAGGCATCACATCTGACCTGCAACAGTGATGCTTCCATAGATGTGAGTTTAAGTACCAAACTGCTGTTTCTGATTTTTTTTTTTTTTTTTTTACTGAAGTGAGTATGGATATCGTTGGCAAGGTTATGATTGCAGTTTTTACAACTTTTTTGCATTTCCTTCTCGGTACAGGTTTTTCACTACTGATTGGGATTGACTCCATTGGCAGCCGAGATGACTCGCACATTCATCTTCGCATTCACACTTCATTTCCTGTTACTCTTCACTTCAGCGAAACGTAATGTCGTCTGCAGTGGGAATGTCTACTATTATGACTGCTCTCATGCCCTCAACATTGCCTTGATCCCAAACATCATTCGACTAAACATCTCTCACAGCCTGGTCGTGGTAGTTGGACCTCATCTACTTTCCCAACAGAGGCTGCTGGAGGAGCTGTATTTTTCTTTCAGCCGCGTTGTCGTTGTCTTCAACAATTCCTTCAGAAACAACACCAAACTGCGCGTGCTGGACCTATCTGGGAACAGGCTGAAAATAATTAGGAGTGGGACATTTTCTCCATTACAAAACCTCCAAACCTTGAAAATCCACGACCAAGCACAGATTGGTGAAAAGATCTACAAACCTAAGGTTGACCTCTCTGATGTCACAATGGTGTCTGAACTCTCGATAATGATGTATCATGTTGATAACTTCACCGTCCTCAATCATCTTCCACTACAAGTTTTAACAGTGGACATGGGGTTAGAATATGAGCAACTCCCCATGGATGTGTTGTCCTTGAAATCACTGCAGTGTTTGAAAGTGATTAAATTTCAATTCCTTGACCTGACTTGGCCTGATCACAATGGTGGACGTGTGGAGAAATCTCTAACCCTCGAGGTGGTTTTAAATCCAGAAAGAATAAGGAATGGAACATGGATAAAATTCAACAGCAATCGATTCTGGCAACTCTTAGTGTCTGGAAGTGTCAGAAACTGGGCTGAGTTTAATCATTTTCTGCAAGATTTGAGCACCGTCACAGGAAAGCGTATCGTAATCGACGTGAGCGTGCAAAAGTTAGATCACAACCAAACTGTTTTTGACACTTGTCCGCCCCCCTCGAGCCGTAAAGGGTCGAATAATGTGACATTAGATGGGAACACCACATCCATCCTGTACAACTTCTTGCATTATGGCCGTAAGTATGACCTCGATGTCGGTTCTCTTACTGCGTACGGCCACAACGTGCAGGTGGTCACCTGTGACGCGCTGCTGCAGTTTGGAGGTCTCGTGGAGCTCGGTCTGCTCGGAGGAACGATAATGAAACTCACTCATTGCAATTGCTCCCGTGTTATGAAGTTCTTGAAAACGATCCGAATCAATCGCCATCAGCTCACCACGTGGCGGCACTTTGCAAACTTTCCTGCTCTTGAGACTCTGGATTTGAACAACAACCAGATAACTCTCAATTCGAACTGTGATGCTGTACCAGAGGGTTTTGAAATGTTGAAAAATCTTCATTTGGCTCGTAACCCTATAGTGACACTGTGGCCATGTTTCCCCCAAAACCTGCACTTTCTGGATCTTTCAGACACCGATTTACAGACTATCCCTCCGTGGTTTGCTGCTTATTTCCCCAAGCTTGACGTACTTCGACTTGAGGGAAATGGCCTGGTGGAGATTACTTTCACTGGCATGGTGTTAAAACAACTATATTTGAGTAATAACTTGATAAGTGAGCTGAAAGAGTCCAGTTTTCCACGTGGTCTGGTGTCACTAGACCTCAGTAATAACAATGTTACTGTCATTCCAAACAATATCTTTCCTCCCACATTGTCTCGCCTCAACATCAGCTCCAATAAACTTGCTACACTGGGTTCTGACATACTGCCGTCCTCCATCACTACCCTGGACTTGAGTCAAAATCAATTGCATGACGTCTATTCCAGGGCTCTGCCTTTAAGCCTCCTGTTCCTCAATATCTCAATAAACAAGATGTTTGCCTTTGATGAGTCCTGGTTGGGGGGCCTGTATTATTTAAAGGAATTTGATGCCCAAGGTAACCCTTTTGACTGCTCATGCACCCTGGAATGGTTTGTGGAGGTTTTCTTCAAGCAAGGGGGGAGGCACATTCGTCATGCCAATCAACACGTGTGTGTCTTTCCTGCAAGTCGGGCAAAAAACCCGATATTTTCATCTACTTGGAGCTACATGGAATGCAACATCTGGCTGCAGGCCATGATTGGCCTTGTATTGGCTTTGATACTCATTGCTGTTCTTGTTGCACTTTTCGTGTACTGTCAAGGACCGTGGTACATGCGGATGTTCTGGTACTGGATTTTGTTTAAGCATCGCCGACATGCGGCACATCCTGCAGGCCATCTCTACGACGCCTTTGTGTCATGTGGTGTTGACGACGAGGAATGGACAATTGACCTGGTGAAACGGCTTGAGGATGATGGTTACACCATCTGCTTTCCAGACCGGGACTTCATGCCTGGCAAGGCCATTGTCGATAACATCATCGATGGAATGGAAAGGAGTTACAAGACCGTGTTTGTGATCACCGAGAACTTTATCAACACAGACTGGTGTCATTACGAACTGTACCTCGCACAGCAAAACGTCATGCAAATCCTGGAGGACAATCTCATCCTGGTCATCGTTGGTGAATTGGGAGAGAACTCCATCCCAAGCAATTTCTGCCGCTTAAAGAGGATGTTTAATCAGAAGACCTATTTGAAGTTTCCACAAGAGAGGCTCAAGCAGGAGGTCTTCTGGAGGAACCTCATCGCTGCTTTGGGGTCCACAAATGAAAAAGTGCTATAACCTGTCGATAGATCCATACACAGTGAATCCGGTGTGTTGAGCTCTCCCTGTCCGATTAAGCATTCTCCATATGTTACCGGACTTGCAAAAAATTGTGAACTTTGCAGAAGAATAATTTCAAAGAATGTTAGTCCGTAGTTTATTTAAGAAGCGTGGCGACATCCTTGGTGGAGCCACGCTGATCATTACAAAGATTGCCCGTTGTCGATCTGAATGCAACTATTGTTGAGTACAACCATTTCTTTGTCAATATGAGATTGTTTTCCCTGAATGTTTTGCTTCAATGCATATGTTTATCAATTTTGTTTATTTAAACCAAACTTTGACAATCATTTTTTTAAATCTTGATTTTGGTTTTGATTTAACCATGTGGAGCGTCGTACGAATTCTGTTTTTAAGGTGATTAAAGTGAGTCGATTGTTTTTATAAAATGTCACGTGTTTGAACATCGTTTTTCTTTACAATCCACATGAAAACACGGAGATGTGGTATTTGGATATTCAGAGATTATTGTGCCCTACTTGGCTGGATAAGCATCCCCACGCTTTTTCAAAAAAACGGGCGGATATTGTAATTGGGTCTGTTTGTCCGTCACGCTATCTCCTCCTAAACGGTTGTACAGAAATTCTCCAAACCTGGTAGTTATGATCACCACATAGGAAGAAGGTGCGAGAACAGGATCATTTTTGGCCCCGCTCCTTGGTGCAGGGTCAAAAGGTCAAACACTGAAAAATGCAATTATTGTCACATTTTAAAACGAGAAAGGCACTCGGTAGAGCGCATACCTCCACCACGTAATGCCTGATCCACGAGAACATATCTGGCCCAATACATTTTTGAAATATCATGCTGTATATCGTTTTTGGCCCTATCTCTCAATGGTGAAGAATCACTTTGAAAATTAAATAATTCTCGTATCCAGATCCGGATTGGGATCTTCATCAAAATCAAATCAATTCGTCCTTGTCACACACTCAACATGTCCACCAAGTTTCATCCGCATCCGTCCACAACTTTTTGAGATATCCTGTACACAAACAGACAAACAAACAAACAGGAAGGTGTGAAAATATAACCTCCTTCACCTTCGGTGGCGGAGGTGAAGAAACTTTGTTGTGTATGTAATCAACATTGGGGGAAATATGAAATATGTAACAATTTTTTGGATTTTGCCCCCGGTTCATGCCCAAAGGGGTGGGGACTTCAGGTCACAGGGGTCAAAACCTGAAAATGATTTTAATTCAAAATTTGGTATTGGGTCATTCTTGGTGGAACTCTTTTCATCTTTCAACCTTGCTTTAGGTGGGAAGTGTGGGGATTTGTGATCACGTGCCATCGACTTTGCTCAAATTTGAATTGGTGTGATAAGCAACACACACACGCACACACACACACACACACACACACACACACACACACACACACACACACACACACACACACAACGCTGCTCGGAATGCAGAATGAGATCCAGGTAAACATTGAACTGAGAAGATGTGTGTGATCAACGCCGACCTGTTATGCTAAATTGCCTGGGGGTCATAATGATGCCTTGTGATTATTTTTCTGAGATGAAGGCGATGGGAGAAAAAAAAATCCCCGTTTTCCAGTCAACACATTTTGAAATTCCTTGGGAATTTATTTCATCATGAAAAGAGAAGACGACATGTTCCGGTTTGGACATCACATTGTCCCGCATTGCCTGTTTCATTGTTTTCGACACGTCCGATATCGAATGACCAACATTCAGTTCTGCAGAGCGAAGCATATATAAAAAAAATCCCTGTTTTCCAGTCAGCACATTTTGAAATTCCCTTGGGAATTTATTTCATCATGAAAAGAGAAGACGACATGTTCCGGTTTGGACATCACATTGTCCCGCATTGCCTGTGTTTCCCATGTTTCGACACGTCCGATATCGAATGACCAACATTCAGTTCTGCAGAGCGAAGCATATATAAATTAATGAATGTCATTCTTTCGGACAAAACAAGTTTTAATCTTTGCATGGGTCTTAATTTTATTGTGAAGGAGTTGGGTGGAGGGGGGGGTTCATAAGATACAAACATCTTGTCTCTACCTTTCAAACAGGTTCAGGTGTTTTATTCACTCACTCACAGAGCTTCACTGAGCTTCTCTAAACTATCTCTGATCGATGGGATTGCTGAGATCAGGATTTGTTGTGGTCGTATGCTCTGCTAAAGGTTTGTCAGAGATGGATCTCAAGATCAGTTGCGTTTGTGTACCTGGATAATAATTACAGGTCTCATCGAAACATGTATTTTTAGTGAGCACATCTTGTTCAAGCATTGCATGTTTACATCAGCAGCGAAGGAGAAGGGGATGGAGGACCCAATGGCACTCAAGCTGGGGTAAAGAAAATACAAGCAACAACTGGAAGGGGATCAGATAGGTTTGGGATCAATCTGATCCAGTGGGTCATTTCCCAGATTTATATATTCGTCCCTAGACCAATGCAGATAGATTCGTCCAGGAAATATGTTTCATTGCACACCGTATGTGGACAGTGAAATAAACTTGCACCGCTTTTACCAACATTGTGACATCAAACCACACACACACGTCAGAGACATTATCTGAAAATGTTTGGTCAATACCAAGTTCGGCAATAATCAGGACCAAGAAGCTTGATGTACGGCTGCAAAAATGAACAAGCACACGGCATGTGTGACGGTCGATTAACTTTCAAATAGTGTTGGTTTTTTTAAAACAATAAACTATGAAGCACATGAAGAGGCCATTTTGGCAATCATACATATGGCATCCTCATATTCTCCACTCTATTTACTTGTTTCATCCCATCAACAATATATATATATACACTGTATATATATACATTGTATATATACACTGTATATATATCACTTATCCCTGTGTCGTAAGAGGTGACCAGGGTTGCGTCAGGAAGGGCATCCGGCGTAAAACCTGTGCCAAATCAGCTAATTGCGGCATCGATATGGATGATCCGCTGTGGCGACCCTAAGGGAGCAGCCGAAAGAAGAAGATATATATATATATCACTGTATATATATATATATATATATATATATATATATATATATATATATATATGTGTATATATATGTGTATATATATATATATATATGTGTATATTATATATATTATATTTATATGTATATTATGTATATTATATATGTTATATATATAATGTATAATATATATATGATTATATATGTATATATATATGTATAATAATTATGTAATATATATGTATATATTATATATATGATAATATATATATGTATATATATGATATATATGTATATGTATATATTATATATATATATGTATATTATATTAATATATAGGTATATATATATATATATTATGATATATATATAATATGTTATGTATATATATATATATATGTATATGTATATATATGTATATGTATATGTATTATATTATATATATATATGTATATATATATATAATATATTATATATACATGTATATATGTGTATATATAATATATATGTATATAAATATTATATATATATATATATATATATATATATATATATATATATACAAGCCGGTAGGCGACATGGGTGGTCGCTACATAATTGCATACCAGTCATACAGTTTTTGACGGATCGGGCTGAAAATTATTGACGAAGAGGTTGATTATAGTGCACATAAAGCCTGGAAGCCGATTTTTGATTTTCGAAAAAATATTTTTGTTAGGATTTTTCAAAAACTTCAAAGTCCCGTTGCTAGGCAATGGTGGTGTCCATAGCAACGGTGCTCAAAAGCATACAACTAGATCCTGGTATGAACCTACCTGTCAAGTTTAATCAAAATCGGTTGACTCCTCTGGCCTCCAGAGCTGTCCATTACATACAAACATACATACATACAAACATACAGACAAGCCGGTGCGACATGGGTGGTCGCCGACATAATTGCATACTAGTCATACAGTTTTTTGACGGATCGGGCTGAAATTTTTTGACAAAGAGGTTGATTATAGTGCGCATAAAAGCCTGGAAGCCGATTTTCGAAAATAATTTTTTTTGGGATTTTTCAAAAAATTCAAAGTTCCGTTGCTAGGCAACGGTGGTGTCCATAGCAACGGTGCTCAAAAGCATAGAACTAGATCCTGGTATGAACCTACTGTCAAGTTTCATCAAAATCGGTTGACTCCTCTGGCCTCCAGAGCTGTTCCATTACATACAAACATACATACAGACAGACGGAAAAAGTGAAAATAAGGGTACTCTAGTGACACCCAATATATATATATTATATATAATATATTATATATAATATTATAATATACACTGTGTATATATATATGTGTTATATATATATATTATATATATATATATGTATATATATATATATATATATATATATATATATATATATATATATATATATACTAGTGCATGCCCATAGGTGCGTGCCGTATGTGCGTGGCCATACGTGCAACAAACAACAAAAAAAACTTTCAAACCGCGTGCCAGAAACAACGACACAGGCCGTTCCTTCGTTCTCACATGCCCGTACGTGCGTGCCAGTAGGTGCGTGCCGTACATGCAAAAAAGAAAGAAAGAAAAAAAATTCAAACCGCGAGCCAGAAACGACAACACACAAGGCCGTTCTTTCGATTTTTGCATGCCCGTAGGTGCGTGCCCGTACGTGCGTGGCCGTACGTGCAAACCAAAAAAAAAAAACTTAAACGCGTGCCAGAAACAACAACCACACAGGCCGTTCCTTCGTTCTCGCAACAACCACACTTCCACACACAGAGTTAATTAAAATCCAAATTAAAATAAAGTTTACCTCCCTGTCTTTGCTTGCCATGACATTCGCTGCATGTAACCGGCACGGCCCGTGACGTCATCGTCGGCCGCCACGCACCGGCCTACGCAGCAACGTGTCCTTTCATTGGTTGGTAAATAAATGGCCCCAGCAACGTGTCATGTCATTGGTTGGTAAATAAATGGCCATAACTTGGGAAGCACTTGTCCTTAATATCAAACCTTGAAAAGGCACACCTCAGGTCCCCAGCAATATACATGGCAAGTTTCAATTAGATCGGACCAGTGGTTGTCGAGAAACAGCGGTCACAGACACACACACAACACACAAACACACACACACACACACACACACAGATTGCTGGAATTATTAAAATCCAAATTAAAATCAAGTTTCCCTCCGTCTTTGCTTGCCATGACATTCGCTGCCATGTAACGGCATGCCCGTGACGTCATCGGTCGGCCCGCGCACACCGGCCTACGCAGCCACGCCTACGCAGCAACGTATCATGTCATTGGTTGGTAATAAATGGCCAAAGTGTCAGCATGGAATATGCATAACTTGGGAAGGACTTGTCCGATTAATATCAAACCTTGAAAAGGCACATCGTCAGGTCCCACAATATAGCTGGCAAGTTTCAATTAATCGGACCAGTGGTTGTCGAGAAACAGCGGTCACACACACACACACATTGCTGGAATTATATATATATATATATATATATATATTATATATATATATATATATATTATATATTTAATATATATATATACACTGTGTATATATGAGGCCCCGCGAGGATGTGATGTAAGCGACATTTTTTAATGATATATGATGATAGGCTCAGATGATAGGGTAAGGGTTAAAATAGTGCTATATGGCATTAACTCCAAAATGGCCGATGTGTCCCTTACATCACTCCTCCTCGCGGCGCCTCATATATATATATATATATATCATATATATATATATATATATATACATATATATATATATATATATATATATATATACAAATATCCAAACACACACACACACACACACACACACACACACGCAAATCAAACCCCTAAGTTGAGGCAGGAGGGCACAGATCCAGTCCCATCACAGCACCTGCTGCACGACCTGTTGGCAACAAGTGTCATCTGCCGCATAATGGGTTCACAAATGAATATACTGTATATTCTAATTCTGATATACCATACTCTCTACAGAGCATCGATGCTGCTGAAAACAGCTTCTTGGAAAGGGTTGTTAAAGCCTGCTGTTGGCTTGGCAGTTGGGTCCTTGAATTAACACTAGGTGGGGTTGACTCAGCCTGACATCCTTTTGTAATGAGTTCCAGTGTACTTGTAATGGAGGGCACTGCATGTGGCACAGCCACTCCCTCAACCTTGTGCTGCATACTAAGGATGAGAAGGCAAGGGTTATACTGGGTGGGTTTCTATTGCCTTACCAGTGTTTGCCTGTTATGTTCTTTATCTTTTTAAATGATTCGTGTCAAGCAAGGAAGCAGCACTTAGCACTTTTTTTAAAAGGTCTTTGGTATGACTTGGACCGGGTTTGAACCACTGACCTCACAGACTCAGAGTGGACACTATCCATGACACCACCGAGTCTGATTGTTTTAAATAAAAATATGTTCTCCTCAAACATCTTGTTCTTTTCTTTCATACCTCTTTTTAGTCTTTTACAGTTACTTTTACTGTTTCATAACTCTTTATTCTTACTTCCCCTTTTAATACATCCCCCCCCATACCTGCACCCTTTTTTTCTCTTCATTTTTGGGGCATGAGCTACCTGCCATTGTGTTCACGAAAAATCAGCAGCTGCTGACTTTGATCCAGTTTTAAGGTTGGGGTAATGGCTGTCACGCCCTGATCGCTAGGTATTGTCAGTGTAGGTGGGAGAAGTGTAAGTTCTATACCAGGTAACGCCAACCTTAAAACCAGCGAGGCAATCAGGTAACGCCCACCGTTCTATACCAGCGAGGCACCCACTCACCAATAGGTATCCTGGTCAGACTGTCTCTTCTGTCTGGTCTGAGCCAACCGGACTCAGTCAAAAACCGAAAAGAGTGACAATAATGTCAGGCTTACAAAAAACGAAAAAGCATACAGTGTCAGAAATGAGTCAGTATGTTTTGTCAAGTACTTGTAAAGCTGTTTTTAAAAAGTGTAATTCCTCTAGATGTTTGTGTTGTAAAGTTTTCAGACATTGTGAAACTTTTGTTTGTCATGTGACAGCTAAGACTTTTGTCGTTGATTGTGAATGTTTGTTGGGATGTAAATCAAAGTACATTATTTATCTTCTCACTTGTGGATTACAATATGTTGGTAAAACTTCTCAATGTTTACATCAGCATTTGAATGCACATAGGTCTGCTATTAAGACATATTTACATAACCATTTCAATGAAGTTGGCCATGTTTTTAGTTATTGTTCTATTCAAATTATAGACTCAGTTTATGTTAATAAGTTTGATAATAAAGAGGAGTGTAATGTTGGGCTAGGACGTAAAGAGGATTTTTGGATCACGACACTATGTGTGATCTATCCTTTGGGTCTAATGATAGGGTACAAGGTACTGGGTCAGTTTCTCAAGGTCATGTTTTTGGTAATGGCAAAATGGCAAAATTTTGGCAAAAAATGGCAAAAAATTTTTTTGGCAAAATTAGTATTTTGCTAATCCAATCAGAAGGAGACCCAGAAGTCATGGGCGTCGTAGTTGATGTCGTGTGGCTCCAAAAATGGAAATTTCAGAGATAATTGATAAACTAAAAGGTTTTTCATGATTTTTATGTTCTTCGGAGGTCATGTTCCAAACAAGTCTTAGCAAATATTCTCTGGAGTTTAGCAGGTTCATATGACATGTGCTCGTTTTCAATCGAAGCTTTTTGTAGCAGGTTCTGGTGAAGAAGTCCACTCCCAAAGTTGATAGGATCCACGAGTTCTTCGTTTGTGATTTTTTTTCCAGCCAGCAGGTAGATAGGCTTCGGCTTCATTCTATTTTCAGGGATACTAGTGTAGAGTTTATTACCAGATAAAGTTGGGGAGCGAACCCCATTGAAGGTTTATTTCACTTTCACTAAGACCATAGGACAATCCTTATTCAATTTGGGTAAATTTCTTTAAACTCTTAGTATAGATATAGTAAAGGACATTTTGGAAACTGACTGTGCATGTTTGTCTTCCCCTTTTTTATGTGGTCCTTGTGGACATATAGTTTCTGGGGATTTGAATATTATTAGTAATAGTGAAATTAGGGATCTGATGAAAATGGGAGCTAATATAGGGAACCAGTAATTCACCCTGAGAGCTGCATTAGGTCTTCAATTGTGGATTCTGTCTCTAATTTTGTTAACAAAATGTGCATCAAGTTTAAGTTATCTGTAAGCAGTTTTAATGCATGCTTTAACAGAGTTGTGGAAGTCCTGGATAATAGGATTAAGTTTTTTAGTTGTTGCGGCTTGCTTTCATTGGATCGGTTGAAAGCAGTGTTGAACAAGCCAAGTGTTCATTAAGATATTCGTGATCTCCATAACAGCTACATAATAGCTCCAGGGGATAAGGCTGCGAATAATTGAGTTGTGGTTTGTAAAAAGATATATGTAGAGGTTTTATTAAGAGAGTAAGGCATTGATACGGTTACTTTCAATCGTGCAGGAAATAGCACACATGTTCCTTGTCATCAGTCACTCGAATATATTATCTCTGAGCATCAGGAAGTTTTAGTTAATAATTTCAGTATTATATGTAAAGAGGTAAATCTTTGTATTCCTCAGCTTTTCTGGATCCATAAGCTTCAAAAGAACCCGTACATGTATAGGTTTATCGCGGATGCCAGGCAGTGTTCTACCAAACAGTTATCGGTTATAGGTAACTCAGGCTTACAAGTTGTTCGGGAACAGTTCAGGAAATATTGTTTAGCAATTGAAAATAATTCTGGTTTTAACACTTTCTGGAGCATCAATTCTTATTCAGAGTTCTTAGATAGAATGAGATGCCTCAATATCAAGTCAGTTGAAGTTTTTGATTTTTCAACTTTATTTACAAATTTGGATTTAGTACATGTGAGGGATTCACTCTTCAAAGTGATTGACAAGGTTTTTAACTCTTTTAATAAGTTTTTGTGTCAGGTTTGTTGGAGCATTCTTTTTGAAAAATAAATACTCAAGTTTTCATTGTTTTGATAAACAGAAGTTTAAGGATGCTGTTAATTATATTTTAATTAATACTTTTGTGTCTTTTTGTGGGATAATGTTTCAACAGGTTAAGGGTATTCCCATGGGTGCAAATTGCAGCCCCCTACTAGCAGACATTTTTCTTATTTTATGTGAATTTTCATTTGTGCAGAAACTGATGAAGGAGAAAAAATTAAGATTAGCTAAAATATTATCTGATACATGTTGTTATATAGATGATATTTGTGTGGTTAACTATAATTTTTTTGATTGGCAGCTTCACAAGATTTAATCAGATAGCCTGATTGTAAACAGGAGTGGTAATGATTGTACAGTTGCTGCATATCTGGATGTGTTGGTTGGAGTTGGACAGAATGGTTTTAGTACAAGTGTATATCATGAAGTTTATGAGTTCAGTTTCCCTGTAATCTTGTACACCTTTCCAGGTAGCAATGTACCAATTAAAATGGGTTACAATGTCTTTTCATCTCAGCGACTAAGATTTGTGAGAATTTGTTCAGTAAAGGATGATTTTGTGGAACATGCTGAGAATGTATTTTTCCATCATGTTAAACAGAGGATATTTGGTTGATTGTTTGATCAGGTCTTGTAAGAATATCGTTAGACTCCATCGTCACCTTTTATTTAAGTTTGGTTGGTTTTTGTGTAAAC
>CM068967.1:13094380-13108657 GCA_035128595.1 Eptatretus atami | reverse complement strand
TGTATTGCATTTGATATAATAATAATAAATTATTTATTTTAGTGAGGTAAATGAATATTATTGATTAAACATATATATATATATATATTAGTATTAAATAATGTAGGTATTTCGATTAAAATACAATAAATAAATATTATTTGTAAAATACATTTTTAATAAGCATTAAAATTATTTGTTGGTGGTTGCAAGGATACACAGTGCAGCATGTTAAAATTGGTTATTAATGACAGTTTGAGTCTGTGGTTAGATGGAGGTGTGGTGTAATGGACATGTCTACAAGGTAAAGTGTTCATCGCTTAATATATTATCATATAAAGTGATGTATGATTAAAGTTATTCATATGTAGTAATACTTTAAATAAAAGTGATAAATAAGTTTGAATAAGGATATTGCATTGCTGTGTTGACTGAATGTCTGAACACAACTTTTTAGTTGTGGGTCCATTGATGTTGAGTAATCTACTGATGTGGACTTGCGACCGTGGCTGTGGATCCATCGTTTGGAGAGGTTCGAGGCTGAAAGGATCGAAAACTTGATGAAGAACGGTGCTTAGGTGATGATCCATCCATCCATCCATTGGGACCATACTCTGTGCAGAAGCGTTGGTGTTGCCTAAGCAGTTTCCTTGGTGCTGGTGCTGCCGAAGCTATTGGACATAATCCTGGACGGGTCGCACTCCGACACAGATACCAGCAAGCTCGCACTCATTTTGCCGACCTCGGAAGGATGACATGCAAAGTCAACTCTACCTGGTATTATTCAACAGCCGAGTGGGATTGAACTCAGGATCCGAGGATCCCAAGCCCACCACCCGAACCATTAAGCCAACATCAGGCATATGGCTGGATGATCCGGGCAGTTGGGAAATCAGTAAATTGCTTATAAATTAAGGTTATAACTTCAAATAAAATAGCTTTTGTAAGTACTTACCAGTACATAATGTGTGTCTGCGTGCGTGCGTGCCTCGTTTCCTTCTTGGGACTATGGTGCAGTAATTGGTCTTTATTTTTATTATAAACTTGAGGTCAGGAGTCATTAAAAATAAATACAAAATGGTCAAGGGGTTTTTGTTTTTCAACAAACTGCAGTCTGTCACGTGATCCTGAATGTTTCATATTTATTTGTTTTACTTTCTTGTGACACCTTCCAACTGTGCTCGGATAAGGAACATCCATTTCTTCATCACTGGTGTTTTTACACACCAGAACTCAGCGAAAAAGAACCAACATTTCCAAACAGGCTTTTGTGAAATGACTGTCCTTGGTCAGCAGATATCATTTTCCATCTTTTGTTTTTTTCAAGCAACATCTTTCACCAGAACAGTGTACCACCACGCCTCCTCCTGATTTCAACATCTATTTTTGCAAAGGGTAGGATTTTGAGAAAGCCTTGTGTGTGTGTGTACCAGTTGGTCTCTTCAGATGGGTTATAACGTTTTCACAAGAGGTCCAGTGTAGTGAGTGGTCCGATCACCGAAAATAAAAAAGCGTGTTCGGGCTGATGAGCCCTTCCAAAGAATATGGTGGTAGGTTTATTTGATTCTTTATTTGTACGTCATATGGAAAATTTTATTGAACCGTTAAATGAATTGACAAAGAAAGTAAATATTTATTCTAATTAATTCAAGAAAAAGAGAAATCTGATGTGATCACAGAAAACAAATTTTAGAGACTTCTCTTTTGCAAATGATTGTGCAAACCTGAGCCTCAGGAACAGAGAGAGAGAGAGAGAGAGAGAGAGAGGGGGGGGAGAGAGGAAGAGAGAGAGAGAGTGGGGAGAGAGAGAGAGAGAGAGAGGGGGGGGGGGGGGGGGGTGAGAAGATGAGAGGGGAGGACCGAGACCCCGGGAATCACTTATTCTGTCAATCTCTATGTAAATGGTTCAGCTTGGCTTGTTCTGTGTTTCCATCTGGGCACACAGCTCATGATACTCAGATCTCTTGTTCAAATTCTGCAGATTCTCTCCTAACATACCTGTAACTTATGTTGAAGTACATTGATATCTATTGATGTCTATATCCTCCATGTTATGTGTGTACATAAACTAAATTTGCTTCTTTTTATTTCCAGATATATGAAACTGTTAATGGATATGTTTCAGATTATTTTTGTAATTGGACCAGGTTATGTTTGTCATACAGTTTTCCCCAATGTTGGTAGCTTATAATATCACCAACAAAAATGATCCATCTCATTCAGATTAAGTTATGGAACCAGAGCAGATAACACTGAGTAACAGCTAAAACTACTCGTCATTCGCAAAAACTCCAATATTATATTTGAATTTTAATCCTGATGAGGGAGATTGAAAACGTTTGTGCCCCCCAATGATCAGAAACTCCGTAAAGAGGTGTTAGCCTTTTCTGTATCATTTGCAGTCATATTGAAAAACGATTGTTCAAGAATAGAACTCCCAGGCTTTTGGATTTACTTTTGTTTCATAAATAAAAGTCGAGTTGTCAGCTTGTTGCACAGATCCTCTCTCATGCCATTATTTCTACATTCCACTGAATCCCTCATTCACCCTGTTCTTGTTTTTTTTTTTGCCACACTTTCATTGGTTCTAAGTCTCGCATCCATTCTCCTTTTGTCTGCTTCCTCCTGCATCCCGTTCTCCAGTCTTGCAGGCAACCTTTGCCTCACATTCGCCCTCCTTCTCTCAGCATCTTCCTGGCTTTCATTGTCGCACAACACTTCTCTATTCTGTTTGTGATTGTTTCCTCGCCACCTGCTCCTCTCATTCTACCTCTGTCTTTGCCTCCGCTTCCACTAACGCGCTTACCTCCTTTTTTGCTCCGCTTGCGCTCTCACCCATAATTACTACCTCTCCACCACTGTACATATTGAATATCGTTAAAAAAACAAAAAAACAGTAAAAGTAAAAATTGACCGATAAAATTACTCACCCGTGTATATTTTTGTTGCAAGTAAAAATTACTCACGTCTCACCTCCACCGTTGTGAAAACAACCAGAATGGTCATGCAATCAACCCAAGTTCAGATGTGTGTGGTAAAAGTTTTGGGCTGAGTAAGTTCACCTTTCCTGAGTGGAAACAAAATGGTGAATGGTGCCAACACTGATATTGCATGTGTTCCTTCTCAGTGATGAATATGATGTCACTTCCATCAACATGAGGTTACTTCCTGCGTGACAGAGAAATAAATATACAGGGCTTTTATATATTTCGATATGTGGTGGAAATAGCACCACCTTCGGTGGTAACCGGAATTACAAACCATCTTCCTTTATCATATCTATACGAGAGAGCCGTCTGTCTGTCTGTCTGTCTGTCGCCATTTTTCTCAAAGATGGCTGAACGGATTTTCGTCAAACTTTCAGAGGTTCATCAGTGAGTGCCGGCGAGTGTTTTAGGCAAAAAAGAAAGTTGAAAAAGAAGAGTTTGATTTTTAGAGGTTTTTTTTCTTTTAATTGCTCTATCGTGGCTGTACGGAAGTGTGTAGGGACCCCATCCCTTAGTGGGTGCCGGGAAGTGTTTTAGACCCACACAAAAAATTAACCAGGAAACACCGGGTGGCCCTGCTGGTTAATAATATAATGGCACCTTCTTAAAATGATGATACGTTGGGATCAATAAAAATTTTCAAAAATGACAAAAATTATCAAGGGCATTTCCAAGAATGTGCAGCAGCACATTCACCAAATTCATTCACCGAAGAATGTGCCCACTGAAGGTGGGCCGAGAAGGGTACTTCCGCCGTGAGGGTGGCAGTGCCTGCTAGTTTCACAGCATTAACCAAAAAACATTTTGTCTCGCCCTCGTGTACTTTGTAGCCTTACTCTTATTTTGCATGAAAAAAACATTGTTTCATCATGCAGGCATACCAAGAAAATTTCAAATTTTTTTTCCTTGTCTGCACATGTTACATGTAAATAAAATACAATAAATAATGGTCTCTGTTGCTTTCCAAACAGAAAAATACAATCGTGGAAACATTCCTGCCCAGCAGAGGTGGACCATCCATGGTAAATGCTGCAGGTGTCCTCACACTCTTTTGCATGTATCTTACCTGGGCAACCACTACTGGCTGTTTGACATCCTGTCCCGGCGATATTGGGCACAGAGAATGTTTAACAAGGTGGGACTCTTCTGATCGACTGGACCTCATGAGCTGTGGTCTTCACTCAGTGTGCCAAGTTTTGTTTGTGGATCACGAGCATATCAGTATACTTGACTTGTCGGAAAATCACCTGTGTTACTTTGAAGCCTCAAGTTTCTCGAACCTGCACGCTCTCCAAATTCTGAAGCTCCACGGGCAAGTATTGGACAACACTGTCCACAGGCCTACGGTGAATTTCTCAGATCTGCAGCACCTGAAGGAACTCTCAATAATGAGCTACCATGTGGGAAATCTCAACAACCTCAGCCACCTACGGTTACACACTCTCACGGTGGAAATGGCATCTGGTTGTGAAATCCTTCAGCAAGACTTCCAATCCATAAAAACGCTCAAACACCTACGCATAACTAATGTTGGACAATTAACAATCCTCGCACCAGCGAGTCAAGTGACTTTCGGTTCCAGGTTGAACCTTCTGGAACTCTTCTTTAACCCTCAGATAAGTTCCAGTATGTCATTGAACATAACAGGAAATCTCTTTATTAAGCAGCTCAGGCTTTCTGGAAAGGTGAAGCTTTGGAAAGATTTGCAGTCATTGCTACTTTCTGTAAAGGATTATCCAAGCATCGAAATAATTATTAACGTGGGTGTGATCGAGGATCAGGTGAAAGCTGCATTCCGTCCTTGTGTGCCTCCATTTGGGCATAAAGATGGTTTAACTGTTTCCATTGAAAGGAACACGGAACAAATCCTTTATTTTTTGGGAGACATTGTAAAGGCTCAAAATATAACCGTGCACACTCTTACTCTCTACAATATGAACACAGATTATTTGGACTGTGGCATGATTGGGCAACTACCAGACTTGCACGAAATCCACGTAAGAGGTGCACACGTAAAGTCAGTCACACACTGCAACTGTGCTGTCTACTTGACCAAGTTGAGACGGGTTCAATTGACCCATCAACGGTTGAACATCTGGCAGTTTTTCGGAGATTTCATCGCACTCCGATCTCTCAAGGAAAGCCACAACAACATCCAGGGAAGCGGCCGTTGCTATTACATTGAGGGTATGTTCAAGACACTGGAAGAGTTGGACATTTCCAATAATCCACTCAAAGAGTTGAAACCTTGCTTCCCACAACACCTCAAGAAGTTCGACTTGTCTCACACACAGCTCTCAAACATCCCGGACTGGTTTCCGGGACACTTTGTCAATCTATCTGTTCTTGGTTTGGAAGGGAATCGGTTAACAACCGTTCAGTTACACAACATGTCTTTGAGAGAACTTGATGTAAGCCGTAACCTCATCTCATCCCTCGACCCGTTTTCCCTCCCACAGGGACTCGTTCAACTCGATCTCAGCCATAATTCCATAACTACACTCGGCACGCAGGTGTTCCCAATTTCATTGTCTCTCCTCAACATCAGTCACAATACACTCGCTTTGCTAAGCTGCGACACACTGCCCTCCTCCATCACTGCTCTGGACTTGAGTGAAAATGAATTGCATTCCATTGATTCTGGTGCTCTTCCTTTCGGCCTCCTTTTCCTCAATATCTCGAGAAACAAGATATTAGCCTTTGACGAGCCCTGCTTGGGGAACCTGAGTTCTTTAAAGCAATTTGACGCTCATGATAACCCTTTCGATTGCTCATGTACCCTAGAATGGTTTGTGGATATTTTCAGTGAGAAAGAGGAGCTAGAAATTAATTGTGCCAACCAACACGTGTGTGTCTTTCCTGCAAGTCGGACCAAAAAACCGATATTTTCATGTACCTGGAGCTACATGGAATGCAACATCTGGCTGCAGGCCACGTTGGGCCTTGCAGTGACTTTGATACTCATTGCTGTACTTGTGGGACTAGTTGTGTACTGCCATCGACCCTGGTACATGGCAATATTCTAGTTATTGGTTCTGTTCAAGCATCACAGGCACACTTATCTGATGGGCTCTCTCTGATACCTTTGAATCGCACAGCTTGGTGAAGTTGGTTACACGATTTGCTATCCGGATCATTAATTCAGGATCAAGTATTCTTTGTACTCGATCGGTTGCTCTTCCTACGCCAGTCAAGCCCATTGAAGATAACATTGTCGAGTTAGGGAAAATAAGTTACATTGTTGCATTAGGAAGAAGAAAAGAAGAAGAACGTTTTGAACGTTTTGGGGGGGCTGGTGTATTTTGCACAGCAAGGTGCCACTCCTACATTTGAGGATTATCTGATCATCCTGGTCATTGTTGGTGAGCCGGTCAAGTGCCATCCCAATTGATTTCTGCCGCCAAATGAAGAAGCTTAATCAGAGGTCGTTGTTGAAGTTTTCGAAATAGAAGTAAGAAAATTTTACGGAGAATCCTAAACGCTGTTTTTGGGTTTACAAATGTATAAGTGGCGGAAGTTTTATTGTTGTTCCGTGTAGTTCGCAATGAACTGTGAAGATCGTTCGTGCATTTCCCCCATCCCTGTAGTTTGTAAATATTTGTAAGTAGACTGTCGGTCATTTTGAAGATTGTAACAAGAAGTGGGTCTGCAGCTGATCTGTTGTAATCGATATAATTGGATTTTAAACCAAACATTTTGATTGATCGAGGATGTCGGCGTTTTCCGTCAATGCTTTGCTCACTTGGTGGAGTTCAGTTTATTTACAAGCAAATGATATTTAACATTTTTTAAAAATATTTTTCTCCAGCTCGGTTTACATTATCAGTGACTCTTTTTGTTGGCCTTTTTGATGCTCCCGTCTGAGCATATTGGTCAGGATGCTGATGGCCAAAGGTTCAAATCTCACACTTTACTTGTGCATCGTCTCCGAGATGATACGTGTGCAACTGTCCAAGCGCCTCCTTTAACAATATACTGACAACAATGTTTTGCATAAATTGATGAAAGTGTATTTGCTTCTTTTATACTTAAATAATGCATGACTTAATTGAAATTTATTATTAAAAGCGTTTTTGCAAAGGGTTTGTTTTTCTTTTATTTTGAGTGTTTTGAAATTCGAGGTGTGTGCGTGCATGTGTGAGCCGGTGGCAAATGAAGAAATTTTGTCCTGTTTTTGCAGTTGGCCTAGTCAGATGAAAGGTCCATATTTTGTCCAAATAGCTTTGCCTTGTTTGAGAGTACATTCCAGGCACGATATGACTGTCATACTATGATTTGAGAGGACCACAATCCTCTGCATGTAAGTATGTATGGCACAGCGCCGCTCCCCGTCATACGGATATAATACTGCTTATAAATAAGCAATATAACAACAATACTCTGACATACCCAAAATTCATCCACCCTGACCCCAACTAATTTCGACAGCCATCCCGACCCGGAATAACTCATACGACAAGACTCAACTGAACAAATGGCTTGGTTCAACTGGGCCCAGGTTGTCCTTTTATATGGCAAAAGGGAAATCCTGTGGAAAAGATGCAACTTCGACCATGGTCACGTATGTTTGTAATACCTTAAAACACTAGTTTTGAAATTAAATAATTTGTATTCTCAAGATATTTTGTGACCACAGTCACCAAATTGACTTGACCGTGTACACCCCTCAGGCTACGAAAGAATAACCAAGTGTTTTTTTTTATTTTGTATACCTTGTCGAGGCTCGTATGAGAGCTAACACACAACACACAGCAAGGGGGGTATGAGACAAGAGGGGCAGGAGAGGGAAGGACAAAACAGTGGGGAACGGTGATTAGGAGATCTGTGGAAGGGAGAGGGATGGGGCGGGAAACATGGGGTATACAAGATGAACATTACAAGGACTTTCAGGAAGGAAAGCAGAGAATTTGAAGGAGGTGGGCTTGGGTGGATTATCGGGGGTAGAACAGATGGAGGATTTGGATGGGGGATGATAAGAGGTGGTGGTGAACAGCTGTTTTGAAGGCCTGGAGGAAGAATGGGATTGAACAGAGTGTGGGAGTTTATTCCAAAGTGGGAAAAAAGAGGAACGAAAGAGTGAAGGTGAGCAGTGATTCGTGATTTTGGTAGTTTTACCATTAGGGGTTGTTGGCGGACCTTGAGCGCCCTGTGGAAATATGGTGGGGACAAATCGCAGAGAGCGGGGGGGGGGGGCGAGACCGGAGAGGAGACGTAGAAGACAGAAAGACCACCGACCTACTTGCGGTGAGAGAGCGAGAGGCCCAAAGTTTTATTGGCTTTCATCACAGATTTGATCAACCTTTAGTGTACTATGTTAAATACTCAATACAACATAATACACGACTTCTGAAATGACATAATCGGCCCCAGAATGCTCGGTGTGCATGCACAGAAACCACAGGAAGCGGGAGTGTTCGGGCAACATAAAGTAAAATCGTGCGTGCGATATAAGGAGTCTGACCTAAAATGGCTGACAAAGCTTCTAAAAGAAGCCAACAATACCTGAAACGTAACTGTGAGAAAAGGTGCGTGCCTCTGCACAACAAAAGAGTTGGAGAACTTTCTGAACTCGCCAAAAAAGCTGACAGCTTGCAGCTCCCCATACTGCAACCTCCAGAGGATGAGGTATTTGTTTTATTTTGGTGCAAGGCCGAAGGTTCTTAGATGGGCGTGTTTTACGCAAACCTTCAACCATCGCTGCCAGTGAGTGGACGTTGAACCTTGCAGGAGTATCTGAGTGAAAATGACATGCTTGGTGATTTATTTAATGGAGCCTGCAATTGGAAAGATGCAGTCATTACCAACATTCAGGCAGACTTCCCAGAGGGAGACATCGTATCTGGTTTGGGTGCTTCTTAACACCGATGGGAAGGTCGTATCTGGGGCTTCCCAATGCACAAGGTAAGTTCAAAATTACGACATTTACTATTAATCATGTTTAGGAAGGGGAGGGGGAGGGGGAGCTGTGTGGGCTGATATAAATATATATAAATATATATAAATATTAAACACAAAATATATATATAATTATATAATATATATATAAATACAAATACATATAAATATATACAAAATACAATATATATATATACATATAATATAATAAATACATATTATATATAATACATTATACATATATAACAAATACATATAAATATATAAATACACATATACATAATATATATATACTATATATACATAAATACATATATATATATAAATACATATAATAGTATATATAAACATATATATATATATAAATATATATAAATACATGTATAAATTAAATACATATATTATAAATATATATAAATACAGTATAAATAGATAAATACATATATATATATACATATAATATATATAAATACAATTATATATAAATACTGTATAATAATAAAATCATATATATAAATACATACATATTTATGCATATACATATATATATATATAAATACATTTATATATATATAATATATACATACAAATATATATATATACCGATATTTAAATACATATATATATATATATATATATATATAAAAATACGTGAATAAATAAAACATGTATAAAATATAAATACACTATATATATATATAAATAATATATATATATATAAATAATATATTGTTGGTTCTGGGCCACAAGATAAATAATACTAGATTTTTGCATCTTTTGTAAAAGGGGAAGCATGGTGTGTGGTGTGTGTGTGTGTGGTGTGTGTGTGTGTGGTGTGTTGTGGTGTGTGTGTTTACATCCACGACCACTGTGTTAATTGTATTAGGCCAAATAAAAACAAATACCATGATCATCCTCATCATTCTTTTTTTAGACCCACTCCTTTTTTAATGTTTGTATTTTGTCAAACATCCGCCCCAAAAATCGCACCATGCCTGAAGGAAGTGGTGCAGGAAGTAGCTGCAACACTAAAAAGAGCCCCGTGAGGGACTGACGGTTACTGCCCCAACAGGCAGGGTGACCCCTATTGTCTGATGCAAACTAAACAATACACAACACACACACACACACACACACACACACACACACACACACACACACACAACACACACACACACACTTACAACACACACACACACACACAATAAACAACACAAGAAAAAATGAACAACAAAAAACGAGAATCGAACAAATCACGTTGAAAGAAAGGTTCTTCTTCTTCATGTTTCCTGATGGAAGGAAAGACATGTATCAAACATTGAAGCGGTTTGCACCACTTAAAAATCCATATCCTCGAATGTAGAGCTGTTGAACCATTCTTTGAAATCGATCATTTTCTCCATGTCAATACGGAGTTCAGTGCCAAGAGCTGCACTGCCGCTGTACTCTGTATGTACCTGTAATGTGTATGTACCTGTAATGTGTATGTACCTGTAATGTGTATGTACCTGTAATGTGTATGTACCTGCACTCTGTATGTACCTGTAATGTGTATGTACCTGTAATGTGTATGTAGCTGGACTCTGTATGTACCTGTATTGTGTATGTACCTGTAATGTGTATGTAGCTGGACTCTGTATGTACCTGTAATGTGTATGTAGCTGGACTCTGTATGTACCTGTATTCTATATGTACCTGTAATCTGTAATGTGTATGTACCTGTACTCTGTATGTACCTGTAATGTGTATGTATCTGTAATGTGTATGTAGCTGGACTCTGTATGTACCTGTATTCTATATGTACCTGTAATCTGTATGTACCTGTAATCTGTATGTACCTGTAATCTGTATGAACCTGTACTCTGTATGTACCTGTAATCTGTATGAACCTGTACTCTGTATGTACCTGTACTCTGTATGTACCTGTAATCTGTATGTGCCTGTAATGTGTACGTACCTGTAATCTGTATGAACCTGTACTCTGTATGTACCTGTAATCTGTATGTATCTGTAATCTCCGATTTCGCTAGTGCGGAGTTGTGGACCAGGGAGTGCTGGTGAGTCCACATCCCACAAATGTAAATGTGTGTATTCAATGTTTACTGTAAATCTAAATAAAAAGATGGCACAGCCAATCAATTTAATATGCACAAAGTATATAACTTTTTTTGGTATTTCACCATAAATTTATTATATATTTGTTAAGAACTGTAGATTGTATTTTTAATGGACCTAAGTGAGTAGTGTCCGTGACGTGATATGTACCTCTTCCCCACGTGAATCATTATAGTTTGGGGAGTAGAAAAATAACATGATCTGGGAATGATATCATGAAAAATAAAAAAATTGGGGGGAAAGGCAAGGGGAGGGAGGGTGTGGGGAGGTAAAAAAAAAAAAAACTGGGTGTCCGGGTACTAAAAGCTGGACGGCCATTTTGAAAAAAAATAACACATAGACCAATAACAACAAGAACTCAAGTGAGCACAGGATATCACCGCCACGAACAAGAAGGTATTACTCACGATATTGTGCTACTACAATGGAAAACCATGCAATCCCTGGTTCCATAGGCAACACCACTTCGCTAGATGTACGAACGGATGGGATCCGCGCGCCACAGCTCAGCCGGTCTCCACAGTCTGTACCTATGGTGCGCAAAATATGAAATGTGAAAGAGTTCAACAACTTTGGGAGTAGAGACGCGACAGGTAACGGACAGCAAAGCGGACAAGATCGGGACGGACCGGATATCAACATAATTACGCCACCACGATAATATATAAAGTCAGGTACCTATCATATAATATAATATATAATATATCGCAAAGTGATATATAGATTACGAGTAAATATCAGGGCGTCAATAAAAACCCACTACACTTCTCAACTTCATCTAAAACAACTCACGTTGCTGTCAGTCACATTAATAAAACACTTCAACTTCCACATTATTAAACAATCACATTTCAACACCAGTATAAAAACAACTCACCTCGCACATTATTAAAAAACCTACCTCTCCACATTTAAAGCCAACATTCAACTTATTAAAACACCTTCACTCAAATAACACTACTTACGACTATTAAACAACTCACAATTATTAAAAACACCCTCACTTTACCCCACCCAGTTTACAGCGTCCTGTCCACATTATTAAAACAACCTCACTTTCACATTATATAAAACATCACTCACATTACAACATTAAAATTTTTAAAACAACTCAACTTCCACATTTATTAAAAAGCGACCTCACTTCACGGATATTAAAAAGCAACGTCCACTTCAATTATTACAAACAAACCTCACTTCCACATTATAAAAACCCGTAATACATTACTTCCAATTTAATGAAAACACCCCCCCCACCACCCCTCCCACCACATTATCTAAAAACAACTGCACTTCCACATTATTTCAAAACAAACTCACTTCACAAATATTAAAAACACGACTACTTCCACAATATATTAAACACACTACCCCATTCCACATCTAATTAAAAACACCTCACTCTACACTAACATAACTCATCAAATATATTAAAACACCTCACTTCCACATTATTAAAACAACTCACTTAAAATTATTAAAAACAACACTTCCACATTAATAAACACACCTCACTTCACATTAATAAAAACACCTAACTTCCACATTATTAAAAACAACTCACTTCACATTATTAAAAACAACTCAATTCCACATTATTAAAAAACAACTCACTTTCCACATTTTAACAACACCTCACTTCCACATTATTAAAACAACTCACTACAAATTATTAAAAACAACACTTCACATTAATAAACACCTCACTTCCACATTTTAAAAACAACTCACTTCCACATTATTAAAAACAACTACACTTCACAATTATTAAAAACAACTCATTCCACATTTTAAAACAACTCATTCCAATTATTAAAAACACACTCACTTACAATTATTAAAACAACTCATTCCACATTATTAAAAACAAACTCACTTCCACATTATTAAAAACACTCACTTCCACATTATTAAAAACAACTCACTTCAACATTATTAAACCTCACTTACAAATTATTAAAACAACTCACTTCCACATTATTAAAAACAACTCACTTCAACATTATTAAAAAAACTTCACTTACAAATTATTAAAACAACATCACTTCCACATTATTAAAAACTCACTTCACCAAGTTTTTCGACAAAACACTCACTTTACAAGTTATTAAAAACAGCACACTTCCACATTATCTAAAAAGCAACTCACTTCCAACATTATTAAAAACAACCTCGACAGCCGTTACAAATTTATTAAAAAAACTCACTTCACATTATAAAAACACCTCACTTCCACTTATTAAAAACACTCACTTCCACATTATTAAAAAACAACTCACTTCAACACATTATGAAATCCACTATTCCTGGGAGTTTTTCATCAAGGAACAACTCACTTACAATTAATTAAACAACCTCACTTCCACATTATTAAAACATCACTTCAACATTATTAAAAACAACTCACTTACAATTATTAAACACTCACTCCAACATTATTAAAAATAACACCTCACTTCCCCATTATTAAAACAACTCACTTCCACATTATTAAAAACAACTCACTTCCACATTATTGAAAAAACTCACTTCACATTATTAAAAACAACTGCACTTCACATTATTAAAACAACTCACTTCACAATCTATTTAAACAATCACTTTCCAATTATTAAATAAACACCTCATTCCACATTATTAAAAACCAGCTCACTTCCACTTATTAAAACAACTCACTCCACATTAATTAAACAACTCACTTCCACATTATTAAAAAAACTCACTTCCACATTATTAAAAACAACTCACCCCACGTTATTAAAAAGCAACACTTAAAATTATTTTAACAACCTCAACTTCCACATTATTAAAAACACCTCACTTCCAACATTATTAAAAACACCTCACTTCCACATTATTAAAAACACCTCACTTTCCACATTATTAAAAAACAACTCACTTACAAGTTTATTAAAACACCTCACTTACAAATTAATAAAAACAACTCAACTTCCACATTATTAAAAACACCTCACTTACAATTATAAAAACAACTTCACTTCCCATTATTAAAAACCCTCACTTTCCACATTAATAAAAACACCTCCTTCCACATTATTAAAAACAACACTTCAATTATTAAAAACAACTCACTTCACATATTAAAAACACCTCACTTCCAATTATAAAAACTCACTTACACATTATTAAAAAACAACACTTCCACACTATAAAAACACCTCACTTCACACTATTAAAAACAACTCACAATTATTAAAAAACACTCACTTCCACATTATAAAAACTCAATCCAATTATTAAAAACAACTCACTTCCACATTATTAAAAACAACTCACTTCC
>CM068967.1:13075809-13093380 GCA_035128595.1 Eptatretus atami | reverse complement strand
GACTCACAAATATAAAAAACACCTCCTTCCACATTATGAAAAACACCCACTATCCACATATATTAAAAACAAACTCACTCACATTATTTAAAAACAAGTCACTTCCAAATATATTAAAACACAACATTACAATAATTAAAACAACTCACTTTCAACATTATTTAAAAACACCTCATTCCACATTATTAAACACTCACTTACAAATTATTAAAAAAACACTTCCACATTAATAAAAAACCTCACTTCCACATTATTAAAACAACTCACTTCCACATATTATAAACAACTCACTTCCACATTATTAAAAACAACTCACTTACAATTATTAAAAACACCTCACTTCCACATTATTAAAACACCTCACTTCCACATTATTAAAAACAACTCACTTCCACATTAATAAAAACACCTCACTTCCACATTATTAAAAACAACTCACTTACAAATTATAAAAACAACACTTCCACATTAATAAAAAACACCTCACTTCCACAGTAATTAAAAACACCTCACTTCCACATTTAAAAAAACAACTCACTTCACATTATTAAAAACACTCAATTCCACATTATTAAAAAACAACTCACTTCCACATTATTAAAACAACCTCACTTCCACATTATTAAAAACAACTCACTTACAAATTATTTAAAAAACAACCACTTCCACATTAATAAAAACACCTCACTTCCACATTATTAAAAAACTCACTTCCACATTATTAAAAACAACTCACTCCACATTATTAAAAACAACTCACTTCCACATTATTAAAAACAACTCACTTCCACATTATTAAAAAACACCTCACTTCAATATTAAAAACAACTCACTTCCACTATTAAAAACAACTCACTTCCACATTATTAAAAACACCTCACTTCCACATTATTAAAAACAACTCACTTCACATATTAAAAACACCTCACTTACCAATTATTAAAAACAACTCACTTCCACATTATTAAAAACACCTCACTCACATTATAAAAACAACTCACTTACAATTATTAAAAACAACTCACTTCCACATTATTAAAAACAACTCACTTCAAGTTATTAAAAACAACTCACTTCACATTATTAAAAACAAACTCACTTCCACAATTAAAAAACAACTCACTTCACATTATTTAAAAACAACTCACTTACACATTATTAAAACAACTCACTTCCACATTATTAAAAAACACCTCACTTCCACATTATAAAAACAACTCACTTCCACATTATTAAAAACAACTCACTTCACATTATTAAAAAACAACTCACTTACAAATTATTTAAAACAACTCACTCCACATTATTAAAAACAACTCCACTTCAACATTATTAAAAACAACTCACTTACACAATTTATTAAAAACAACTCACTTCCACATTATTAAAAACACCTCACTTCCACATTATTAAAAACAACTCACTTCCACATTATAAAAACAACTCACTTCCACATTATTAAAAACAACTCACTTCCACATTATTAAAAACACCTCACTTCCACATTATTAAAAACAACTCACTCCACAATTAAAACAACTCACTTCCACATTATTAAAAACAACTCACTTCCACATTATTTAAAAACACCTCACTTCCACATTATTAAAAACAGCTCACTTTCCACATTATTAAAAAACTCTCACTTCCACATTATAAAAACAACTCACTTCCACATTATTTAAAAAAAACTCACTTCCACATTATTAAAAAACAACTCACTCCCACGTTATTAAAACAACACTTACGATTTTAAAAAATTTCCACATTATTAAAAACACCTCACTTCCACATTATTAAAACACCTCACTTCCACATTATTAAAAACAACCTCACTTCCCAATTATTAAAACAACTCACTTACAATTATTAAAAACACCTCACTTACAAATTAATAAAAACAACTCACTTCCACATTATTAAAAACACCTCACTTACAAATTAATAAAAAACAACTCACTTCCACATTATTAAAAACACCTCACTTCCACATTATTAAAAACACCTCACTTCCACATTATTAAAAACAACACTTCCACATTATTAAAACAACTCACTTCCACATTTATTAAAAAACCTCACTTCCACATTATTAAAAACAACTCCACTTACACATTATTAAAAACCCACACTTTCACACTAATTAAAACACACTCACTTCCACACTATTAAAAACAACTCACAAATTATTAAAACACCTCACTTCCACATTATTAAAAACACCTCACTTCCACATTTATTAAAACAACTCACTTCCACATTATTAAAACAACTCACTTCCACATTATTAAAAACAACCACTTACCAAATTATTAAAAACAACTCACTTCAAATTATTAAAAAACACCTCACTTCCACATTATTAAAAACAACTCACTTACAAAATTATTAAAAACAAACACTTCCACATAATAAAAAACACCTCACTTCCCACATTATTAAAACAACTCACTTCCACATTATTAAAAACAACTCACTTCCACATTATTAAAAACAACTCACTTACAAAATTATTAAAAACACCTCACTTCCACATTATTAAAAACACCTCACTTCCACATTATTAAAAACAACTCACTTCCACATTAATTAAAAACACCTCACTTCACATTATTAAAACAACTCACTTACAAATATTAAAAACAACACTTCCACATTAATAAAAACCTCACTTCCACATTAATAAAAAACACCTCACTTCCACATTATTAAAACAACTCACTTCCACATTATTAAAAAACACTCAATTCCACATTATTAAAAACAACTCACTTCCACATTATTAAAAACCTCACTTCCACATTATAAAAACAACTCACTTACAAATTATTAAAAACAACACTTCAATTAATAAAAACACCTCACTTCCACATATTTAAAACAACTCACTTCCACATTATTAAAAAACAACTCAACTTCCACATTATTAAAACAACTCACTTCCACATTATTAAAAACAACTCACTTCCACATTATTAAACACCCACTTACAATTATTAAAAACAAACTCACTTCCACATTTATTAAAACAAACCTCACTTCCACATTATTTAAAACACCTCACTTCCACATTATTAAAAAACAACTCACTTCAAAACATTATTAAAAAACACCTCACTTACAAATTATTAAAAACAACTCACTTCCACATTATTAAAAACAACTCACTTCACATTATTAAAAACAACTCACTTCAACATTATTAAAAACAACTCACTTCCACATTATTAAAAACAACTCACTTACAAGTTATTAAAAACAAACTCACTTACAAGTTATTAAAAACAACTCACTTCCACATTATTAAAAACAACTCACTTACAAATTATTAAAAAACAACTCACTTCCACATTATTTAAAAACACCTCACTTCCACATTATTAAAAACAACTCACTTCCACATTATTAAAACAACTCACTTCACATTATTAAAAAACACCTCACTTCCACATTATTAAAAACAACTCACTTCCACATTATTAAAAACAAACTCAACTTCCACATTATTAAAAACAACTCACTTCCACATTATAAAAAACCTCACTTCCACATTATTAAAAACAACTCACTTCCACAATTATTAAAAACAAACTCACTTCCACATTATTAAAAAACACTCACTTCCACATTATTAAAAACACCTCACTTCCACATTATTAAAAACAGCTCACTTCCACATTATTTAAAAACAACTCACTTCCACATTATTAAAAACAACTCACTTCCACATTATTAAAAAAAACTCACTTCCACATTATTAAAAACAACTCACTCCCACTATTAAAAACAACACTTACAATTATTTTAAAAACTCACTTCCACATTATTAAAAACACCTCACTTCCACATTATTAAAACACCTCACTTCCACATTATTTAAAAACACCTCACTTCCACATTATTAAAAACAACTCACTATTACAATTATTAAAACACCTCACTTACAAATTAATAAAAACAACTCACTTCCACATTATTAAAAACACCTCACTTACAATTAATAAACAACAACTCACTTCCACAATTATTTAAAACACCTCACTTCCCACATTAATAAAACACCTCACTTCCACATTATTAAAAACAACACTTCCACATTATTAAAAACAACTCACTTCACATTATTAAAAACACTCACTTCCACATTATTAAAAACAACTCACTTACACATTATTAAAAACAACTCACTTACAAATTATTAAAAACAACTCACTTCCAACATTATTAAAAACACCTCACTACCACATTATTAAAAACAACTCACTTCCACATTATTAAAAACACCTCACTTCCACATTATTAAAAACAACCTCACTTCCACATTATTAAAAAAACAACTCACTTCCACATTATTAAAAACAACCACTTCCACATTATTAAAAACACCTCACTTCCACATTATTAAAAACAACTCACTTCCACATTATTAAAAACAACTCACTTCCACATTATTAAAAACAACTCACTACCACATTATTAAACACCTCACTCCCACATTATTAAAAACAACTCACTTCCACATTATTAAAAACACCTCACTTCCACATTATAAAAACAACTCACTTCCACATTATAAAAAACAACTCACCTCCACATTATTAAAAACACCTCACTATCACATTATAAAAAACAACTCACTCCCACATTATTAAAAAACAACTCACTATCACATTATTAAAAACAACTCACTCCCACTTATTAAAACACCTCACCTCCACATTATTAAAAACAACTCACTCCCACATTATATAAAAACAACTCACTATCACATATTAAAACAAACTCACTCCCACATTATTAAAAACAACTCACTTCCACATTATTAAAAACAACTCACCTCCACATTATTAAAAACAAACTCACTTCCACATTATTAAAAACACCTCACTATCACATTATTAAAACAATCACTCCCACATTATTTAAAAACAACTCACTTCCACATTATTTAAAAACACCTCACTACCACATTATTAAAAACAACTCACTTCCACATTATTAAAAAACACCTCACTTCCACATTATTAAAAAACAACTCACTTCCACATTATTAAAAAAACTCACTTCCACATTATTAAAAACAACTCACTTCCACATTATTAAAAACACCTTCAACTTCCACATTATTAAAAACAAACTCACTTCCACATTATTAAAAACAACTCACTTCCACATTATTAAAAACAACTCACTTCCACATTATTAAAAACAACTCACACCACATTATTAAAAAACACCTCACTCCCACATATTAAAAACACTCACTTCCACATTATTAAAAACAACTCACTTCCACATTATTAAAAACTCCACTTCCACATTATTAAAAACAACTCACTTCCACATTATTAAAAACAACTCACCTCCACATTATTAAAAACACCTCACTTCACATATTAAAAACAACTCACTCCCACATTATTAAAAACAACTCACTATCACATTATTAAAAACAACTCACTCCACATTATTAAAAACAACTCACCTCCACATTATTAAAAACACCTCACTATCACATTATTAAAAACAACTCACTTCCACATTATTAAAAACACCTCACTATTCACATTATTAAAAACACTCACTCCCACATTATTAAAAACAACTCACTTCCACATTATTAAAAACAACTCACCTCCACATTATTTAAAAACAACTCACTTCCACATTATTTAAAAACACCTCACTATCACATTATTAAAAAACAACTCACTCCACATTATTAAAAACACACTCACTTCCACATTATTAAAAAACCACCTCACTCCACATTATTAAAAAACAACTCACTTACCAAATTATTAAAACACCTCACTTCCACATTATTAAAAACACCTCACTTCCACATTATTAAAACACCTCACTTCCACATTATTAAAAACACCTCACTTCCACATTATTAAAAACAACTCACTTCACATTATTAAAAACACTCACTTCACAATTAATAAAACAACTCACTTCCACATTATTAAAAACACCTCACTTCCACATTATTAAAACACCTCCACTTCCACATTATTAAAAACCACACTTCCACATTATTAAAAACAACTCACTTCCACATTATTAAAAAACCTCACTTCCACATTATTAAAAACAACTCACTTACCAAATATTAAAAACAACTCACTTCCACATTTATTAAAAACAAAACTCACTTCCACATTATAAAAACAACTCACTCCACATTATTAAAAAACACCTCACCTCCACATTATTAAAAACAACTCACTTCCACATTATTAAAAACAACTCACCTCCACATTATTAAAAAACTCACTTCCACATTATTAAAAACAACTCACTTCCACATTATTAAAAACCTCACTTCCACATTATTAAAAACAACTCACTTCCACATTATAAAAACAACTCACTTCCACATTATTAAAAACAACTCACTTCCACATTATTAAAAACAACTCACTTCCACATTATTAAAAAAACAACTCACTTCCACATTATTAAAAACAACTCACTTCCACATTATTAAAAACAACTCACTTCTCACATTATTAAAAACAAACTCACTTCCACATTATTAAAAACAACTTCACTTCCACATTATAAAAACAACCCACTTCCACATTATTAAAAACAACTCACTTCCACATTATTAAAAACAACTCACTTCCACATTATTAAAAACAACTCACTTCCACATTATTAAAACAACTCACTTCCACATTATTAAAAACACCTCACTTCCACATTATTAAAAAACAACTCACTTCCACATTATTAAAAACAACTCACTTCCACATTATTAAAAACAACTCACTTCCACATTATTAAAAACAACTCACTTCCACATTATTAAAAACAACTCACTTCCACATTATTAAAAACACCTCACTTCCACATTATAAAAAACACCTCACCACCCACATTATTAAAACAACTCACTTCCACATTATTAAAAAACAACCTCACCTCCACATTATTAAAAAACACCTCACTTCCACATTATTAAAAACAACTCACTTCCACATTATTAAAACAACTCACTTCCACATTATTAAAAACAACTCACTTCCACATTATTAAAAACACCTCACTCCACATTATTAAAAACAACTCACTTCCACATTATTAAAAACACCTCACTTCCACATTATTAAAAACACCTCACTTCCACATATTAAAAAAACACCTCACTTCCACATTATTAAAAACAACTCACTCCACATTATAAAACAACTCACTTCCACATTATTAAAAACAACTCACTTCCACATTATTAAAAAACAACTCACTTCCACATTATTAAAAACAACTCACTTCCACATTATTAAAACAACTCACTTCCACATTATTAAAAACAACTCAATTCCACATTATTAAAAACAACTCACTTCCACATTATTAAAAACACCTCACCTCCACATTATTAAAAACAACTCACTTCCACATATTAAAAACAACTCACTTCCACATTATTAAAACAACTCACTTCCACATTATTAAAACAAACTCACTTCCACATTATTAAAAACAACTCACCTCCACATTATTAAAAACACCTCACTTCCACATTATTTAAAACACCTCACTTCCACATTATTAAAACAACTCACTTCACATTATTAAAACAACTCACTTCCACATTATAAAAACAACTCACTTCCACATTATTAAAAACACTCACTCCACATTATTAAAAACACCTCACTTCCACATTATTAAAAACAACTCACCTCCACATTATTAAAAACACCTCACTTCCACATTATTAAAAACACCTCACTTCCACATTATTAAAAACAACTCACTTCCACATTATTAAAAACACCTCACTCCACATTATTAAAAACACCTCACTTCCACATTATTAAAAACACCTCACCTCCACATTATTAAAAACACCTCACCTCCACATTATTAAAACACCTCACTTCCACATTATTAAAAACACCTCACTTCCACATTATTAAAAAACACTCACTTCCACATTATTAAAAAACAACTCACTTCCACATTATTAAAAACAACTCACTTCCACATTATTAAAAAACCTCACCTCCACATTATTAAAAACAACTCACCTCCACATTATTTAAAAACACCTCACTTCCACATTATTAAAAACAACTCACTTCCACATTATTAAAAACAACTCAATTCCACATTATTAAAAACAACTCACTTCCACATTATTAAAAACAACTCACTTCCACATTATAAAAACAACTCACTTCCACATTATTAAAAACAACTCAATTCCACATTATTAAAAACAACTCACTTTCCACATTACTAAAAAACAACTCACCTCCACATTATTAAAAACACTCACTTCCACATTATTAAAAACACCTCACCTCCACATTATTAAAAACAACTCACCTCCACATTATTAAAAAACACCTCACTTCCACATTATTAAAACACCTCACCTCCACATTATTAAAAACACTCACTTCCACATTATTAAAAACACCTCACCTCCACATTATTAAAAACACCTCACTTCCACATTATTAAAACACCTCACCTCCACATTATTAAAAACAACTCACTTCCACATTATTAAAAACAACTCACCTCCACATTATTAAAACACCTCACTTCCACATTATTAAAAACACCTCACCTCCACATTATAAAAACAACTCACCTCCACATTATTAAAAACACCTCACTTCCACATTATTAAAAACAACTCACCTCCACATTATTAAAACAAACTCACTTCCACATTATTAAAAAACACCTCACCTCACATATTAAAAACAACTCACCTCACATTATTAAAAACACCTCACTTCCACATTATTAAAAACAACTCACTTCCACATTATTAAAAAAACAATCACTTCCACATTATTAAAAACAACTCACCTCCACATTATTAAAAACACCTCACTTCCACATTATTAAAAACACCTCACCTCCACATTATTAAAAACACCTCACCTCCACATTATTAAAACAACTCACTTCCACATTATTAAAAACAACTCACCTCCACATTATTAAAACACCTCACTTCCACATTATTAAAAACAACTCACTTCCACATTATTAAAAACAACTCACCTCCACATTATTAAAAACACCTCACTTCCACATTATTAAAACACCTGACCTCCACATTATTAAAAACAACTCACCTCCACATTATTAAAAACACCTCACTTCCACATTATTAAAACAACTCACTTCCACATTATTAAAAACACCTCACTTCCACATTATAAAAACAACTCACTTCCACATTATTAAAAACAACTCAATTCCACATTATTAAAAACAACTCACTTCCACATTATTAAAAACAACTCACTTCCACATTATTAAAAACAACTCAATTCCACATTATTAAAAACAACTCACTTCCACATTATTAAAAACACCTCACCTCCACATTATTAAAAACAACTCACTTCCACATTATTAAAAACAACTCACTTCCACATTATTAAAAACAACTCACTTCCACATTATTAAAAACAACTCCACTTCCACATTATTAAAAAACAACTCACCTCCACATTATTAAAAACACCTCACTTCCACATTATTAAAAACAACTCACTTCCACATTATTAAAAACAACTCACCTCCACATTATTAAAAACAACCTCACTTCCACATTATTAAAAACAATCACTTCCACATTATTAAAACACTCACTCCACATTATTAAAAACAACTCACTTCCACATTATTAAAAACAACTCACTTCCACATTATTAAAAACCAACTCACTTCCACATTATTAAAAACAACTCACTTCCACATTATAAAAACAACTCACTTCCACATTATAAAAACAACTCACTTCCACATTATTAAAAAACAACTCACTTCCACATTATTAAAAACAACTCACTTCCACATTATTAAAAACAACTCACTTCCACATTATTAAAACAACTCACTTCCACATTATTAAAACAACTCACTTCCACATTATTAAAAACAACTCACTTCCACATTATTAAAACAACTCACTTCCACATTATTAAAAACAAACTCACTTCCACATTATTAAAAACAACTCACTTCCACATTATTAAAAACAACTCACTTCCACATTATTAAAAACAACTCACTTCCACATTATTAAAAACAACTCACCTCCACATTATTAAAAACACCTCACTTCCACATTATTAAAAACAACTCACTTCCACATTATTAAAAACACCTCACCTCCACATATTAAAAACACCTCACTTCCACATTATTAAAACAACTCACTTCCACATTATTAAAAAACAACTCAATTCCACATTATTAAAAACAACTCACTTCCACATTATTAAAACACCTCACCTCCACATTATTAAAAACAACTCACTTCCACATTATTAAAAACAACTCACCTCCACATTATTAAAAACACCTCACTTCCACATTATTAAAAACACCTCACCTCCACATTATTAAAAACAACTCACCTCCACATTATTTAAAACACCTCACTTCCACATATTAAAAACACCTCACCTCCACATTATTAAAAAAACTCACCTCCACATTATTAAAAACAACTCACTTCCACATTATTAAAAACACCTCACCTCCACATTATTAAAAACACCTCACCTCCACATTATTAAAAACACCTCACTTCCACATTATTAAAAACACCTCACCTCCACATTATTAAAAACACCTCACTACCACATTATTAAAAACACCTCACTACCACATTATTAAAAACACCTCACTTCCACATTATTAAAAACAACTCACTTCCACATTATTAAAAACACCTCACTTCCACATTATTAAAAACAACTCACTTCCACATTATTAAAAAACAATCACATAAATTATTAAAAACACCTCACTTCCACATTATTAAAAACTCACATAATTATAAAAACACCTCACTCCCACATTATTAAAACAACTCACTTCCACATTATTAAAAACAACTCACATAAATTATTAAAACACCTCACTTCCACATTATTAAAAACAACTCACTTCCACATTATTAAAAAACAACTCACTCCACATTATTAAAACACCTCACTCCCACATATTAAAACACCTCACTTCCACATTATTAAAAACAACTCACTTCCACATTATTAAAAACAACTCACTCCACATTATTAAAAAACACCTCACTCCCACATTATTAAAAACAACTCACTCCCACATTTATTAAAAACAACCTCACTCCCACATTATTAAAAACAACTCACTCCCACATTATTAAAACAACTCACATAAATTTAAAAACACCTCACTCCCACATTATTAAAAACAACTCACATAAATATTAAAAACACCTCACTCCCACATTATTAAAACACTCACTTCCACATTATTAAAAACAACTCACTTCCACATTATTAAAAACAACTCACATAAATTATTAAAAACACCTCACTCCCACATTATTAAAAACAACTCACTTCCACATTATTAAAAACAACTCACTTCCACATTATTAAAACAACTCACATAAATTATTAAAAACACCTCACTCCCACATTATAAAAACACTCACTTTCCACATTATTAAAAACAACTCACTTCCACATTATTAAAAACAACTCACTTCCACATTATTAAAAAAAACTCACCTCCACATCATTAAAAACACCTTATCAGCACATTTAAACAGCATCCTGGTTGCCATGGCAACCACTTTAGATGACGAACGTATGTCGCGACACACCGTTTCCACAGTCTGTACCTATGTACCAAATATGAAACGTGAAAGTTGAAAACTTTGGGAGTTAGAGTGCAGACAGGAACGGACGGACGGATGGACGGACGACCGGTATCACATAATAATCCCCGATATATATATCGGGCGTATAAAAAAAGGGCTTCCTTCTTTTAAAAAAAAATCCAGACGATGAACTGGTATTTAAAATTTTATTTGGCTCTTACAGGAAATGGTACGAACTTGACTGCTCTCATCCACAGATATTTCTCTTATATCCAATATTCTCGTGAGTTCGATTATCATTAAGGAACAGAACAGTGATGGTTAAGCATTTTAAAATTGCCATTCTCTCGTAAAAATGCTGAATATTGTGTTTAAAAGACGATTTCAATCACAGATTTTGAGCTGGTGACGGCAGGTTAAAAGTTCACGGCGAACAGAACAGACTCGCTGTAAACACACAGCACATTGCTGGAAAGGCCTCGTTCGCATTCATACATCATTTTGAAAGTCCCATATTGCTCAAATGTTTTTCTGTTGGTTATTTAAAGTGTTTTTAAAAAGTTTCTCATTTTTAAAAAAAGTGTTACTTTTACTTGGTGTTAACTGTAGTACCCAACTTTTCATTTCAAATGACATGACCAGTAACTTGACACACCAATTGAAGAAAGACCTTCAGCAGCTATTGCCATTACTGAACAAATTATGCATCATTATGGATAAAACAAAGAATGCTCCAATTATCCCTGTTTTTTCACCAAGTAGAATGCAAGTAACGCTTGTAAGTAATATAATTAATTGTTTGATTTCTTTTGCATCCCAAACAGAAATTATTGTGGAAAGTTTCCTGCCCCGCAGAAGTGGACCGGCCATGCTGAACATTGCAGTTATCCTCACTATTTCTTGCACCTATCTTTCCTGGGCATCCAATACTGCCTGTTTGACATCCCGTACCCATGATACAAAGCAACATGAATGTTCAACAAGGTGGGACTCTTCTGATCGACTGGACCTTTCAAGCTGTGGTCTTCACTCAGTGTGCCAAGCTTTGTTTGTGGATCACGAGCATATCAGTATACTTGACTTGTCGGAAAATCACCTGTGTTGCTTTGAAGCCTCAAGTTTCTCGAACCTGCACGCTCTCCAAATTCTGAAGCTCCACGGGCAAGTATTGGACAACACTGTCCACAGGCCTACGGTGAATTTCTCAGATCTGCAGCACCTGAAGGAACTCTCAATAATGAGCTACCATGTGGGAAATCTCAGCGACCTCAGCCACCTACGGTTACACACTCTCACGGTGGAAATGGCATCTGGTTGTGAAATTCTTCAGCAAGACTTCCAATCCATAAAAACGCTCAAACACCTACGCATAACTAACGTAAGTCAGTTAACAATTCGTGCACAAGCTAATGATGTTAGTTTTGGGAATAGACTGAACCTTCTGGAACTCTTCTTTAACCCTCAGATAAGTTCCAATATGTCATTGAACATAACAGGAAATCTCTTTGTTAAGCAGCTCAGGCTTTCTGGAGAGGTGAAGCTTTGGAAAGATTTGCAGTCATTGCTGCTTTCTGTAAAGGATGATCCAAGCATCAAAATAATTATTAACGTGGGTGTGATCGAGGATCAGGAGAAAGCTGTATTCCGTCCTTGTGTGCCTCCATTTGGGCATAAAGATGGTTTAACTGTTTCCATTGCGAGGAACACGGAACAAATCCTTTATTTTTTGGGAGACATTGCAAAGGCTCAAAATATAACTGTGCACACTCTTACTCTCTACAATATGAACACAGCTTATTTGGACTGTGGCATGATTGGGCAACTACCAGACTTGCACGAAATCCACCTAAGAAGTGGACACCTAAAGTCAGTCACACACTGCAACTGTGCTATGTACTTGACCAAGTTGAGACTGGTTCAATTGACCCATCAACGGTTGAAGATCTGGCAGTTTTTCGGAGATTTCATCGCACTCCGATCTCTCAAGGAAAGCCACAACAACATCCAGGGAAGCGGCCGTTGCTATTATATTGAGGGTATGTTCGAGACACTGGAAGAGTTGGACATTTCCAATAATCCACTCAAAGAGTTGAAACCTTGCTTCCCACAACACCTCAAGAAGTTCGACTTGTCTTACACAGAGCTCTCAAACATCCCGGACTGGTTTCCGGGACACTTTGTCAATCTATCTGTTCTTGGTTTGGAAGGGAATCGTTTAACAACCGTTCAGTTACACAACATGTCTTTGAGAGAACTTGATGTAAGCCGTAACCTCATCTCATCCCTCGACCCGTTTTCCCTCCCACAGGGACTAGTTCAACTCGATCTCACCCATAATTCCATCGCTACACTCGGCACGCAGGTGTTCCCAATTTCAATGTCAAACATAAACCTCAGTTCGAATACACTGTCTTCATTGAATCCAAATACACTGCCTCCCAATGTACACTTCCTGGATCTCAGTCAAAACAAGCTGTATTACATTTCAGCAGGTGCGTTGCCTCCAAGTCTAATGTTTCTAAACATCTCACGGAACAAGCTTAAGGGCTTAGAAAAAGATTCGCTTGAAGGTCTGTTGGCATTGAAGCTCTTTGATGCCCAGCACAACCCTTTCTTTTGCACCTGTGATCTTCGCTGGTTTATCGAGGATTTCAGTCAACGCTCAGAGTTGAACATCTCTCATGTAGAGAATTATCTGTGTATATCTCCTTCGAGGTGGGAAGGAAAAGGAAAACCCATTTTGACTTACACTGTGGATGACATCAAATGCTCACTTGGGATACAAGCCGCAATTGGCCTTGCATCAGTCACGGTGGTGTTGATTATTCTGATCACAGTGTTTATAAAATGCCATGGGCCTTGGTACATGAGAATGGGTTGGTACTGGATACGGCTGAAAGGCAAAAGCCACTTAGATCCAGAAACAGATTTCCTGTATGATGCTTTTGTGTCGTACAGTGAGAAAGATGCAGCGTGGTCCTATGATCTGATACAGAAGCTAGAGGCCGAAGGTCTTCGTGTGTGCTGCCATGAGAGAGACTTTATGGCTGGAAGACCAATTATAGATAACATAATGGAGAGCATCGAAGGCAGTCGACGTGTGGTGTTCCTTCTCAGTGAGAACTTTGTGGCCAGCGCTTGGTGTCATTATGAATTCTACTTTGCTCAGCAGAGGCTCATGCAGTCTGCGGAAGACAGGTTAATTCTGGTCCTTCTTGATAAGCTTCAACATGATTCTATCCCACGCCGGTTCGTCCGATTGAAACAGCTGTTGGGACGGAAATGTTTGCTGGAATTCCCCAAGGAACCTGAAAAGCAAGACACCTTCTGGAATGATTTGAGAGCTGCTCTTCAACAACCACTGAATGAACCTGATGCTGGGAAGCACTAAGCACTGGAAACCAGACGGGTTCAAAGGGCAACCGATCATGAACGGTTCACGCGGCATCACCAAGAGATCCGTGCAGCATCAGGGAAGTGGAGTGGACAACGACAATACTTTCTTTTATTTTTCTCAGGATAAAAATGGTGTCACCTTGCCATCATTAACCACTCCAAAACAAGAATCATGGAGCATTGACAAAAGGGACTATGGGACATCTTTAGGAAATTTTTCGACTTGAACTCATCGTGCTCACGTATCAAGTGGAGTGAAGAGAACCGTTAAAATGAACAGATACGTTCTATGGTGTTGTCGTTGTATCGAATATTCATTCCACCAAACCCTCCTTCCCCATCAAGCTAAAGTGTGCCTTGAGTATCGAGAGTGCAAGTGTGGTGTGCTGCCATTTCAACTTGCAGTTCCATTTTGGTCAACATGGCATCGAACAACCTGATAACCATATACAGTTTTACTTCGTCTTACTGCATTGGTTCAATAATTTCATCGTTTTATTTTGTTAATAAAAATATACATAAATATACATTTTGCTTTTCATCATGTCATACTGAAATGCGTTTGTTAAAAGATGATTGTCCACCAAAAGCGCTGTTCATTACGAAACATGTTTCTCATAGATGGGACTGTCCTGTATTTGGTGCAGAATGTACACAACTAATATAAATATGTACAAACATATCCACAGCACTTGTATTCTTGTCCAGGTGCAACAAGATCCAAAAAAATTCCATTGACAGTAATTTTATTGATGTGTTGAACACCCAGCAACAAAGCGTCGTGGGGTGTGATACGTCATTTGGAGGAGACAAGAAGCCAAATGTTTGCCTGTTGACATTTGGGGACATGGAAATGATCACATCCTTTGAAATATTCTGTCAAGTGTGCAAATCATCCATTTTGCCTCATTGGCAATTTATTGGTGTGAAACTACCTTGAAGAGGTCAGTATACCTCACCTACACACATTTGGTGCGTGCGTGCGTGCGTGCGTGCGTGCATCACAGAGAGCCATGACGTTAACGACGTGCAGTTTATTGGCAAAGGTTATACTGAGTGGTTTGCCATTGCCTTCCCTGAACACTGAACTGAAGTAGTAGCACAATGAACTGATCAGGATGCAACAGGATAAAAGGAGCTGTAAATAGAGGGGGGGAGTTGTGGGGTGGGAGGGGGAGGGGACACCAACAGTGAAATTGAAGGACAAGATAAAGGGAGACTTGTACAAACAATGGGTGTGGGGAGAAATGGGGGACAGAAGAGGATGCATGAGGTGGACATGATGGATACAGAAGGAAACTATCAGGAGGGAAAACTGGAAATTTGGAAGGAGGAGGGATTGGGATGGGGGGTTAACGTGGGTAGAAAAGATCATGGCTTTGGATTGCGGGATGACTTGAGATGGTAATTAAGTAATTTTCGTGGGTGACTGCAGTAATTTTCATGGACTGGTTCCATAACCGTTTCTTCCCTCAGGTGGAGAGGTAGCTGGTGGGAAAACAACAACAAAAAAACTTTGCGTTCAAGGTTCTCCTGCTCATCGACAATGCTCCTGGCTCACCCGAATGTCGAGGTGATCTTCCTGCCACCCAATACCATAATCCTTGATCCAGCCACTCAACCAAGGGGTAATCTTGACCTCCAAAACCTACTATACCCATTGCACCTTTCGCTGCATTTTGGATGTGATTGAGCCAGAGCTCACCGTCGGGCAGTGTTGGAAGGAGTTCAACATCATCCACTTCATCAGCACAGAGTCAATAGACGAGGTGAGATCCTCCACCATCAATGCCTGCTGGCACAACCTGTGGCCACAGGCAGTGAAGAACTTCAGAGGCTTTCCCGCCAACACTGAGGTCACGTAGGTCAGGTATGGGAGCATGCGCCAAAGCAACGCGTCGCTGCGTCCACTTTCCGCCAGTACTCCAGGGGCCTCCGTCTGGCCATCCCCCAGGCAGATGCCTGGCCCATCCCCATCTCCTTGAGATTCCGATCAACCTGCTGCAACCACGAGGCATGTGGTCGGCCCATTGGCCTCCTCCACTCACGAGACTCCCTCGCTGAGAGAATCTGGTGAGCAGGATCAGCGTCAGGAAAATGAGCCACATGTCCATACAGCCGCAGCTGATGCTCATGGACTATGCAGGTAACAAATCTCATTTGAGTCTCTCTCAGCAACCGCTCGTTGGACACAAAGTCCGACCAGCGATAGCCAAGGATTCTCCGAAGAGACCTGGTACCAAAGGAATTAAGTCTCCGTCTCAGATCCTTGGTCAGAGTCCAAGTCTCACATCCATAGAGCAAGACTGGAATCACCAAGGACCTGAAGACTCGGACTTTCGTCCTCCCGTACAGGTACCGGCAGTGCACACCCCATGATCCAGTGAATCCATGACTCCCCAGGCCCAACCCAGACGTCTTTTGACCTCTGACTCACAGCCAGCAGAGACATGAATATCACTGCCAAAGTAAGTGAATCTCTCCAAGACCTCAACATCCTCACCACAAACAGGCACAGACAGGACAGCAGC
>CM068967.1:13035559-13073988 GCA_035128595.1 Eptatretus atami | reverse complement strand
ACTTTTTGATGAACAATTATGTAATTGGAAAAGAGCTTCATGGGATATTGAAATATCAAAAACTATCTTTTGTACATATTTACATGTTCATGGCAGTTATTATTCGGTCCTTGGATTTTGGCAAAAATCAAAATAACCAAACTTGTATACTGTACATATCAACACAAATGTTCTTGAACTGGGATAACTATATTTATTTATTCATTCATTCATATACAGCCTGTGGCTGCTTGGCTGCATCATTTTCTGGGGGCAATGTCCCCTGTTACCAAGAAGCCCCACTGATGCAATGCCCCCTTGTTACCAGCAAGCTGGTACTCATTTAGTCAACCTTGGAAGGATGACAGGCTGAGTCAACCCACCTTGTATCAATTCAACACCACGACAGGGGCTAAGATCTTAAGCCAACCACCTTAACCATTAAGCCAACAACAAGATGGGAGTCCATCGAGGTTTCAAATCTTCAGTTTGTGTAAATCATGGATATAAAACAATATACCAGTAGTTATGTTTTAAGTTGTTTCAACTTTTCTCACTCAACGAACCATCACCACTTAGCCACCTCACCCCCTGCCCTGCCCCAAAAGAGGTTCCACATGTTGATCTCAACATTCATTCCTTGGGGCTCTCAATTAAATCATTCAGTGCACCTTCACAGGCTTTGTCCCTCTTTTCTGTGAAACCATTTCCCCATGTCTACCACCATCTCATTAGGCCTCGTATTCGCAATGATCTTGCCCCCAGGTATTGTTTTGGCTGTATGCTCCATCACCTGCTTGTTCCCCTCCACATTTTGATTTTGGTTTGTCCTCCTCCCCTCTGGTGTCTAGCTGTTCCACGAGGCTCGACCTTCATGAAATAATACTGTCATAAGCATGAGTAAAATAAATCAATAAATTCCAGAATAGTTTTGTTTAAAAAAAATATATTGTCCACAAATTGTAGGCTCGTGGAGGAATGAGGTGACACAAAACAAGCACGGAATCTATTTGAAATTTAAAGTGTGATGGAAACGTGCAAATTGTCAATGTTAGAAATAACTCCAACCTGTGCGTGTGCACGAACACACAACCACACCACACCACACCACACTACACCAATTAATCATCATCAAGCTATTGTTTTTGGGTCTAAACATAATGGACCACACCAGATGTGAGAGCATAAGGTGCATTATGAAACATTTTGGACTGTTGAAAATAACCACAATGTCCCAGATCTCTGGAAGCAAATTAAAGCAAAGCCTCGGTTCGCACCTCTCGCCGCAGACCTTCCTGCCCACACGCAGCAAGTCTCCTCATTCCACCAGCTACCCATGATCTGAAACATGGCATGAGTTGGACAAAGGAAAAGGAAATGAACCACTAAGAAGGCTTAAGAGTTCCTAAGCACATATTGTTTGACTTGACGGTCCTGTTGTGCCAACACCACATCGTTATACATCAGACTTTAAACACCAAAAACTAAGCTCGATACTGTAAAATGTATCCAAAGCAAACAATGCAATACAAACACTCATGAGAAAATAGATAGTTTCCATTTCATCAAATTTACTCAAAAACAAGTGACAAACCACTCACATACAGGCTGTTATCCAGGCCATCATGGTTATCGTCCACTGGGACTACAAAGGCTGGAAAACCCGTCAAGTTGGCCAGTTGAGAAAACCTGGAGTGTTGGAGAAAGGGTAAGTAGATATAGGAAATGCACACTGGGCTAGGATCTGCTGGTTGTATCATTACTCAGGCATGGCTGTGCTGCAAATGCATTGGCCCTGCACGTAAGGGAAGGAGTTTGGAATTTGGTAAGAGCATCGACACAATGACCTACTATTTTCAAAATGCACCGTGTTATCATTAACATCTTAACATCTAGCATCTAGCAGATTAACATCCAGCAAATGCTAGCAGATGCAATACCTGGCTCTTACCATAACACCCCTCTCCAAAGGATGGCACACATTGATCCAACGCCTTACCTGGAAAGCACCAAGACTGTTTATATTTGGGTTGGGGGATCAAACCCAAAGACGGCTTCAAGGTGAGTATTGAGATCCTCTAGAGTCTAGATCAGTGGTTCCCAAACTCTACATCATGAATGATTTTAATAAATGTTGGTGCAAGCCTCGAAACACATTCCTGGTTTAAATCATGCATTTAATAATATTGGTCATACCAAAGACATTTTTAACGGTACGTGCTGCTTCCTTGCTCAACGCTCGGCATTTAGAAGGAAAGAGCACGGCCAAACAATGCTGGGAAGGCAATGGCCAACCACCCAGTATGACCCCTGCCAAGAAATTACTTTGGCAGCACCAACACCCTGTAAGGAGGATGGTACATCAAATCAAAATCGAATACGTGGACATAAAATGTAGAATAGCGTGACAACCATGCAGGTATTGTGTAAAAAGTACACAAGTAATAAAAAAAAATAGATATTAACTACATACAGTACAGTATATAACTAAACTGTTTCATGAGAAATATAGAATTGCTTACAATGCAGAACCCAAGGAAAAAAAGTAAACCACCGAGTATAACAAGAATGACCACATTGTGGTCACAAGCTGTGTCACAATATACATATATATATATTATATATTAATATATATTATTATATATATATATATATATATATATATATATATATATATATATATATATTGCCTACTGTGTCCACTCAACTCCCTCAACCTTGCTCATGTCCCACGTGTCGATGTGGTGAAAGCTGGGTCGGAGAATAGAATAACATCATCACCCACGTGTCAGAGTACATTCTCTAATCAGTCTCATTAACCTTGTGCGTCCCGTGTACCCACGTGAATGAATAAGATTAGACAGAGCTGTGTCTGTCCCGTGTTCCCATGTGAATGAATGACTAGATAGATAACATTCATCGTGATTCCGAACACATGATTTACCTTTATATGTGTTACCGTGTGTGTGTGTGTGTGCGTGTGTCCGTCCCTCTCTTACGCCTTCCTGCTCTAACTGTTGCAACAAACCTTTTGTTCATAAAAACCTGCAAGTGGTCATTTGAGGTACAGGATCTCCAGCGCGAGGGAATTGGCTTTAAAAATCCGGTAGGTAACAGGTCGATTGGAAAACACGCATTTAATGCAACATTAACGACACCTCTCATCCATGTCACCCTCCACCACGGTTACATCAGAATGAGCTGACTTGTCACACGGTCACGGATTGTTTAACCCTAATATGGGGCTGTTCAAAAATTATGGATTGTTATGACGGGCGTGGTTAAACCTAAACAATAATTTTTCATTCAACACATGATTCGATTTTCCAGGGTCCCTCCCTCATCATGAGTAACACTTGATCCAAACAAAGCCAATGGAAATCTGATGCAACAAACCCAGACAGTGTATAATTATAGCAGAGGCCTTTAAGCCTGATGTGTTAGGCCTACCAGACAAACCTTGATTAAACCTTCCGAATAATTTTTATTCAAGATGATTAGATTTTTTTTGTTGGCCCTCATCATGAGTAACACTCAATCCCAACAAAGCCAATGGAAATCTGACAACAAATCTGGGCAGTGCATAATCAACAGAGGCCTACAAGCCTGATGTTTAGGCCCACCAGAAAACCAAGATGGCAGCCATATCATTTTGTCCGAGTGCCATGGTGGGTGCAGTCAAGCAACAAATGTGGGTGTGGTCTGGCAGATGTCCGACCAATGGGTGCAGATTTCAAAAATCGACCCTCAACAACAACAACAACAACCACCACCATGTGGAGGTCTTGTAGACCTGCCACATGTTGCAGGTTAATTTCAGCTGCGAATAATTCAGTGTATTCGACCAATTGAGATAGTCTAAAACTAGTGCTTTGAAAAAGTCATTTAAGAGTACTAGTACGTGCCCGGCCATACGTGCAAACCAAAAAAAACAAAAAACTTTCAAACAACCACACAGGCCGTTCCTTCGCTCTCGTAAACGACGACTGGATTGGGGCATTGTGTTTATCTATAAATGCGCATAAGAAATCGAGAAATTATTAGAATACATTAAGTCATCACTATCCGGAAGTGGTGCGTGCCCGTACGGAATGTTCACATTCATTCCACGAATTATCGCTTGCATTGAAGTAACAACTGCTGTGATACTTACACACACACAGTTAATTAAAATCCAAATTAAAATCAAGTTTACCTCCCTGTCTTTGCTTGCCATGACATTCGCTGCCATTGACCATTGCCACTCCTCCGCCACGGTAACTAAGGCACCGATCCCCATCGTAACCGGGACAGCCCGTGACGTCATCGTCGGCCGGCCGCGCACCGGCCTACGCAGCAACGTGTCTTGTCATTGGTTTGGTAAATAAATGGCCATAACTTGGGAACCGCTTGTCCGATTAATATCAAACCTTGAAAAGGCACATCCTCAGGTCCCCAGCAATATACCTGGCAAGTTTCAATTAGATCGGACCAGTGGTTGTCGAGAAACAGCGGTCGCGGTCACACACACACACACACACACACACACACACACACACACACACACACAGAGCTGGAATTATAGATAGATAACACAATACTCCATGAAAAGCATGTGCTGCACTTTAAATGAAAATAGTTGAATATTCACCTCTCGTGTGAAAGCAAACGTTGCATATCCTCTGCCAGCTTCTCAAAGTTTGGCCTGTACTGGGTTACAACCGCCTTCATGTAATCATTAAGATGATCATCAGTCGAGCGTGATCTGTACTTTGACTTCATTGCAGAGAACGCCGTCCCACACAGGTACGTAGATCCGAAGGAAGCACTCATTACAAAATGACCCTTCTTTTTCTTTCAAAAGGGGGTACTTTTATCTCTCCACAATCTCAGCTTGCTGCGGAACACGTTCACTGATCCAATCATTTGTCAGATTTTTGTCCTTGACTTGAATTTCAAGGTTAACCTTGTTCAGTTTGGAAGTCAAATCAATCAACAACACCGAGTCAGTCGGCCATTGTTGGTCACTGAGCTCCCGGTAGTGTTGATTTCTCTCTTCCAAAAAAATGTTTTATTTGTGGAAGGAGTTCCTGGAAACACCACAAAATGTTTCCTTTGCTGAGCCATTGCCCTTCTGAATGCCAGATAAAGGTCCCCGTATTGAGCATCAAGTTCAGATCGGGGCGTCTTAAATAGCCCGTGTTACAGTGCCTTGCCTCGGATCGAGTTGTCAATCTTCACAAATCACACTAATGAGGCATGAGTGCTGAAAATTAAGCACTTTTGCACACAAAAGCTACAAAATGCAGTGGTAGTTGGGGAAATCAGGGAAGTCAGAGTCGTTTTTTGCACATGGCATTAAAGCCAGTCTTCTCTCCGAGCATTGCGGCTGCATCGTCACTTTTATTGGCACAAGTTTTTGCGGAGGGCCACCGATCTCCTGCAAGGAATGCTTACAAACCCAATAAATATTTTCACCATGTGTATTTCCAACTGTCAGCATGTGTTCCTCCACAAGACAATCCTCACAAACAGCCATGACAAAATGTACTTCTACTTCTTCTTCTTGCATATGGCAGCTTGGCTGCTGGGTAGCTATCCATTTGTTGGGGCATGGCTGTGCCATCGATGCTGTGCCCCTCTATCAGTACACTAGTACTCATTTCACCAACCGCGGAAGGATGACAGGCTGCGTCAACCCCACCTGGTGTTAATTGAGCATGCAGGTGGCATTTTTCGTCATTGCTTCTGTTCTCCTTATCACTGAGATTCCAGGTAGCTGAACATCTTTAATGGCAGACAAAGTTTGTGACTGCTTTCTGAAGTCTTGAAACAACGTTTCTAGAGGGTACTCACTTGCGATCCTCTTGCGGGGTGTGCTCAAACAGCGTTCGATGTTGTGCGTCTTCGCCACACTGACATGTCCATGACAAATTAAACACACACACACACCTTTAGAGTTGTTAGTAAACGTTCTCGACCTCTTTTGTGGAGGTCCTGTCTTGAGTTCCGACATTATAGGGCTTAGAACAAGAGCGAGAATTACTTTGCAACACCAATGTCCCCTACCGATGTGATATTTTCAAAATCAAAAAGGGTATAACTCCCTGAAAAATTGAAGAAATGCCCTGAAAGTCGAACTTGTTGTGTAACTTATCATAATAAAGCCATGTACTAAGTTACAGTTGAATATGCTAAAGGATATGGGGAAAGGGTAGAAAAAAAAACACAGGTGGGACGGACGGATGGACGGATGGAAAGCAAACCTATAGTGAAACCCTCCAAATCCCTGCGGTGAAACTTGTCGGTCACTAACAACACAAATCTCTCCACAGATGGAAATCTGTCACTGTAGGTCAACTCGTGTGGGAATCACTATCGTGGGGGACACAAGAACACTGAATGTGACGTTTCAACTTCAATCCACTTATTATGCCAGATTACAAAAATCCCTTGCCATTCAAACAGCTGCCTGGTGGGGAGGATGGTATAGCTCACAAGAGATTATGGTACCTTTTTTAATCCTCATTTTTACAGATTATTTTTGAGATCGGAATAAAATATACAGTGGATTGCGTACTTCTGGTTTTGAATGAGCCGCTCAAGTTGAGGTTCGACTGTATTTTGAGTCCTGGGCAACATTTGAGAGTCTGGCGGGCAACATATTGTCCGCAAGTCACGAGTTGAGAACCCCCACTGTAGATACAGGAGGAAGGGTGGATGTATTTATTTATTTTTTATTATTAGTTGATCAAAATTGTCAGGTCTCACCGTCTCCCCTCTCCCACAGGAGGATACTTCATTGCCAGTTATAAGTGACTGCACAATCAAGTAATTGTTTGGATATTTGTGATTAGTTATTTTATTTATTTAATCAGAAAAATCACAGCACTATTGATGGTGAGAACAATTGTCAGCACATTGTGTACCTTGTGAGTTGAAATAGTAATTATGAATCAGAAAAGCATTGGATGAGGGCTGTGACTCCTGATATCACAGATGAGGGCTGTGACAGGAAGGCTGTGACTCCTTCCTGAATTTTTGGGGCTGTGATATCAAATGTTGGAAGTGGCTCGACAATTGGGCTGAGGCCAAAAGAGGACCAAGACAAACTCGGTGTGAGCGGAGAGGCGAAGCGAGTGGCGATACCTGGTGGGAGGATGCAGTGGACTTTCTGGAATGGACACTGCGTGAATCGCGTACTTCGTGTGCGCCGTCGATTTGCCCGCACTGCTTGAACATTCCAGTAATCAGAATGCGGGTCAAGAAGGCACCCTGCACGATTGCTTCACACAAGGAATGTCAAGAAAACCATCACCAGAAGCACACCTTCAGATAGAACTCTGATTTCAGATCATTTGCCATTTGGAAACCCAGTTCGACTCCAAAGGAATTTCAACCATCTTTAAACACCACACAAATATGCGAAGCACTCAAAGGAAGTTTGCCATCAACAACGCACCAGGATGAAGTCCGAAGCAGTGATAGGCTTTTACAAGCCCTATTGAATTGTGTGCATGTGTACGGAGTGCTGTTGTTGGGGGTCTCGTCAAAGGGGGGTTGTGTGGTTGATGTTGTGTGTTCTCTTTTACCCAAGAACCGTCTTCTGGTGTTGATAAATTGGTGCGGTGTTGATGTGGCACAGGCATGATGGTCCAAACGGTCTCCACCTGCATCTCATTTCCTTGCAATTCCTTGTGTATCGTGCCATATATCGTTTTTGGCCCTATCTCTCAATGATGAAGAATCAGTATTAAAATTCTGGTATCTGGATTCGGATGTTCACCAAAATCTAACCAATTCATCCTTGCCACATCCATCTTGTCCACCACATCCTTGCCACATCCATCTTGTCCACCACATCCATCCTGCAGATGTTAATAAAGGAGATTTAAACATTACCAGCATTACCAGGCCTATCGTCAAGATGCTCAATTCACGTACGCCACCTGTTGGAGTGGCAGCCGTAGCACCACTTCCGAGCTCGTGCCGATGATGGTGCCACCGGCCGCAAACAACCGGACCGCTAACGTAGACTCGCCTTCATTCTCCGAGGAATAGAATCCTTCCACAGCTCGTGTAGCCTGTAAAACCAAACGTGCATTCAGTTTTTATCCTTTATGGACTTCAGTTTGTGTTGAAAAGGTGACAAAGGTCAAGAAAAAGGGCTTGACCTGATACAGAGGTTAAAGTTGAATCCTGACTTTGAGTTTATTATGTAGCTTAAAAAATTAGTCTATGGTACAGTACTGCAACATGCAAGTTCCTGATCATGTTTTCTCTCGAATTTGACAAGAACTTGAACCACTTTGTGTAAAAAAGGACATGTGTACCAAGATGATTCTTTTGCACACTCACCACTCAATACCACTCCATCATGTAAACTGGAACACCATTCCACATGTACAAGGGTGTGCCGGCCTTATAGCGCTGGGTGGATGCAACAGCCATCTTCAAGGAAAAACAATTTCGCATCAATTTTTATTATTTATGATTTCCTTGATTGAACCTCTGCAACGTTGACCAAAATTCACCACGAGTGCCATCACTGCGTGGCTCCTCCAAAATTTGCTTCCAAAGGAGAATTAGACGCAAAGTTCAGAAATCACCGATACCCTTTCTGTCTCTCCAGTCACATCCATTTTGGCATGTGATACAAGAGAGGAAATCGACTCCTATTCCCTAACAAAACTGGCAAAGCAACAAGTAGGTCCAAGACGGCATCCCCGCTGAGTTCTTGGAGAATTTGGAGCCCACTAGACAGGACGGATTAATATCATTTTAAAGCAACAATTGGTTTCTATTATTTCTCAGAGACTGGGACAGGTCTGCATAATTTCTGGGTGGAGTGGTGTGCGCCTGTAATCCGGCTACTCGGAGGCTGGAGTTGGGGAATTGTATGAGGATTGGAGCCCTGCATTGTGAAGAGCTAATAGATGGCACCAAGCAGCACGGTCGATACGGCAGCACCCAACATTAAATGTCAGGTCAGGCCAGATTAGATCTGTGACTTGCATAGGGTGTCATGTAAAACCCGTACTAACCTGTTCATGGTCGAATGTCGGTGACTAAACCGGCTCCCCCCACCATGTCCTCCTGGTGTGGTGTATGGACATCGATACCCAGCACGATTAAATACAAAATCTGCCAAAGGGTGGAGGAATTCCTTGTGAGCAGCCATCCATATCTGGTGTCAACTGCATCTGAGGACGTCCTCCTGCAGTTGGTTACCTTCCCTAGGACGTTGGTGGCTGGATTGGCACTCCCGCCACCACAAAACACACTGTGGTGCTCAAGTGTCGACCACCAGCTGGCAGTCTCCTGGGGTTAACCTTCGGGTGGGTACCTGGAATGTCCTATCCCGAAGAGATGGGGATGGACCAGGCATCTGCCTAGGAGAAGGCCAGAGGGAGGCCCCTGGAGTATCGGCGGAAAGTGGACACAGCGATGCACTGTGGTGCATGTTCCCCATGTATGTACGCATCTATGTATGTATGTAGAACAGCTCGCTCAGAAACTCCCCAAAAAAGGATTACTTCAAGGCTCCAAGTTGGCCCTATCACTTTTTAATATAAACTAGTGCGTGCCCGTACGTGCATGGCCATACGTGCAAAAAAAAAAATAAAATAAAATAAAAAAAATAAAGAATTGTCATGTCAATTGTGACGTCATAGTACCGTGTCCTGTCATTGGTTTGGTAAATAAATAGCCATAACTTGGGAACCACTTGTCCGATTAATATCAAACCTTGAAAAGGCACATCCACAGGGCCCCAGCAATATACCTGGCAAGTTTCAATTAGATCGGACCAGTGGTTGTTGAGAAACAGCTGTCACAGACAGACAGACAGAGAGATTGCTGGAATTATAGATAGATGGGAGCAATATGCCACAAACAACATTAGGCCTCCTAAATACAAGCAATATACCTACCAAGGACATTACAAACTGAAAACTTCATTTGAATCAATTCAAGACCACAGTAACCACTTTCCATTGGAATGGAATATAACTGGCTTGCAAGTGCCACATTAAATGTGACTGCCCAGTGAAGATGGCCAGATCGAGCTCCACCCAAGATATCTCGGTGTCACAAAAGAAAGTTAATGAAACGATAAAGATGAGGACCAACATAACCCTGGAACTCGCAGGGACTAGTCATGCAGTGGATGTCATGTATCCTCAACCTCATGCATTCATTCCACCAGAGAGTACTGTGCTGTTGTACGGATAGAGCCAAACACCTCAACATTAATCAGACACATTGTGATACAGACCATCGGTGGCACCTTCCAGTTTTTCCTTCCTGAGAGTTTGCTCCTGTAACCATCTTGTCCACACTCCACACCGCTGGACCTTCCCCTACCGCTCATTCTTGTCCACATCACTTGTTTGTCCGTCTCCGTTTATTTTGTCCTTCAACCCTGCTGTTGGCATTTCCCCCTTCTCCTTCTGCAGTTCCTTTTGTTTTGTTGCGTCCTGACCCATTCAGTGTTCTCACTCTGCCACGAGCCTCGACTCTGGAAGCAAAACAAAAACATTGACATCAACAGTGGATACCTGTGCTTTCAACCATTCCTCTCTGCAAAATCCATCGGCAAGACAGATCGCTATATCCTTACCAACACAAATCCTCCCATCCATGAAGAGCAACAAAACTTCGTGAATCTCTTCCTCAAACCAGGCAAACCTTTCCGAATAACAATGGCGACGGAGATGGGTAACAGAAATGTCCCCCAATTAATACCTCATCACCGACCCCGTAATCTAAAGTTTTGCATCTGACCAAACTTTAAAAACAGTGACGTACACTAAACTTCGTTCACGTGGTCCATGCTAGATCTCTTGGTGGAGGCTGGATGACCCCAAAGCAGTGTTTTAGGCCTGGTCTTGTTTCTCATTTACATAAAACAATCTCTCCAAACCTCTGGAAAACCCTCTCTGCAGATGACTCCACATTGTGTCGGACAGTACTCAATCGCACTGGCAGGCAGACGGCAGTTGTGCCATTCTCTGTTGGTCTGGAACTTAGTAGGTGCTGCTGTAATAAATGGAACACTTCCTTCAATCTGGCAAATTTCAGCCCCACACTGTTACTTCAGAAGGATCGTTGAATGAACCCACCCTATCTATTTCCATGATCGGCTACGATCTTCAAGACCATACCATCAGCCAAGGCCTCTCCTCAGCCAACTACATAGCAAAGCTGGCCTCAAAAGCCAGCCACAGACTGGGACGGGTACGAACCCGTCCTCGCAGATTGTTGACCAAAGGCATTTCCTTGTAAAATCTAAAATATCCACAGCCGAAAAGGCCGTTGTTGGTTGGTCAATGTGGGCTGGCACCTAAGCACCGTATCTGGCTCCTGGATTCTAAAGTCCTCAATGTTATTGGCATCTCCTACGATGAGGCTGATGCACAAGGTCAGTCACATCGTAGATCCGTGGCCTGTTTTTCTACCGCCTCTCCTGCGGTCTAGCTCCCTCTGCTCTCTTGGCCCTGTGAACCTCCCCAGTAACTCCAGGATATATGCATTCTTCCAGTGCCCTCATATTCTGGTTATACTTCCAAAATCCCAGGTGATTCTAAAATCCCTCGACAATTTGGTTCTTTGCTTCCATCTGTGAGGAACGACCTGCCCGAGGCTGTTTGATCCCACTCTTCCCTCCAGGGTTGAAGCAGGCAGTGCAACACTACCTATGACATTCCCCATCCTTACCTACACAATCCATTTAACCCCAATAACCCCTAACACAACCATATTAATTACCATATCATACACCTGAAAGGGGAGGGGAAGGGCGGGCTCATGTTTCATGCAATACAAATCCAATGGAAAAAAATAATCAATAGGATCACTGGACCTGCAGCTTCTCTGGGCCCTGTCCTAATGTTGTAAACCAATTTTTTTTTCAGAATTCTGAGTGTGCGTTTAAAGAGGATGATTTTTGAAGGAATTTACCAAGTCGACCATTTTGAACTACTTAAAGTCACGTGGCAGGAACGAGCTTTAATCCCCGCTAGCAGTCAGGAGCGGAACCTTGTTGCCAAATTTCAGCAGGATCGCCCCGCTGAAATTACAAGTAAAGAACCAAGTGTGAACAGGATATCTAAAAAAAGGAGTGAAAAGATTTTTGTTTTAAATATAAAAAAAAAAACAAGTAATAAAAAGACTTATTTTTTTCTTTTTTATGTAAAAGGATGTCAGGACGTTCTTCCAAAAAGTATGTGAACAAGGTAGGGATGGTCACAAGAAATGATCGTGTGAAACCATCCCGACATCTTCCTTTGAATGATGGTTGTCCCTGCACGAGACACTAAAAAAACCAAACAGGGAGCGACAGTTAGAAGATTAAAACACGTTTTCTTAAAGGTCATAAAACGACACCAAATAGAATTAGTGAAACAAAACAATACTTTACATTGTGAGATGCTTTCTAGTTATAATTGTGGGACAATTACAGAACTAAAGTAAGCTTTTATGAACTTTGAATTAAAGATGACATGTGTCAGTCAGTAATCTTCGTCTTTAGTCGGGCTGGGAGGATGGCCGAAAAGGTGTGCACACTCACCTCGAAGAGGTCTAGCCTGGGTATGAATCCCGACCCAGCTATAAACCGGCATCCCAGTGTTTCACACCGGTGGATGTTAAACTGGGCGTCCCTTCTGCCGGCATTCGTTGGTGGATGTTAAAGATCCCACGGTGTCCTTCACGAAGAGGAGGCGAGCTATCACCAGCACCTTGAACAAAATATAAATTCCTATCCAAACTACAGCTGGGAAGGCAATGGCAAATCGCCCTGTATAACCCTTGCCTCAGAAAGCTGCTTCGGGGGCACCGCCGATCTGAGAAGAGTATGGCACATGTGAGAGACAGAGACAGAGACAGAGACAGAGACAGAGACAGAGAGAATCAATAACCACACTTGGTGATGTCATGGTTATTAGAGCATCAGCTCTGAGTCAGAGGTCGGTTGTTCAAACAGAGTCATACCAAAGACACTATCTTTTAATAGCACGTGCCGCTTCCTTGCTTGATCGTCAGTATTGTAAAATATAGAACATGGTGGACAAAATGCTGAAAAGTTAATGGCAAACCCTGTCAAGAAAATGCGGATCATAATATATTGAATCTCCTACAAGTGGCAGAATTTTGGAATAATTCCACATGTTTGTCTCGACGTTGAATCTTAAGTCACCACCTAACACGCATACTCGACAAAGATCTCACATCAAAACGTCTTTCCAGTAAACGTTAAGTTGGAGTCCTGTTGGCTGGCACACATTCCATGTTGATATCCAGGCTGAAATCGTGTTGTTCCGATGAAAGGCAGAAATGGTTTAATGTACAACAATGGAATCCTTCTTGGATCTAAAGATTCTCAAGCCTTTTATGGAAAGAAATTGGCGTGAGTGCTCGAGCATTTGCATTCCATAGATGCGTGCAATAAGAAAATTTTCTCTCTCATTCACATGAGTACCTTTTCCAAGGCATATTACCAGGGAAACACCATCTGGGTACATGTCGGATGGTCCATGTATCGTTACCTTTCCCACCGAAGGTGGACGGAGGTTATGCGTTCGCCCATTTGTCTGTGAACAGGATGTCTAAAAAAAGTTACAAACGGATTCGGATGAAACTTGGTTGACAGGTTAGGTGTGTGACAAGGACGAATTGATTAGATTTTCGTGAAGATCCGGATCCGGCCCATCAGTGGGATACAAAACGTAAACAGTTCAGCCTGGCGGAGGTATGTGCTCGACTGGGAGCCGTTCTAGTTCTCAATGCATTTTGTTTGACAACATTTCATCCAACACCGAACAAGTGCGCACAGAGGTCACAAGACGTATTGATAAAGATATATTTTGAGACAACTTATTGGTGATTCAAAAGTAAGGAAAGATTCTCAAATAATGCTATTAGGAACCAAAAGATCAACAACTAGATAAAAGGACAACTTCCATGCAGGACTTTTTTTTTCTTTTTTTAAAATAATTGGGGACACAAAACATTTGCAATTCTTTCACATGCATTTTTCAATTAAGAGTTAAAACAGATTTTTAAAATCGGTTTGAGATAACATCTCGTGCTGTTTTCAAACTGCCAAATAACCACAAGAAAAATGAATGCAGGATAGACCAAGCGAGATTAAAGAGCACAAAACAAGAGAAGAATCATAAGATCTATGGGGCACAACATTGCACGTACAGTGTCTATAGAAAGTGTACACCCCCTTTCAAAATTTTCACCTTTTGTTGCCTTGTAGCCTGGAATGAAATTGCATTAAATCAGACATTTTACCACCTTTATTTACACATCGTAACCCACGACTTCCAAGTGAAAAACAAATTCTACAAATTAGAGAAAATTAATTAAAAATACAAAACTAGAATATCTTGGTTGGATAAGTGTCCCCCGAGTTAATACTTGATGGAAACACCTTTGACAGCAATTACAGCTGTGAGTCTGTTGGAACAGGTCTCGACCAAGATTGGATTTCGGTCGGGGCTCTGACTGGGCCACTTAAGGACATTTAGCTCTTTGTTCCTTAGCCACTCCAGTGTAGCTTTGGCTGTGTGCTTCGGGTCGTTGTCATGGTGAAGTGTAAACTTCCGTGCCAATTTCAGCTTTCTTGCAGAAGGCAGCAGGTTTTCTATCCTGACAAGTGCCCCAGTCCCTGATGATGAGAAACATCCCCACAACATGATGCTGTCACCAACATGCTTCACAGTAGGGATGGTGTTCTTTGGGTGATGTGCTATGTAGGGTTTGTGCCAAAAGTAACGTTTTGAATTTAGGCCAAAAAGTTCCATCTTGGTTTTGTCAGACCACAAAACTTTGTGCCACATGACTTCTGAATATCCAGAGTGGTTTTTAGCATACCTCAAACGGGACTCAAGGTGGGCTTTTTTTGAGTAATGGCTTCCTTCTTACCACCCTACTGGACAGGACAGACTTGTGGAGTGCTTGAGATATTGTTGTTACATGTACATGGTGACCAGTCTCTGCCATAATGGCCTGCAGCTCTTTCAAAGTTGCCATTAGCTTCTTGGTGGCCTCTCTGATCAGTCTCTTTGCTTAGTCATCCAGTTTGGAGGGACGGCCTGATCTAGGCAGGGTCTTTGTGGAACCATACGCCTTCCACTTCTTAATGATTGTGTTGACTGTGCTCCAAGGGAAGTTCAAGGCCTTTGAAATGTTTTTATACCCATCCCCTGACCTGTGCCTTTCCACAACTTTATCCCAGAGGTCTTTTGAAAGCTCCTTGGTTCTCATGGTTGAGTCTTTGCTGTGAAATGCACGACCCAGCAGAGGAAACATACAGGAACAGCTGATCACCTCCGCCACCAAGGGTGAAGGAGGTTATGTTTTCACACCTCTCTGTCTGTTTGTTTGTTGGTGTGCAGGATAGCTCAAAAAAGTTGCGGACGGATCCGGATGAAATTTGGTGCGCAGGTTGGGTGTGTGACAAGGACGAACTGATTAGATTTTTGTGAAGATCCGGATCTGGATCCGACTACTAGAAATTGAAAAGTGATTCTTCATCATTGAAAGATAGGGCCAAAAATGATATACTGTACACTATAGCACAATATTTCAAACAGTTGTGGACGGGTTATGACAAAACTTGGTGGACACATTTGGTGTGTGACAAGGAAGAAATTATTCAATTTTGGTGAAGATCTGAATCCGGATCCGATAATTTTTTTAAAAGTGATTCTTCACCATCAAGAGATAGGGCTAAACTAATATATAGCCCGATATCTCAAAAAGTTGTGGACGGATTTGGATGAACCTTGGTGGACAGGTTGGGTGTTTGACCATGACGAATTGATTCGATTTTGGTGAAGATCCGAATCCGGATCTAGATACGAGTATTATTTAATTTTTAAAGTAATTCTTCACCATTGAGAGATGGGGCCAAAAATGATATATAGCATGATACTTCAAAAATGTATTGGGCCCGATATGTTCTCGTGGATCAGGCATTACGTGGTGGAAGTATGCACTTTACCGAGTGCTCTTCTAGTTTTATACTGAAGTAATGAGAATCACAATAATTTAACACAGGTGGAGGCCAATTACCTGGGTGTGTGATTTTGAAGGTGATTCGTTACACCTAAGCTATCTTACAATTGCTATTACAAGGGGGGGGGTTGACATGTATCAAACCAAGATATTCTAGTTTTGTATTTTTAATTAATTTTCTGAAATTTGTAGAATTTGTTTTTCATTTGGAAATTGTGGGTTACGATGTGAAAATGAAGGTGGAAAAAAGTCTGATTTAACGCAATTAAATTCCAGGCAAGAAGGCAACAAAAGCTGAAAATTTTGAAAGGGGGTGTCGACTTTCTTTAGGCACTGCATAACCATGGTGCATCAGGTGGCTGGAAGCAAATCAAAGTATATCTTCGGCTTGCGCCTCTCGCCACAGATCTCCTCCACCTTCCTGCCCACACGCAGTATAGTCTCCTCCTCCCACCAGCTACCCATGATCTGCAACATACAGTGACATGAAGGGGAAAAAGTGAACCACCAAGTCAGCTTAAAGGCCAAAATTTTTTGTTTTCCTTGACAAGTCCAATTGTTAATGCTACAGGATATATGAGGGCACAGCGAGGAGGAGTGATGTAAGGGACACATCGGCCATTTTGGAGTTAATGCCATATAGCACTATTTTAACCCTTACCCTATCATCCGAGCCCATCATCATCATATCATTAAAAAATGTCGCTTACATCACTCCTCCTCGCGGGCTCCATATGCACAAGCGCGCGCGACGCACGCCCACCCTCAGAACTAAACTTAATAAAGTACACCTGGACCCCGACATTCACGAGTTCTGCGTATTCGCGGTTGATAATAATTTGCGACATGCTCTTACATTCGTGGGAAATTGCCCTGCGTATTTGTGTTTTTTGCGGTGATTTTTTTTTTTTGCATGAGTCGCGAGCATAACAGTTCTAAAACATATCTTCCACAAGCACACACAAAACAGCTGGATGTACGTACAGTACAATACTATACGTATGCTGAAAACACATCTTCCACGAGCCGCGAACATGACCTGCTTCCTGTACATATTGTTACGGCTGTGGAAATTCGCAGACCACCATAAAGGGCCTTAGATCAGTTATGACATAAGTAATTGTGTAGTTAGATTTCCCACAGTTGTTTAGAGGGAATTTCCGTGTTCACCGGGCTGCGATCCTTTGAGATAGCCGTTTTTCTTTCTCTATCGTTATTTTGGACCAATAAGCCCCCAACAACTCAAACACCGCCACCTTCGCCTCTTTACCTCCACAACTCCATCCCGCAAACATCGCTTCACCACCATTCTCAAACGACGCCCGCCAACATCAAACCACTACCTTCGCCTCTTTACCTCCACAACTCCACCCGCAAACATCGCTTCACCGCCATTCTCAACGACGCCCGCCAACAACCAAACCACAACAGCAAACCCCTCACCACCTTCGCGTTTCTCCCTCCACAACCATCAACCACACACCTGTCAACACCGAACGTCGTGCTGTCCAAAGCCCGTTCGGTGATGGTTACCAAACGCGTCGTGCCACGAGGGCACATGGATCCTTTCGGGAGAGGAAGGACGGATCAGGAGAGGTTCACGCCCTTTTCCGTCCGTCAATGGCTGAGCGTCGGGCGGTGTGGCCCCGCCTCCAAACGCGAAGCATATGGATCCCTTTTTGGAGAGAGAAACGGATCAGGAGAGGTTCACGCCCCCTTTCCATCCATCCAATGGTTGAACATCGGGCGGCGTAGCCCCGCCTCCAAACGCGATTTGATCCGCGTATTTGCATATACGCCCCACCTCCGGGCTATATAAGAGCGAACGCGGCACGGCTCGAGGTCAGTTAGTCGGTGGACGCGTGAGTCTGGTGGAGTCGGAGAAGTCGGCAGTGGAGGATATACGGGGACGGACGGTGGAAAGGAAGAAGCTCGAAGCAGGAAGTGCAGACGGGGCCCGATCGACGAACGGGAGACGGAGCTCGGAGTGGAGGTCGAGGGGCGAGTTGCGGAGTGGAGCAGGGACGCGGAGGAGGGCTTGGGGCAAGAGTTCGCCGGAGTCAGTGCGGTCCCGAGGCCCCGCTAGGGGGGACCGCGCTCAGCCATTCCCTCTCCCCATCCCGAGCAACAAGAACCTTCCCCATCCCGGGCATCAACAATTCCCCCATCCGCGCTGAGATAGCGCGGGTAACCCCATCCGTTCCCACCCCAACCGTGGTGCCGACCGAGAAACACGTGCTTGGCGCAGAGCACGCCGGAGGGAGCTCACGGGCCTCGCCAGGGGCACGGAGTCAGGCGCGTTACGCTGACATTGCGGCTTGCCCGCCATCGCGCCACGAGGGCGCGGTAAGACCACTTCGGTCTCGTGGACCTGGCCGCTCATCCAGGTTCCACGCGCATTTGGTCCACGGACCTGTCTGCCTCCTTGCCTATGAGGGTGGCTTTTGTTTTCTTTGCTTTTTGTGTAAATGTATGTGTGGCGCCAGTCTTGTAAGTAAACCTGTATAAGTGTGCTGAAAATAATTGCCTTTTTATTCGGTTGTAGCTCTGCGTTGCTTCATTGCTTTGACTGTTATACGTGCATTCTTACTGTATGGCTGTGAATACGTGCTTGCCTTGTCTGTGTGTGGAATAAAAGTGCTTGTTAAATTGTGACCCGTTTCGTTGCGTCCTTTCCTTCGTTTGAAAGTTCCATCTTGCATCACGGAAGGAATTGGTAGTGGGTTTAGACACCCAGTAAGTAATCTGAACCGTTGAGGTCGGCGATAACTCCGCTCGGTTATCCCTTAGCGCGGAACGAGCCGCTTAAGCGGTTCGTGTCCGGAGCCGACCTGCGGCGTGGTACAACTCCTCGGTACGCTACCCGCGCGGGTACTTAGGTATATCGACATTCGGCGATTCACCCTATTTGGCGCGGGTAGAATGCGGACTGGGTTGTGGTGAGGTTAAACCCCCACCCGTGACTGGCTCCTGGCGGTAGTTCCAGGAGGGTCACGACTGAATTGTCTGTCCGGTGGGCGACGCGGCTGCTATTAGAGTTACGCGGCCGATCGCACGCGGGGCGGACCAAAATTCGTAACAATATATTGTAGCTTTACAGGATGTCTTACCAGTGTAACACATCATTCCCCGCGACGAAAACACTTACAGCATCTATTGATGTATCCAGTAATTATCAGGTTGCCACATACGGGCATTACACAATGGAAACATTCAGTGCATCTTCGTGTAAATCACAGTCTTGCTACAAACAGCACCATCTGAGCTGTTACATTTTAAAAACGCTCAGCATAATCTGCCTACAGATAGGAATGACATCACGTCCTACGGGTTAAAGAACAGAAACATTCAGCATATCTATTAGTGTAATTAGCAGCTAGATACGTGTGGAACAATTGCACAATGACATCACTCACTACATCTATGATCAGCTGCCAAATACAGCATCACCCGTAAAAATCCCCCACAAACAATGCACAGACTACCTACCCCTCCCACAGTTACCCACAATGCACGCGTCAAGCTCGTAGGGGAGTGTGCCTCCGCAGACCATGATGTGGGCAAGGCATTTCCTCGCAGAACTTGCGAGCCTCATTGAGGGGAAGGGGTACCTGCCTGAGCAGATCTTTAATGCTGATAAGACCGGCTTGTTTTGGAAAAAGATGCCGACGAGAACATTCATCTCAACGCGAGAGCAAAGCAGCCAGTTTCAAGGCCGCAAAGGACCGGGTGTCCCTTCTCATCTGCACAAACACCGAAGGAGACTTCATGGTAAAATCCATGATGCTCTACCGTTTCCTGAACCCACGTGCGCTGAAGAACAAAAACAAGCAGGCGCTGCCCGTGTACTGAAGGACGAACAGGAAGACGTGGGTGACGTCTGAACTTTTTATGGACTGGATCCATACCAGTTTTGTTCCACAGGTCGAGGGGTATCTGACGGGAAGGAACCTTTCGTTCAAGGTACTCATGCTGCTTGACAATGGTCATGGCCACCCCACGGACCTGAACAGCACATTTTCTTCCTCATCTTCATCTTCTTCGTCATTTTACAAAGTTGTGTGCGCTGTGTTTGTTTAATAAAAAAATTGAAATGGTACACGATTATGATGATGATGGTATTTTTTCATTTCGCGGTATGGTACGGTATGGTTAAGAGACTTGAAAATGAATTCTTCAATAAATTGGAAATGGCACCTGGTGTTGTCGTTATTTTTATTTGTAAGCATCTTAAATGAAACTGTAATCGTGCATTAGTGGTCGAAAACATTTTAAACTTAAAAAAAACAACTTTCCTCTTTGAACAATGGAACCACCACGAACCGATAACGTTATCCCCCTTGTCCTCATTGTACCAATTCCCTGACTTTGGTGGTGCCGCTATTTGCGGCCTTTTTCACGAACCAGGAACGTTATCCCGCTTGTCTCCATTGTAACAATGACAAAATACTCATGGATTTTTCACCGACACTCGCCGATTTTTGTCTATTTCCACAGTATTTTCCTGCATTTTCGTGAGATTTTCCCCGACATTCGCAGATTTTTTACGGGTTGGGAAATACCCGGAACCTATCCCCCCCATTTCCCATTGAAACAATGCCTCCACATTCACGGTTTCTACATTCGCAGGGTCAAGTAACATTGTCTACATGACACAAGTACACAATGATTTCCATTTTCACAAACGCTTAGTGTTTCAAACCACTTACCTGCAAGCTGATGGGCAGGCCATGTTTGCTGTAGCCCACCGGGACGATGAGGGCTGGGAGTCCGGTCAGATTTGCCAAGTGTGCAAACCTTGGGCAAGAGAGTGAGGAATGTGATTGGGATTCTAATTAAGACAAAGCAAAGTCCACAAGTAATTTAAAAAAAAATTGTTAATGTAAAAGGATGTAGGGATGGTGTCAGTGCAATTTCTCCAAAATTAGCATAATGGGTTTGAGTGTGATAAAAACAATAATAAAATCTTATTAAATTAAACGTGACATTAAAATAAATGTATTAAACATGAAATGCAAAATGTACTCAAATATGGTATGACTTTGTGCGTGAACACGTATCTATTTTTAATTTTAACATAATCATATCTTTCCTCTGTATTGAAAGATGATCGACTTGTCTAGTAAAGATATTGTTGCGGGCCGGGGACCGGTGGCGAGAACGACCGCTAGGTGGGGGAAGTTACGTCGTCTCCCACCAGACTCCTGGAATTGTAGGCTGTCGCTCACGGATAATTCCGTGAGGCGGCGGGTCGCTTAACCGACCGTGGACGCCAATACCTCCACCGCGTAGCGTAGGGTCTTTTTGGCTAGAACCAATTTACCGAATTAACCACACGGTGTCATCTACCGGGGAACCACGCCCTTGGTACGTCTTGCCCGAACAGGATCACTCTACCAACTACCTTTCCGGTTCGGATGCAGCCGAGCGGAACTACCAAGGACGTACCGGCTAGAATGAACAGAATATCGGGAATAAAGACCCGCCTAAAACTCAGATCCGAACCATGCTGGACCAATGAAGGAAAAGACGAAAACGAACTGGGAACATTTCTACAATAATTTATTTACACTAAGCGAGGAAATGTATGTGGTACAGGAACAGGTTTATTGGGATGTTATGCAGGGGAAGATGAGAGAAAGATGTGCGAAGTAGTAATGCCATACTTCCCACTAAATGCTGATCACGAGAACATATCGGGCCAATACATTTTTGAAGTATCATGCTACATATCATTTTTGGCCCCATCTCTCAATGGTGAAGAATTACTTAAAATTAACCGTCTCTCAGGGGAAGTAGTGCGACAATTTTACAGCAACTAACAAAGGAGACACAGAGCAGACTTGTCGCGAGAATAAAACAGGCAAGATTTACAATGATCAACTAAAAACACTTATGCAGTTCTACTTAAAGACGGGCACACACTCAGACAAAATAAACCCAGATGTATGGAAAGGACCCCCGCAGCCAGAGAGGGAGTGAGCTGAGGGCGCAGTTCCTTCGGGTACCTGAACGTTGGAGGAAGGGATGCTCTGTGGTGCGGCACCTGTCAATGGTCGTGTGGCTCGGTCCACGCGCGCACGCGTGGAGACCTGTCTGAGAAAGAGCCCGGGTCGGGTAGAGCGGAGTCCGAGCGGGGATCAGGGTTTCCAGCTCACTCTCAAGACGACTCACTCGCATCACGCCTCTCAGCCCACCAGACTACGAACCCTCCGACCCTCTCAGCACTCTAGCCTGAGCATGGTGTCGTAATTTATATATCGCCCTCAGCGGGGAGGGGCCTTGGTGAAGCCGACGTCACTGTTCGCCCTGATTGGACGGGGCTTCCATGGGGCCGCCCTTTGTGGGTGGGTTTCGCCATAACCGGGAAGCCGCGCCCCGCGTGTCTGGACTCGCCAAAAAAAGGTACTACACAAAGATTCTGCCTCGGAAGGCGAGTCGCCGGTTGGGCGAGTTGGCGAACACGCGCTTGTTCAGTCCATGCGAGAGTAGCAAACGAGATGAAGGTGTGAGCAGGCAGAGGGTACCGTGGGTCGTCGTGGATGGGGTATAATGATTTATTAATCTAACTAAAAAAAAAATCGCAACGCACCCCTTTGATTTCCCACTAAACACAAGGAGGGGTTCTATCTACACATATACTTAATGGCATAACTAACTTCGGGGCACCTGTATGTTTGTATGCATACGGTTCCTAGAACCGTAACAATATGATAAGCAGGCCGACCTTTCAATTAAGCTTCAATTCAGTATAAAATAATTGCCTATTATTTAAATATATTTTACTTACCAAGGGATTTTATGAAATGATAGATATAAAGGTACCAGCAAGCTTGATTGGAAAATGTTATTACAACTCAACTGGAATGTTGGTCAAAGGAAATGTCCAGATGTATTCATTAAACTGTGATTGCTTCAAATTATATATAATTCCCTCGTCTGTTAAAAAGCAGACTGAACTTTTCCCCTTCCATACCATAAATTGTGTTTGATCCATCAATGTACCCAAAGGATTTCAGTTTTGACATCATTCTGTGCTGGGAGAGATTTTACACATCTGGTCTTGAAATGTATCTATATATATATACTGTAATCCTTCAAAATTAGGCTGATTGCTGCACAAAAGCTGAAAATGATTTCCACCTGGAAATACATCGACCTGCAGACAAACTGTGGCGCCAGCATTTGAAAATGACAGGGCTGTGACTCACTGAACACTATATAAGGAACTAACATTCTCAGAGATCTGTGCTGTTAGAGATCTGGAGATTTCAGAGATCAGAGATCTGGAGCAAGACTGTTCTTCTCGACAGATTCCTCCATATGCGCATATGTATTTGTTTGTTAATTAAACGACTCAAATGTACAGGATGACTGAAGAATTTCTTCTGCAATGGTCACTATAAACTATCATGTGAAACCATCTCCACACATCTTTCTTTGAATACCGGTTGTTGGCAAACGACACAAAACATCTCTCTTGATTTGCTGTCACAATCACCACAAACACTAGCGTGTGTGTGTGTGTGTGTGCGTGCGTGTTTTTGTAAACCGTTTAATATTTCACTGATCAAATTCATGAATGGGAGCAATCAACATACACGATCATATTCGGTAGAGTATGGACAAAACGCTGGGAAGGCAATCGCAAACCACCTAGTGCAACTCTTGCCAACAAAGTGTGGTTCATCAATATGAAAAAAAAATCTGAACAGAAGGAGAATTACAAACAGACTGTTTTGGGTCTGACAGTTTTACAACTTAGCGATGCTGTCCAAGAGATTCATGAGTGTTGTCGGATGTGAAATCCTCCACAGATAACTGGTGAGTACCTCATAGGTTTAAGTTTGTATCTTGTTTTTATTTATTTATTTTTGAGGACCTGTGTTGTATTTAACATACAGAGTGTCTTTGCCATCCCGACATATGAAGTCCTACAGACTTCCTGATTTAGGGGATTTGGATCTCTTGATTGCAAAAACAATTTTTGCAAAGGCAACAAGCAATGTAAAATAACACAAGTTGGGATAAGGCCTGTCTGCCGATATTTTACCCACTAAATGACCCGACAACACGAGGATAATCCATTTTTATTGTGACAACATCCAGGTTAATTATGATGTTCAGTCAGTGACCAGGCTGTACCTCATTGCTTGACCTTGGACCTTGAAATCAAGGAAACCACAGACAAGATCATTTTCCTGCATTTTTGGGGCTGTTATAGCTGTACCTGGGGAACAAAAGCAAAGACTGCCATCACTTCTTGTAATAATTGTTTAGCCTGAACTGAAATAGGACCAACGCCGGAGTGAGGGGGGAGACAGTTATCACTCTACACAGGGAGGCACAATGAGTGATACCTGGTGTAAGGATGCAGTGCACTTTCTGGAACGCGGACTGCATGAATCGCATGCTCCTCGTGCGCTGCCGATTAGCCTGCATCACACGAAACGTTCCAGTAATTGGAGTTCAGGCAAATATAATGCACCCTGATGCACATGTAAAAATCAGAATAAAATGGATGACCAAATACTGCATTGGAGTCATTAGAAAGAACCCCAAGAAGTAAAAAGCAAAGATGGAGTCATCAGGAGGAACCTGGATATGATTCGGGTTTCAGCCGCTACTCCACAACCCTCAAACCCATCCAGGTGCAGCCAAGTGAGTTCTTGCAGAAACATTTCTGCAAGAACTCACTTCTCCGAGACAGATAGAGAAAGAAAGAGAAATAAGGAGTAAGAGAGATAAAAGAAAAGAAAAAGCAAGAATTAGAATGGATAAAGAGAAATGTGAAAAATTTGAAAGTGTGTGAAAGCAACAAAGAACAAAGATTTCGGGAAGAATCCGGACAGATTTCAGGAGTTACTCCCCAGGCTCAAACGCAGCAACATGTACAAGCCTTAGGTCCGTAGAACATAATCTTGCTTACAACACGCTCTCTCATCTCACCTTGCATACACTTGCAGCTCTGAGCATCCACCCCAATTCTGCTCAGAGAAGCTGTATGTATTTTGCTGCAAACACTCGTTTTTTTGTCCACTTCCATCCCCCAGCTAGTGATACCCTCCTCTTATATTAATCAATCCCATTATTTCCTCCAATCCTTAAATGTGTGGCGACTTCAAATCTCATGGTGTATCATTACCACAACTCCTACTACAACACAAATTATTCCCACCTTCTTGTGGGGTAGGCCAGGTAAAGTTTTTCAGAACTGGTGGGCCTGCAAAGCACCAATTAGACATTTTGTATTCGAGTCAAGAGCCAAGAATGACTTGGGACGACTTGAGACTGCTTGTGAATACAACGCAGCAATACCCTGCTCTGCCTGCCAAGTTTTCTGCCTGCGAAACACAAGGCCACCATCTACTGGCTTGCACACCTCTACTTTCACAGTCAACATGAAGCTTTCAATTGAATCCTCCAATCTCTTCCAATAGAGGCTGGAGTGCCCCAAGGCAGCGTTTTGCTCCCAGTCCAGTTCATCTTATTCATTCATGACCCCTCCCCATTGGTTTGGAAACCCTCTTTGCAGACCAATCCTCATTAAACTGTACGATTGTACAGTGGGACAGCAGCAGCGGCTTCACTCTCCGCTGACTTGGAAAGGATTTAAGGGACTGCCGATGCTCAAGAGAGTACGACTCTTCCCAATAGGCTATTGCCTCACCTCACACCAGCCTCTCCTGAATGTTGTAGAATACAAAGCTCTCATCATCGGCATGTCCCACAAATTAATCAGAAGCACAGGATTTGCTGCCATTTCATTGCAGGCAAGTTAGTGGCCTGTCTAACATTTCTACTCAATCTTGCTGCCTTTGCCCTTTCATCCCTCTGTCCCTCCAGGTTGCACGTATGCTTCCAGTAACTCTTTCCTTAGGAAACTCTCAAAACTTCGGCTTGCTTCTCACCACTCCTTCATTCCTCCCATCCCAGTTGTGGAATGTTCTTCCACAGTCGACTCAATATATACTCTTCACTCCATGGCTTTACTTTTGGCACCTTAAATCACAACTCCAGACCATCGTCCATCCCAACCTGCGATCGTTTCCATCCCCATTAATCATACTCCAACTTTCTCCAACTTTTACAGGCCGTTACATTTCCTTCCCTCCTCTTCTCTCCTCGTCCTGTTCGACCATGCCCGTGCTGTCCCTCTGCCCGAAGATATTTACCGCAAGTGGTTAGAGTGAAGCTAAAAGTTTGCATACATGCTGAGCTCACAACGGAATCCGATTGAAGTGGTGCGTTCCAACAAGCAAAGCTCCACATAGCAAAAGTACGTATTAAAACAAGGACAAATGTGTCCAAGAGCCGCGTCCTAAAGGCAATAACAACAACAACTTCCGATATTTCGTCACGTGCCTTGATGGAGCCAATAGCGAGACCCGTCATGGAGGCTCCTGTTCATGATGAGAAAATCGTGTATTTACGAAATTACAACACATTAAATGGAATAATCTTTAAATATTAACGTGAACTTTTCGAAACTTTAAAGCAAATGTCCGAATATATTTAAAAGTTGATGATAGACGCTCTCAAAAGGCACCCTCAATGCGAGGATGTGTACAGGTGTTTAGTATTTAAGGAGATCCGGATCCTGTATATAAAAGAGCCGAGTCCTAAAGGTTTTGTCTTCACCAGAACAAGAAGAAGAAGAAGAAGAAGAAGAAGAATGCGGAGCTCTCTTAGAGCCAGCGTTCGCTACGCAAGACGTGGCTAAAAATAATGGGTAGCTTTTGTCTTGATGGGAAAAGAATGAGTAAGTTATGAGGGCATTGACATATAGCTCTTGGTTTTGGGTAGTTGCAAATACATGGCAGTAAAACAAATAAATAAAAAATAAGTGCAACAGTAAAATAGCAAAGGAGGTCGATTTGGCCTGCGCCGCACAGGTCATGAAATGATGAGATAATTCTAGTAATTCAAGCGTTACTCTCATCATTCTGGATTCCTGCTCAAAAGTCGAGCATTGCACGAGCACAATGGGATGGTGTTGCTAATTTCCTTTCAAACGAGATTTACCTGAATGAAGTCAGAGGCAGTCAGAGTACTTGCAAGTGCCATCACACTCTTCGTCTCTGGATTCTAGAAATAGAAAAATGGAGCTTAATAAGATCCTGCAACATAAAAAAATTAATAATAATAGTGTTGCTTGTGCAGCAACATTATACTGGACTTAATTTCCAGAGATGCATCTTCTTGAAGAAAAATCGTCAAGGAGAGACGGGGTCTGATGAACCCTGTCTGAGCTGCTGCTTGTGCATTATTGATAACAAAACTTTGGGGACACAGAAAAAAAAAATTGTTTTTGTTGGCACAGAAAAAGCTTAGTGACCATAATCACAAAAACAAAATGGAATAAGTAGCCTACAATAGTAAGAAAAAGCAAATAAGAGAGTCAACGCACCATGAGTGAGCCATGGGAAGCCAAAAACGGTTCAAGGAAGTTCCTCATCTCTGAAATGATGCATAAGGTGTGAGCAACCATTGCCTCTTCCAACTCTGGCAGCTCCATCGAGACCACTTCGATGCCACTATTCTCCAATGCTCTCACAACTGGAACACAAGAAGTCAACTTGAAAAGAACATAATGAAAGATGAAACGCAACAAGTGGATAACTCACAACTCGAGCTATATTTTCAGTCGTAGTCACAAAGAAACAATATTTAGCTCTTGCACACTCATCCTGCTGTACGAGTCTGAGCCCTTCCAACCTTACATGTGAGAACATTTCCTCGAAATTATAATACTACACAGCCAGAGCCTGTTCTGCAATTAATTATTATTAAAGCCAAGAACAACAACAGTTCTCTTGCAATGAACTTCAATGCAGGAGGAGACCATTAGGCGCATTAAGCCCACACAATGGTTGTTTGTCCGTGCTCAATCCTTTGTAAATAATGAGCATCAAGCAAGAAAACAGTATGTACCATTTTTGAAGTGTGTGGTATGATTTGACCATGGTCTGGTTTCAACTATCGACATCCCAGACTGAGAGTGAATATGCTCGAACCATCATGTCATGCCACTGAGTTTGGTGTAATATATGTATGTATACATTAAAAAAGTAAATATATATATATATATCTATATCAAAACATGTGGAGTGTGATGAGCACTCCCCCGATCCAATCCATCCATTGGGACCATACTCTGTGTAGAGCGTTGGTGTTGCCTGAGCAGTCTCCTTGGCTATTGGGCACAATCTTGGACGGGACGCCACTCCGACACAGGATACCAGCAAGCTGGCACTCATTTTGCCGACCTCGGAAAGATGACAGGCAGAGTCAACCCCACCTGGTATTAATTCAACAGGTGAGTGGGATTTGAACTCAGAATCCTCGGATCCCAAGCCCACCACCCTCACAATTAAGCCAACACCAGGCTTGTGTGTGTGATATATATATATATATATATATATATATATACACGTACGTACGTATGTACACTCACACACACACACACACACACACACACGAAAAAGTTTGTGAACCCTTTAGAATTTTCTATATTTTTGCATAAATGTGACCTAAAATGTGATCAAATCATCTCAGCCCTGCGAGATATCTCTTCCGGGAGCCGCAGACAGTATGTGCGTTGTGGTGGTGATGTCATGACATTCGTCTCAGGTCAGAGAACAACATTAATTATAATCTTTGTGCCCGACCACAAACAATTAATGACTCTAGATTGTGCTTGGTAAAGTGGGAGATAATGTTCCACATGGCAAGCGGCACTTATCGCTACCGGTATCGCACAAAGGGCTGTATGGGACTTGGTGCCGGTGCTTTCACCACTCAACAGTTTGGAGTCGTACATTATCTGATGTAGATATAAATAAATAAATATATTTAATACAACAAAAGAAAAATAACATATTTGGCATGATAAAAACATGGAAAAAGTCCAAGTTCAATAAATCCAGGCTCCGTCGGGTGCATATTCATAAATGGCAGTGCATGCAAAACAGTCAACCACCAAATGTCCATAAATCATTCACAAGTTAAGTTAGTATGGAAAAAAATGAACAGAACTTCATGCTGCTAAATGTTTGCCTCAAATGTGCACATTATTGTGTTCATTCATCCGTCGTGAAAAATACAGAACAAGGCCAGTTTGAAGCAAACACCAGATTGTTCAGAATTGTCTCATGTTAAAAATAAATAAATCAAATTAACTCCATGTCCACCCCTCCCCATGTATACAGTCAACAACGCGTATGTCTTTAGTATGTTTACATACTGTAGTATGTCTACATACAGTACATACTTTGTGGATATTCACAAATGGTCAGACATTATTCCGGTATAATTACCTCGGCCACCGAAGGTGGATAGCGATTACGTTTTCAACCGTCTGTCTATATGTCTGTGCAGGATATCTCAAAAATAGACAGTTGAATTTTTAAAGTGATTAATCACCAGTGAGAAATAGGGCCAAAAATGATATGTCAAGAAATTGTGGAATAGTTATGACAAAATTTGGTGGACGAGTTGAGTAGGTGACAAGAAGTAGGTTAGATTTTCGTTCAGGTCTGGATGCAGATCCGGCCCATCAGTTGGATGCAAAATGTAAAATGTTCAACCTGGCGAAGGTATGCGTTCTGCATGCCGTTCTTGTTACTTCTGTTTTTGGAAGTGGCCATGGAGAAACATCACGATAAGCTTATCTATAGACCCTTCATACAGTGTTTGTTAAAAGTGGGAAAAACTCCTGGGAGAGAGCGGAAAATTAGAGTCACGACAATCTTCGCCGTAGGACCTTTAGTCCCCCTGGCAAGTTTGATTGAGAATGGATAAATAACGAGCGAATGCACCAAGGTCAGACAGACCGACCACATTGCGTTATTTTAGTATGATAAATGAAAATAACACACACAAAAAAAAAACATTCCCTCAATCGAGGTCCATTTCCCCAAAGGTAAAATCAAATCAACAATGTTAATCAACAATTGTTTAAAACTTTCAACAATTGCTATTCTTGTCTTCTATTCGCAGCATATGCCCCTTCCCTCACCTTACACCTATGTATTTCCAATAAACATTCTTTCCCACCAATCCCATGCTCCCACATCCCCACTCACAAGCTCCCGACTCACCTTCTTCACATTTTTCAAAAACCTCTTGATCACAATGCTTTATGAAAAGAGAAAATGCAAAATAAATGTCAAGCAATTTTTACATAAACTTTACTGGAATCACATTTGGTTCCATGAAAGAGAAGGGTGTGTGTGTGTGTGTGTGTGTGTGTGTGTGTGTGTGTGTGTGTGTCTTTTTAAAATAAGCTTTTATTCTTGAGATACAAAACTCTACTAAAACTATGACGTCTTCACCCATGTGTCTGTGAGCAGGATATCTCAAAAAGTTGTGGACGGATTCGGACAAATTTGGTGGACAGGTTGGGTATGTGACAAGGAAGAGTTGATTCGATTTTGGTAAAGATCCGAATAAGGATCCGGATACGAGAATTTTTTTAATTTTTCAAGTGATTCTTCACCATTGAGAGGTGGGGCCAAAAACAACATATAGCACGATATTTCAAAAAGTTATGTTCTGATTATGATGCAACTGGATGTATCGACGCTGTTCCATGCCGACAACGGCAGTGCGGTAATCTTCATCCTGAAGAAGCAGCACTCATTTGGAAGGAAGGAAGGAAGGAAGATGGATGAGTTGGTTAAGTGACAAGACCGCGCCGATTAGATTTTGGTTGAGGTTCGGAGTAAGATCCAGCTCATCAGAGGGGGACAAAATGTAAACTGTTCAGCCTGGCGGAGGTGTGCGCTCTACCGAGTGCCGTTCTAGTTGGTATTTAAATCATGCACACAGTAAAGACTAATGTTTTATTCCATTAAACACAAGCTCTGGAAAAGCACAAATTGAAAAACATGCATGAAACTATGACATCATCGTCCTTTGCATCCACCTCACCTTGAAAAAGTCCCAGAAGACACCGAGTTTCAGTTGCTTTATGTCCGGGGAAAACATTCCAGTGAGCGAGATCTTTGGCTGGTCCAGGCCTTTGCACAGGATCATAGGTTGATGAGAGAGAGAGAGAGAGAGAGACATGATGTAATTAAATAATTCATTCAGGTACAGGTTTCACTCTTGGCGAGATGAGTTGTCCCAAAACAACATACCAATGGGATACGCAGGATCTGGACCGGCGATCAAAGCGTACGACAGAGCTGCATCCTTAACAGATGTGCAAATTGGGCCTGGAAAAACAAAATAAAAAAATTAGTCATCAATAAAATCACAACGATCCTACAAGAGAAATGTTAACTCCCATTGCTGTGTCAACCTATCGGTTTCAGTTCCCCCATTCTACTAGCTTCTCATCTGTTTCTCTGCAGTGGGTTGTCTCACCAAGTGCGCCAAGTGAGTATACAACAGGAAGTACTCCGTGGCAGCTGAAACGGCCGAAAGTTGCTGGAGGATGTGGCGGAGATGCAAAAAAAAGAAAAGAAAATCAGCACGTCAAACAAAATCACACTCGCTATCGTCTTAATATTTTGAAGACATTCCACATTCCATTAAGGGCAGCTAAAGATCGACGTGGACTTTGTCTTGATTTTGAACACGTTAAAAAAGAAAATTAAAACCTATTATACACAACTATTCTGCAGCTCCCATAAATACCTTTCTGTACGTCTTCCACTCCAAACGTCCGACTTCCTCGCAAAGATCCTCATACGTTGCCTTCACCTTCTCCTTGTGCTACACAAAATGTCAGTTTTACATTTTCACCACTTGATCGTCTTTTGGCCCACGAGCTGAGCTTCCCTGCTCTTCCGCAAGTACACAACAAACACCGCAGGCTTGTTCTGTATTGTGACGTGCTGTCTTGCAAGGCCTTTGCGGTCCTTAATCCTCCACAACACTGCTGCTTCCTAACAATCAATAGGTTCAATTCCACCTTGTCATGTCCACTCCTGATGTAATCTGATGACTCTCCCACTTCTGAAAGAATTCCCCAGCCACGGCTAAACTGTTTCTCACGACTTACTCCAACAGATCTCAACCATGTCTATGCCTCATGCCCTATCTATAATCTACCACCAATCTCTTCTTCACCCAACTCCGCTACTCCCACGACACACAGCATTACGTCCAGTTCAACAACCATCATCATCATCATCATCATCATCATCATCCTCTTCAATAAGTCCCTGAACTCCTGCTTCTCTACCTCCATCAGTGGCCCATATACCAACAAGACACACACCAGTTGTTTCCATATCATCAACCATGCCACCACTCCCTGTCCCTTCCAGCTCTCCTCTGACCGCTTCCGATATGATCATCGCAACTCCATAAATTCTTACTTCTTCCTTCTCCTCCTGCGAGTAACACCTTGTACCTTCCTGCTAACCTCTTTGCTTTGTCTCTTTTACACTTGGTCTCCCTAACAGACCTCACCTCTAGCCCTCTTCTCTGCATCATCTGAAACCAACTCAACAACTCTCCCCTCCATCATTTCCACATCCTGACTACTTCACATCTGGATCTCTTCCGGACTGCCAAACCCTCTGGACTTTGCTGTCTTTCCACGGCCGAGGAAAGTGGTACTTCGGCTGCCCCAGACACGGCAACATCGACTCGGCCTCGCAGAGTGAGTACCATCATGGAGTTTGGGACATTTAATTTATAGCCACACAGCAGCACTGCCCAGGCTGATCTGCCAGTGTGTTTGTCTTCCAGGTTACTTTCTCCTCACCTTCTTCCCAAGAGACCTCCTCACAAGGCAGTGGGTGTTTTTAATTCAGGAATACTCGCCAAAATTACCGTGGAAACCTCTTCCTCTCATCTGCCTTACCCGCCACTTCCCTTCTTCCGTCAGTAACACTGCACATGGGCCTATACCGGCGGCGGTCAGTCTGAGCCAGCTGAGCCTGGAACTCACGTTAGGCAGGGTGTTACTACTGACCAGAAGGAAGTATCCTCTCGACTTTCTACATGCAGGTATAAACAAATATTGTGTCATGTAAAAAATAAAATACTGTACAGCATATGTAATCATTTTTTTTTAAATAATCCATTTTCATTTTTCGGAAATCCTCCTACCCATGTCATTATGCTTTCTCCATGATCAGCCTCAGTGACATAATGGCTAGAGTGTTCACTTTGAGTCTTGGAGGTCGGTGGTTCGATTCTGACCCTGACCAAGTCACACAAAACACATTTTAAAATGCTATGTATTGCTTCCTTGCTTGACACTCAGCATTGAAAGGATAGAGCGCAGAGAAATCCCACAGGTTGACTGACATCCATGAGGGGGTTGCGGTGGGGAGGAAATTTCCTTTTAATTGCCCCGCTGAGTGGAGAGAGAAAAGTTACGTCGTAAAGATAGCGTCAAGGTATCCATAATGCCCTGCAAACTTGCGTCCCTTCCCCCAAGCTCAGCAGTCGTTTTTCTGAAGTCAAATCTCGTCTTGTTTCATGCATTTGCTGATATGTATGCGCGTAATTTGTGTTGCAGCCTGATGCCATGTTAAAAATAAAATAAAAAAATAACTGAGAATCTCTCATTCCACTTGTGTCTTGATCAAACATCTTCTGCTGTGTCAACCACTCTCACCCTTTAAGCCAACGATGCCACAGAAACTGCTTGGGATGCGAATAGAGCCACCTCCATCAGTTCCAAAGCTTAGAGGACAGAGACCTGGCCAGAAAGACAAAAATATATATATTTTTTAAAACATGGTTCATTCATCCAGTCGATGGATTTCTGGGAAAATAAATTATTGAAAATCCTCATCACATCATGCCATAACTTAACCAGAGAGTTGGTGTCAAAGCCACCCAATGCTCGCCTGTTTATACATTTATCGTTTTTAAAAGACTAGTCTAATAATATTTTTTATAAAGCATTGCAGAGAAGTCTGATCCAAATCATTTTAAAGCAATATATGTATTTGTATATTGTAATCAGTAAAAAAGTGTGGTAGATAAAAACATTAGAAAGGAAATAACTTGCACCAAAAACTTTAACATTTTCACGCTGATGCTCACGCCCACGCTCACGCCGGGGGTATCGCTATAGCTCTCTGTTCTTCGAACAGGCGAGCTAAAAACGACAATTTTAATCAAATCAAACTGAAGACCAAGAAGGAACCCGAAGACGTAAAGAGTAAAGATGGAGTCATCAGGAGGAACCTGGATAGGATTAGGGTTTCAGCAGCTACTCCACAACCCTCAAACCCGTCAAGGCGCAGCCAACTGAACACATACAGGGAGCCTTTATTTATTTATGTATTTTATAAAAAGGTCATTTGGCCCATCATGCCTGCCCTCCAGCAGCAACAAATTAATTCAATCTACCACTTCACGACGTCTTTTAAATTGTGATGGAAGTGGGGAGGTGTGGGGGGTGAGGGGGGAAAGGAGGAGTACAGTGTGGCTAGCACAGGGACATCACCAGTGTGTAGTTAAAAAAAAAAAAATTTTAAACAAATATACTGGAGTGATGCCTTGCATATCGGCGACAGGTCTATCAGTCTGTCGTCGATCCTTGCGGGTGGAATGGAAGTGAAACATTGCGTTTTAAAAATCGTACTTTGCATCCAATATGGGTTTGACCACACATGAACGGGTTTATGGATTTTCAGAAGCAAAACGAGCCAAACTCGTGAAATGCAGATGTCTTGCCATCTATGAGGTCACACATTTTACCTCAACATACGCGATCTTCATTAAAATAACGACATTTGCAATAAATAAATAAAAACATCAATTTTTTCATCCCTTTATTTGAATTACATACATGAAGGAAAACCCTTCTGTATTTCCACACTACTTAGCCTTGAGAAGTCCAGTTAAAAACAAAATTCCGTTCAAAAACGGTCATTTATTAGACAACTAGCAAAGGTACCCGGCGTTGCCCGACTCCCATCACACTCGTTCCCCTCCCAACTCCACCCTTTCCCTCCCTTCCTCAAAGGAATTTGGAGAAGTTAGCTAAGGTGATGAGCTTTTTTTTTTTTAATACAAACTCTTCTTACACCCTTGAGAGTTATGTTGTTACATGAGCAGTAAAATTACCTTTAAATCGATGTATAGGCTGGTTTAGCTTGATTAGGCTGTTTTAAAATAAGCGATTAGCGCATTTGAGAGGTCACGTGACTCCTTCGCCGAACGTACCAATTGTTTTAACGTCTTAATCAAGTTATTTTTCACATCTGATATGATATTTGACAATCGGAGTTCACCATCTCACCAATTATATTGGTATCCGGGCTGAAATCTGAAAATATTTGGGCTTTTTATAAAGCAATATATATATATGGGATATACCCTTGGAGATGGCGACAAGTGGTGGCTCGTGTGATTACGAGTTATGATTTGTAAGAAAATGACTGTTTAATACTACTAGTAAAGGTGGATTGTGGTAAAAAAAAAATGTGATCCCATAAAGTTTTGGCGTGATTACGAACAAACAAACATCTCATTCACCTTCATATAGAAGATAACATCACTCCAAGCTCCTAATTTGAAAGTGACAACACCTACAAAAGCAATGTATGCAGCGATTTGTAGGTATGAAGATCAGGTATTCGACATGAGCAAGGAAAGTGGGGGGGGGGGGATTTTTGAGCGCTTTATTGTACAGAAACTGTTGCGGCCTGTTCCCAGTCGAGGCATATTTGGCAGGCCGAAAGAAAATGGCGGCATAAGACCCTGCGAGGTGAAAGCAGCTGAGCAAGATGGTGCACCACCATCTTGGTCAGGCTTTTTTTTTAGGTTTTTCATGATGAGCAGCCCGATAATCATCTTCAAAAGGGGCGTTTAAATTTACACAAATACTGTACCCAGTTTTCATTCATGCACTCCCTTGGAGTTCCCTTCATTCCCACCCCGGTTACTCGTTTCCCTCCCCTTTCTCATTAATAAATTTAAGTGCTGTTTTTCTCCAGTTCACAAAAAGAATAAACATTTTTCAAAATGAACTATCGCCACTCACTTCGACCCTCAGCACACTCACACTTACATAAACACACTCCTCGGCTCCCTCGTGCTGTGCCTAGACCCCCGCAAGCTCTTTCACCATGCCCTGAGGATATTCCTCACCCCGCAAGACACGGGCAGCTCGACGCAACGACAATGTCAACCACTTCCACGCCAAATCGACTGAAGTACGGATGACGAACACAACACACCAAGCCCGTACAAGACGGAAATCCCTCGATGGTGCAGCCTGGATTAAAATAAATAAATAAAACGTTTAGGTTTGTCATATGCCAGAGGCTGAAAATAGCACGTGGCAATCGCACCAGCAAAATCACGAGCTTTAAAAGCCCTGGGGAGTGAAAAATTTGAGCAGTCCTCAGGCTACGGGAAATAAACTGCATGCAAGGCCGACTGACGAAGACGGCCAAGCGCCGAGCAGGAAGTGTCTATTCCGATGAACGTAGACATGACGACGCCTCAACGATCGTCGTAGTACTGTCACAACAATCGGATTTCTCACCAGAGGCGTGAGATGACGGTCAACGAAGGCCAACTATTTATTCATGGAATGGAAATCAGACTGAAGGCCACGTCAGGTTAATTCCACAAAGTTCGCAGTTTCATGAGAGCCAGCCAACATCCGTCAAATCTCAAGGCTAAACTCTTGAACCTTCATCCTTCCTCAAAGACCTGGTTGCACCTTGTCTCTCGTGTATGCTGTCCCTCCACCCCATCTCACACTTCAAATAGCATCACAGCTCATGAGAAGGCTGAGTTTCTCGATTCTGTGTTTACTTCAAGATCTCTCTCACACAACCCCTCGCTCCTTTGTACCTACCCTGCCGACTCATTTTTCTTCGAAAACGTTTTCTGGTTGAACTTCATTTTAATACGCCATATTGTAGAGTTGCTCAACAACAACAAAGAGGGCTGCAATGCAACATCACGAGTTAAAGGGTCGACGCCGAATGAGGTTTGGAAAATATATAGGGAAGATCAGCAATAGCTTAGATTACGAAGCAGCAATGTGCGTTTCCAGATACCTGAAGCCACAGCTGCAGCACATCCACTAGAACTCCCACCGGTGCAATGTCCAGGCTGGTATGGGTTACAAGGGGTGCCATGGTGCCTGGAAAATGCACAGAGGTAACATCACTTCCACGACACTCTTGTTGAAAATAAAAATGTGAATAACACAAACGTCTTTGTGACGTTTGTGTTATTCACATTTTTAGCAAACAATAGCAAACTGTAGCAAACAATTTGCATACCCTGAAAAATTCATGAATGATAGGTTAAAAGAGTAAAAAAACAATTAGATGGATGCCTTAATGAACAAAAGATTCAGTTAAGCACCCCAGTCACTTCACCCTCATCAGTTTTGATTCCATCCTGGTCACAAAACTGGATGAGCTACTGCTTCTCTCTCAGCAATGGAAGAAGGCCCAAAATCCAAAACAAGATGTCAGGACCGACTCCATGAACATTTCGCAGGCACTCAACGATCTAGCATCCTGCTCTGCTTGCCAAGCTATCCGTCTGCAAAATACAAGGCCAGCCTCATACCTAGCTTTCTGACCAGTCAAAACAAGTCAGAAAGAATTGCCATCAGTGAAATGCTCTGCTTTCCTTTTCCAGTGGATGCTCGAGTGGCGAGAAGGACAGTCTTGTTCCTCAGACAAACAATCTCTGATGCTCTGGTAACCTGCTCTTCCTTTTTGCAGATGACTCCACGTGATGCAAAATGACAAAAAAAAATTTTTTAAAAATAATAATCAAACGATGCTTGTATCCATTTCATTACTCGTCAACCACTGGAGGAGGTTCGGTCTCTCGAACTTGTAGTCTTCACCATCTGTCAGAACTCTCCTGGGCTGGTCATTGAACAAAATTGGTCTTCAAAACCATCCCAGCCATAGATTTGGCATCCCATGTTGTCATAATTACTTAGGGGGGAAAATAAAATCACCACTACTTTCAGCATACATGGCCTTGGTCCATAGCTCAATGGAGAGCTACTCTCCACCAATGAACTAGCACCCCCACTTCACACATCTCCTGCATTCTGTATCATCTAAAGCTCTCAACATTATGAGCATCTTCTTTGTTTTGGCTAAAGCACAAGGTGTTTCTGTCAGTGCAGACAGGTTGGTGATCCCTGGTTATTAAATTTCCTTTTGTACGGTCTTGCTCTCATCTCTTCGGAGAATCCTTAGCTATCGCTGGTCGGACTTTGTGTCCAACGAGCGGTTGCTGAGAGAGACTCAAATGAGATTTGTTTCCTGCATAGTCGGTGAGCATCAGCTATGGCTGTATGGACATGTGGCTCGTTTTCCTGACGCTGATCCTGCTCACCAGATTCTCTCAGCGAGGGAACCTCGTCAGTGGAGGAGGCCAATGGGCTGACCACATTCCTCGAGGTTGCAGCAGGTTGATCAGCATCTCAAGGAGATGGGGATGGGCCAGACATCTGCCTGGGGGATGGCCAG
>CM068967.1:13023618-13035546 GCA_035128595.1 Eptatretus atami | reverse complement strand
ACACAGCGACGCGCTGCTCCAGCGCATGCCCCCATACCTGACCGACCTGACCTTGCTCTCAGCCCTTCATCCCCTTCCCAGTTAAACCCCCTAGATCTAGGCTTACTTTCTCCTCTCTTTTCCTCTCCCCATTTGTGGAACTACCTTCAGGAGGTGGTTCTCTTCTTACCAGAGTTAAGCCTGGGGTACAACACAATCTCATGTCATTCCCTATCCCGACTTGGAATTTTTATAAGCACTCATTAACTTTACCGAACTCACCCTCTTACATGCACATTTATGCATTTTCTCCTCTCTTCTTGTTTTTTCACTCCCTCACTTGTTTTGTCTACCTGTGGCCACCACTGTCAGTATGCTGCCAATTTGCCCCGTCAGCCTCATCCTGTCGCTCCACAAAGATCTGAAACAATCCTTCTATCAGTTTTATTCCTAGTCAACCATTGGAAGAGGTTCAGTCTCTTGAACTGGTACAGCCGTTTTTTTTTTTTAATTTTAAAAAGTATTTTCAAAGTGAAACATCCAATGCACCACAGGAAAAACTACCTGTTTGGATTGCAGCCGGTGACACCAATTCCCAGCTCATGCATATTCGACACTCCAATGATTACTGCTCCAGTCGCACGCAGCCGAACCACCGATGTTGCCTCGCTTTCTTTGTCCTCTTCATCACCCAAGAACACAGTTCCCGCACGACAATGGTATGGCTTCTGCCGAACCAAATACAGTTGTAGTATCTTTTATTTTGACTCTATGTTCTTGAGTTGTTAAAATAATCTCACTGGGAGATTTGAGAGTTTTGTGAGGGAATTGACAACTTTTGTGAAAAGCATTTATATGGTGGAAGCAGAATAAGCACAAATTTTATGTATTAAGGAGAGCAGGACATAAAGAAGGGAAGGGGTGGCAGAGGAAGAGAAGAGGAGTGAGTGGGGTTGGGGGGGGGCGGAGGGATGAGGAGTCAAGTGTGGAGGTGGGGAGCGAGTGGAGAAAGAGTGGTGTGTGTGCATACACAAGATTATGATAACAGGTTAAGGTAGTGGGTCCAGCAGGTCGGCCCAGACAGCAATGCTGATTGATGACCAAAGCCTCCCAAACAGATCAAGACGGTACTAGCTCTGGCAGGTGGGCAGCGGTTCAGAAGTGAGGTTTGGCTAGGTTGTTTGAATGTGGGATCAATAGGGGAGAGAGGGGTCGAAGTGGTGGAGATGATGCAGAGAAGGAGGTTGGAAGTTTTGTTTGTGCAGGACACCAGATGGAAAGGAGACGGGGCGAAGAAGTTGGTAGGAGGATACAAGTTGCTGCACAGAGGTGGGGATGGAAGGAGTAATGGCATGGGAATAATAGTATCAGAAGAGATCAGTAAGCAGGTGGTCAGAGTGGAAAGATGGGGACGGACAGATAGTAATGGCATGCATGGTGATTGAGGAAAATGATTGTGTTATGTCGGTATATGGGCCATAAACTGGAAGGATTGGGGTGGAGAAGCAGGAATTCAGGAACGCACTGGGAGGATGATGGGAATGGTTGAGCTGGACATGATGCTGTGCATTGCGGGGGGGGGGGGGGGGGGGGGGCTATAACACGCATGTGGGAGTCGCGAAGCCGGGGGAAGAGGAATGTGTTGGTAAATTTGTGTGGGGGACGAGGAATAGAGAGGGTCTAGAGCTGGTGGAGCTGGTGGTGGGGAATGGGATGGCCATGGTTCATTCTTTCAAAAGCGGGAAAGCCAAAAGATGACCCGAAAGAAGTGGACATCAAAGAACAGAACTGGATTTGGTGGTGGTAAGGAAGCGACAGTTGTGGAGGGTTAAGGATTATAAGGCAGTGGCGGGAGAGCATGTTACCAACCAGCACAAGCCCATGGTGTTTGTGGTATGGATGAAGAAAAGGAAGGAGGTTATGAGCAGGGGTCGGAAGATTCTTAGGTGGGGGAAGTGGAGGGGAAACGTCGTCATTGAGTGCAAGGAGAGGTTGAGGACTAGGTATGAGCAACTTAGTGAGGAAGCAGAAGGTTTGGAGGAATAGTAGAATAAGTACGGAAAGGCATTGAGGGAAATTGCAGAAGTTTTGTGTGGAAGGATGTCAGGAAAGGGTGCATCGTCAAGGGATAGAAACCAGGTATGGTGGATGGAGGAGGTAGCGAAGGAAGATGGTGAAAAGAAGGATGTTTGGAAGAGGATAGAGAAGATGAAGGATAGAGAGAGTCAGCCAGATGCAGGGTTGCTGCACCTGCATGGGCAGAAGAAGAAAGGAGCAAGGAGAGCTGTGGATAAGGCGAAGAATGATATAGAAGAGTAGGTGTCCAACAAGTTGAAAGAGGATGGTGGGAGGAAGATGATGTAGGAATTAGATTGTGAGAGGGATGAGGATGACAAGGACTTGAAGTGGGGGTGGGGGCGGTGATTAAGGATGGTGGCGGAAGGCTATCAACAGAGATGGGGCAGTATTGAAGGTGTGGGAAGGATATTTCAAAGAGCTGTTGAACCGGGAAGGAAGCAACGGCGAGCTGGAGCTACGGTGCTATGTAGAGGGGAAAGTGGAGTTGGAGGAGTTGACAGAGGAGGAAGTGCAGATGGCATTGAAGAGGATGAAGAAGGGAAGAGTGCCAGGCATTGATGAGGTATGTACAGAGATGATAATTGCAGCGGAAGGAGTCGGATTCAGTTGGACGAAGAGGCTGTTGAATATATGTATGAGAGAGGGTTCAATTCCAGAGGAGTGGAGGACAGGGTACATTGTGCCGATATAGAAGGGGAAGGGCGATGTTCAAGATCTGGGTAAGTACAGGGGCATTACGCTCCTAAGTTATGGAATGAAGGTGCTGGAGAAGACTCTGGATGGGAGAATATGGAAGAGGGTGGAGAAGGAGACCGACGAAGAGCAGCAGGGGTTTAGAAAGGGTAGGACGACGACGGATGGGATGTTCTCGCTGAGACAGCTAGTGGAGAATAGGTTGGAGGTGCAAGGTGAGATGGCGTTGGGATTTGTGGACCTGGAGAAGGCCTATGACACTGTCCCGAGAGAGATGGTGGATGGGAGTGCTGTAAGCAGAAGTTAGGTTGGTGGAAGGGATGTACAAGGGAAAAAAGGAAAGAGTCTTGGTTGGTCCTGGGATGTCTGAGGAGTTCAGTGTGAACATCGGTTTGAGGCAAGGAAGCACTCTCAGTGCACTCATGTTTATCATGGTGATGGAGCTGGTAAGCAGGAAGCTGAGCTTGAGGGGTGGTATGAGGGGGATGCTGTATGCATACAATCTGGTTGTTGTGGTGGAGTGTTGGCGGGAGATGCAGGAATTAATGGGGGAGTGGAAGGAGGCATTGGGGAAGCATGGGCTGAAGATGAGTATGGAGAAAATTGAGGTGATGTGGGTCAGGTAGCAGAGAAAAGAAATGAAAAGAAATGAAATGAAAAAGAAGGGAAGATCAGACAGGGAAATAAGTTTGAGTATGTGGGAGGAACAGTAACCAGGGATGGTAAGTCTGAGGCAGAGGTGCGGAGGAGGATTCAGGTGGGTGTGAATGTGTGGAGGAGGTTGGAGGGAGGAATGTCAGACAGAAATTTATGAGGAATATTGAAAGAGAAGGTTATGATGTCATGTGTAACGCCAGCCTACCTTTACGGTCTGGAGACGGTGGCACTGACAGAAACAACAACAGAGGCTGCAGGTTTGTGAGAACAACTAGATCAGGAGGATTGCAGGAGTGAAGAGGGTGGATAGGAAGATGATGGATGAACTGAGGGAAGAGATTGGTGTATGCTTGGTGTTCGCTTAATGGTTAGGGTGGTGGGTTTGGGATCCTAGGTTCAAAATCCCCCTCTGCTGTTGAATTAATACCAGGTGGAGTTCACTCTGCCTGCCATCCTTCTGAGGTCGGCAAAATGAATGCCAGCTTGTTGGTATCCTGTGTCGGAATGGTGACCCGTCCAGGATTGTGTCCAATCGCCAAGGAGACTGCTTAGGCAGCACCAACGCTCTGCACAGACTATGGTCCCGATGGATGGATGGATTAGTGTGTCGATGAGTTTGACAGGGAGATTGGTGAAATTCTGGCTGAGATGGGCTGGTCACTTGGTATGGATGGGGGAAGAGAGAATGGCAAAGAGAGCAGATAAGTTGAGGGAGCATGGTAGGAGGAAAAGAGGTAAACCGAGGTTGAGATGGGAGGATTGTGAGAGGAGTGATATCTGGAAGGTAGGAGTGGTTGGAGAGTGGAGAGAGTTGGCCGAGGATAGAAGGGGTTGGAGGAGTATCGTCGTCAAGGCAGGGCAGAAGTATGGTGCCATCGGACCTCACCCTTTATAAAGGGAAGAGGAGGAGTAGTAGAAATTGTTATTTTAAAAGATAAATAACAATAAATAACCACTTCGATCGAGCAAAAAGTACAAATTGCTGGAAGACAACAATATTTACAACAGACAATAAATACAGGCAGGAATAACAGATATAATCATAGTGGACAAATAAGAGAGGTGCAACACAATAAATGACATTTCATGTGCCAAAGAAGGAACTTGAAAAAAAAAATTCAAAAGACAAAAATAAATAAATAAATAAATAAAAAATAAAGGAACCAGGAATTTGAGTGAGAACTGTAGAGATTATTGTAAAACAACAGAAGTGATTACACTGATCGTCAGCACTTTTGAAACACAGGAGGAACTACAACAGCAATCAGTAGAACACATACCTCTGCCAGGCTGAACAGTTCACGTTTTGTATCCCACCGATAGGCCGGATCTGTATCCGGACCTGAACCAAAATCTAATCGGCTTGTTCGAGTCACCTACCCAACTCATCCACCGAGTTTTGTCATAATTCGTCTACAACTGCACTGCATATATCGTTTTTGGCTTGATCTCTCAATGGTAAAGAATAACATAAAAAATTATCATATCCGGATCCAGATCTTCAGTAAAATCAAATTAATTAGTCCTTGTCACACACCGGATCTGTCCACCGAGTTTCGTCTGAATCAGTTCATAACTTTTTTGAGTTATCCTACTCACAGCCAGACAAACAGACAGACAGGGGTGAAAACAGGTGGAGGTAATAATGAGAACTCCCTCTTAAAACTCATGACAGATCTTCATGGAGTAGGTGGTTTGCTTACAATTTAGAATCCAATATCAAGTTTAGATAACCATGCAACGGCTTGAGTAATAGCTTGCCTGGAAATGCTCTTACAAATCACTTTTAAATGATCCTGTTGGGCATTGTACATGGTGTGCCAAAAAATTATAAAACCATGAAAAAAAAAAAAATCCAGAATACATTAATTCCTGAAGCTTTATGCAATTGAGAATAAAAATGAATTACGTTAAAGAAAAAAAATAAAGCAGAACAAGGGAGCAGTCAAACCTTCCCCCTCATCGCCCCCCCCCCACTGTCAAAGCATCCCCTCCATCCAAAGATCCCTCCTTATCTCAATTTCTCACCAGACTTAAGGCCCTGTCACACCTTGACGTTTTAGCCAGCGTATGCCAACGTATGAAAAATTTGTCGAATACGTTATGGGTAAGTTTTGTATACGTTAAGAGCACGCTGGCATACGGCATAGTACGCCGAGCTGTCGACAAATTTTAAGCATGCTCAAAATTTTCCGACGTATGCCAGCGTATGACTCACACGTTCCGCATACGCTGGCCATAAGTTGTAGGCACGTTATGCGATCGTTGACACACGTCGACACACGTTACTTGTAAGTTACTCATAAGTCGAAACACGTCTTGGTAATGTTTAGCGTACCCGAAACTTATTTCTAACCTATGAGTAACGTGCTTTGAACCTATGTGTAAGTATCTCCAACGCATATTGACGTATGTAGACGTATTTGACGTCTTCCGGACGACCACAGAACTTACTGAACGTGTTTCTAACTTACAGCTACCGTATAATGGCGTATTGGTAGCGTTTAGGGGAATTGGTATATAAAAATGGGGTTCACAGGAGGAACCCGTCAGTGTTCCAGACTCCATGTTTTTTTTTTTGTTTTTTTTCTTCGGCATGACGGTGATGTTGACACTTCGATGTCTAGTGGCGGTTATGATTTAAATCGTTGAGCGGCAGCCTATTAATAGGCTATGCCACGTGATCGTCGGCGATACGCTGCCGCGCTATGCATAAGTTAGACTATCATTGGGCATAGGTTGTGAACGCCGACACAACGCTAAGCATTCGTTGGTATAAGTTATCTATAAGTTATCGAAACGTTCTGTGTACGTTACTAATACGTTATGCATACGTCCAACTCGTTATGAATACGCCCAAAACTGAAAAAACATCAATAGTTCAGCGTACGCCAGCGTTTTACATACATTTTGATACGTTGCCATACGCTGGCTAAAACGTCAAGGTGTGACAGGGCCCTTACACTGATCTTACATCTCCCCACCCCCAAGAGTGCCTTAGGTGCAATTTTCCCCTTTTACAACTCTTGTTTGGCTGTGTGTTGCACCTCCAAAGAGGCAAGACACAACACACAAACACACACACTCCCAGTCAGAAGTTTTAGAAAACCCCATTTTTCCAGTTTTTACTGAAATTGAAGCAGTTTAATGTTTCAATGTACTCTGAAATTAAAGCATAGAACAAATAAACAATTGCAGATACAAAATAAATCGTGAAATCATTTTGTTGAACATAATTTAATCTATATTTTTGACTCATTAAAGTTGCCACCTTTTGCAGATATAACAGCTGAACATACTCGTGGCATTCTTTTCTACAATGGAAATCAAATATTGTTCGAAAGTTCTTCCCAACACTGTTGCAGAAGTTCCCACAAGTGTGTTGCACTTGTAGGTTGCTTTGCTTTCACCCTTCTGTCCAGTTCATCCAAACCAGCTCGATGGGGTTTAAGTCTGGAGACTGTGCTGGCAATTCCAAAATTTGAAGCCTACTGTCTTATTTTCTTCTCAGGTAGTTCTGACATAGCCTGGAGGTATGTTTTGGGTCGTTATCTTGCGTAGGATGAACCCCTGACCAACTAGGCGTAGACCAGAGGGTATTGCATGGCGCTGCAAAATGCTGTGTTAGCCATTTTGGTTCAGGGTGCCAGTCACTCTGGGCAAGTCGCCGACTCTGGATCCAGTAAAAGAGCTCCAGGTCATCACGCTTCCTCCTCCATGTTGGGCAGTTGGTGTCACACACTGCGGAACCATCCTTTCGCCTACTCGACGGCGTACAAAAAACCCTGCGTGATGAACCGAAGATTTCAAATTTGATTCATCAGTCCATAAGACCTTCTTCCAATTTTCAGTAGTCCACTGGCAGTGCTTCATGGCCCAGGAAAGCCTCTTTTTCTTATTTTGCCATCTTAGCAATGGCTTTCTTACTGCCACTCGACCTGTCAAACCTGCAGCTAGAAGTCTTCTCTTCACAGTTGAAACTGAGACTTCCTTACTTCGACCAGTGTTAAGCTGTGCTTGAAGCTGCTGTCCTGTAAGCCGCCTATCATGCAAGCTGTTGACTCTCAGAAACTTATCTTCTGATTGTGTTGTGGCTTTGGTCTGCAAGACCTCTTCCAGTCAGAGTTTCCTCCAGTTTCCAAGTGCCTTTTGATGGTGTAGAAACTGTACTCCACTGACACCTTGGCTTCTTTGCAATTTCTCTAAAGGAAAGACCTACACTTTTAAGGGTTATAATGGTCTGTCTGTCTTCCTTTGTTAATTGTCTTTTTCTCGCCATTATGATAGCAATATACTACTTCCTGCAGTGCAATATTGTCCAAATAATGCTTCAGAGGGTGTAGGCAACACAGTCTGTTCCAACACTGCTTTTATACAGACAGAGGGTTTGTAACTAGTCAACAAAAGTTAGGACACCTGTAGAAATTGTTTGCATCAACTTTAAAGGCTTCATTTACTTCCATTGCTGCAGAACAGCTGCAGTTGTGAACCCATTACTTGTTCCCTGAAAAGGGCCTTTTTTTTAACCACTGAAATTTACAAGTTTTTTTTCAGTTTTTGGGAACCTAAACTTTTTTTTTAAACTCCGGCAGTTACCACTTAGCTTTGTACCATTTCAGGTTATTCACTGGACTCGAACTGCTTAATTTCAGTAAAACTGGAAAAATGGGGGTGTTCTAAAACTTTTGACCGGGAGAGAGAGAGAGAGAGTGTGTGTGTGTGTGTGTGTGTGTGGTGTGTGTGTATACTGTATATATACACTGATGAGCCAAGCATTCTGACCCCTGACAGGTGAAGCGGATAACATTGATTATCTTGTTACAATGGCACCTGTCAAGGGTGGGACATATAAGGCAGCAAGTGAACAGTCAGTTTTGAAGTTGATTGTGTTGGATGCAGAGAAATGGGCAGGAGTAAAGACCTGAGCGACTTTGACAAGGGCCAAATTGTTATGGCCAACGACTGGGAGAGCAGCTCTGAAACGGCAAGTTTGGGGTGCTCCCGGTCAGCAATGGTGAGTACCTACCAACAGTGGTCCGAGGTGGGACAAACCACAAACCGGCAACAGGGTGTTGGGCGCCCAAGGCTCATCGATGCACGAGGGCAACGAAGGCTATCCCGTCTGGTCCGAACCGACAGAAGGTCCACTGTGGCACAAATCACAGAAAATTTTAATGGTGGTCACAGGAGGAATGTGTCACAATCCACAGTGCATCACACCCTGCTGCGTAGCTGCAGACCGGTCAGAGTGCCCATGATGACCCCTGTCCACCATCCAAAGTGCCTACAATGGGCACGCGAGCGTCGGAACTGAACCTTGGAGCAGTGGAAGAAGGTCGCCTGGTCCGATGGAGTCCCGTTTTCTTTTAGATCACATGGATGGCCGTGTACGTGTGCGCCGTTTACCTGGGGAAATGATGGCACCATGATGCACTGTGGGAAGACGAAAAGCCGGTGGAGGGAGTGTGATGCTCTGGGCAATGTTCTGCTGGGAACCCTGGTCCGGCCATTCATGTGGACGTCAATTTGACACGTGTCACCTACCTAAACATCGGCGCAGACCAGGTACACCCTTCATGGCAATGGTATTCCCTGATGGCAGTGACCCCTTTCAGCAGGATAATGCGCCCTACCACACTGCACACATTGTTCGGGATGGTTTTAGGAACATGATGAAGTGTTCACAGTGTTGCCCTGGCCTCCAAATTCTCCAGATCTCAATCCGATTGAGCATCTGTGGGATGTGCTGGACCGCCAAGTCCGATCCACGGCGGCTCCACCTCACAACTTACAGGACTTGAAGAATCTGCTGCAAATGTTTTGGTGCCAGATACCACAGGACACCTTCAGGGGTCTTGTAGAGTCCATGCCGCGGCGGGTCGGTGATGTTTTGGCGGCACATGGAGGACCAACAGCATATTAGGCAGGTGGTCATATTGCTTTGGCTCATCAGTGTGTATACCCACACACACAAACACCAGTGGGGTATACTTACACATTGTAAGCAATAACAAGCTGTGCTTCCCCATTGTCTCAGGTCGCTCACCTGCATTTGATTTTTCATTTACTTATATTTTCATTTACGGATGTTTTCCGACGATTCTGTGGTTTTTACAGGTGTATCGGCTTCGATGTCCATTGGCACACAAAATCTCAGCTTTCTATGTCACCCGCAAAGTACCGATCTGTAATATGAGGGAGTCAGTGGTTAGAATGAGTTGTATAACCGATATAAAACACAGTGTGGATTTGTTTGCCCCCCCTTCATAGGACGATTTGAGTAGGGTTCTAAAGGCCAATCTTTTAACATAACTTGTGTGTTCACTTGGGTCTATTTTTCAGGATAAAAAAAAACAAACTCAAAATCACTCGTGCCTTGCACTGGCCCACATGGTCGGGAGTTTGCAGGGAGGGCAGCTGCCTGTTTGGCGAGCTGAGAAAGTTTGAGTCTTTCGTTGTGCAGAGGAACAAGCCTTTCACTCGGGTCCTTTTCCAAGTATTTTCAGCTTCTTTTCGAAGCTTTGTAAGCCATTTTATCTAACAATCCTCATCTTACACACACGATATACTTTATGGTACCCCAAACACCACTGTTTATCGGGGTTTCTACACATGTGCAACGAGGGTTCTGGGGCGGATTACATCATTTTGAATGCTGCGTATTACGCACATCTTAGCTGCCAGGGTAGCTATTATTTCTTGGAAGCGCGACTGTCGCTGATGCAGTGCCCCTCTACCAGTACACACTGGTACTCATTTTGCCGACCTTGGAAGGATGACAGGCTGAGTCAACCCCCTGGTGCATTAATTCAGCGGCCAACGGGGCTTGAACTCAGGACCCTAGGACCCCAAGCCGCCACCCTAACCACTAAGCCAACACTAGGCTGCTTAGACCACTGGCTTCCTTTGTCCTGTGTGTACATCAACTTATTGTGCTTCCTGCATTCATTCTTTCTCCATTTCTCTGTCCTGCCTGGTATGCCCATTCCCTCTTGTACCATCAGTGTCAACATCACCCCTTTGTCGTTCACCTCTTCAATGAGCCTTAGTCCTTGCAGCAAGTAAAACACCAAAAGACACTTGGCGAAAGACAGACTTGCCTGCAGTGACATAGAAGCATCATACCCTGAGAATTGGTTCAGGAATAGCTGCATTCTCAGAAAGTTAGCTTGGCATGAAAATGCTACAATCATAGTGCACATGCACAGTCCCATATGAGTTGCCCAAGCTGCACAGAGATCATGTTTGGCACACTCACCACTCGATAATGCTCCTTAACGCAGACCGGCACGCCATCCAACACAGACAAAGGCTTTCCAGCCTGATACCGCTGTGTGGCTGCAGCAGCCATCTACAAGAAAAAGAGAAACCCATTTCTCATCCATTTTTAATCATAGATTTATAGGCAGAAGGTTTGGCATTGCATTTAAGTGCTGTAATCATCACAAAAATAAGGATTAATTATTAAATACTAGAAAGCATATCAAAATGAAAAGCCCATGCATGCCCGCTTTGAACTCAAACTAAACTTGATGAAAACACCAGCTGAAAAATACAAAATAAAAACTAGAGGGGGAGCACTCGGTAGAGTGCAAAACCTCTGCCGCCAATACTGCTGGGTCATTTAAGTGAACCTGATATCCTATTCATTGTAGGTAAAAACGGATCAGACTCTACTGAACCACGATTGAATAAACTAAACTAGATCGACGCGCATGTATAAATGCCCAAAAAAAAAAAGTTGCAATTATTTTTTTCTCTAACAAATTTTTTTTTGGGTTGGAAATCACTTAAAACATGTAGAAATGCAAAAAAAAAATTCAAATATTTTTCAAATAAAATCGAAATTTTTTTGAAAAAAGGTGCAAAATTTTCTAAGTTTTTTTTTTGGACCAAGTCCAAAATCTAATGGCATGATCCTTGGACCATACCTAATCCCCCACCAAGTTTCGTCGAAATCCGTCCAGGACTTTTTCCGTAATACTGTTCAAAACAAACAAACAAACAGACAGGGGTGAAAACAGTAACCTCTGTCCATCTTCGATGGCGGAGGTTAAAAAGAAAAAGTCAATTGTATTGATTGGTATTCTCCTTGTTCTCATAATAAGGGCTTGTTGAAAATTTGATGATAATCTAAAATGGTAAAAACGTTATGGCTTGGACAGATTCACTGAAGCTCAAATGGTAAATAAACAAACAAACAGAAGCGTTTACAAAACCAAGCTGGCTCGCGCTGCGCAGTGGCGGATGGGCTAATGAGGCCCATTTCTACTCATTGTGACTATGCCCTGATTGTTAATTATTCTTCTCCATATGCTCATAAGGGTTTGATGAAAATTTGATGACAAAAGCTCAAAATTAAAATAAATAACGCACGCACGCACGCACGCCACACACCTCCTGGTACATGGGCAGGTGGGCCAATTTGAGAATACCAGGTGTGAAAGATAGCAAGTAACAAAGCAAATAAATACAGCCTTCATTCATCTACAGTGCCATGGACAAAGACGACATATATAT
>CM068967.1:13002591-13023608 GCA_035128595.1 Eptatretus atami | reverse complement strand
TATATATATTTACAATTATCTGGAAGAGACAGGATAACTCCCCTCCCCTCCTTTCCCTCCCGATCCCCCCACACCACTTTAGATAAAGCAGGTTGTTGGGGCTTACCTTGCGTACTTCCGTTTCACTGGACTGCACAATGGCACACAGAGGGGGGTCGTACGCTTCAGCCTTATGCATCGCCTGCAGAATATGCTCCGCCACCTCCCCAGGGGTCACCACCCCCGACCTGAAATATTAAGGGCTCAGTTATATGTTTCTCCACAACAGAACATAACGACAGTGAACAGGTTTGAACGATCGTCAAAAATGGCACAAATCAAGCTGCACAATGTGGATCAAACCGTTCAGGCCCCATGAACTAATGAAAAGCCAAATATTAAGCCGTGAGGAAAAACAAAACAAAACAAAAAAAAACAAAAACGAATGAGGTCCAAGGTGACTGACCAACCTGTACGCTTTCACGAAGCACGAGATGCCTTTGAAGGCAAATCCATGATGATCTGCCTCTCTGCGAGGAAACGCAAGAACAAACAATTGATCGGTGTAGTTTGGATAAGCAGTAAAAACTGACAACGGCTGATATTCTCATGATGTATTACCGACCCAACGTGTGATGGTGTAAGATCGATTTCCTTCAAGGATCTTGAAAGAAATCCATTTTAATCACAATTCAAATGAAAATCAAACATTCCCGTTCCTACATCTACCAATTTGACCTGTTGTGCGTTTAAAGGTTTACGCTATTTGGTATTATTCCAATATTGACAAATGTGTTTGCAGGGTTGTCACATTACCTACTGATCAGTGAACACTTACTCTTTATTTATTTATTTATTTAAGCAGAGTAGGGTTGGCAGGATGGCCTCGGCCCTAGAGGTATGCACACTCACCTCTAAGATGTCTAGCCTGGGTTTGAATCCCGACTCAGCTGTAAACTGTCATCACAGTGTTTCACAGGTTGTGTTATTGATCAATGTGTGTGCCGTCCCTCGGATGGACATTAAACTGGGAATCCTGTCTGCCGCCACTAGTTGGTGGATGTTTAAGATCCCATGGTGTCCTTTGCGAAATGTAAGCGAGCGATCTGATACCCTGAACAAATTACAAATTCCTTCCCTGACTACCTAGTCAAAAGTCAGGCCGAGACAGCCGGTTCGTGAAAGACTTGGGCGAAGCTCCCCCCCCCCCCGGCCAACCCCATAAGTGGGAATAATAGTGGCCATGAAAGAAGAAGATTGAAGCAATGGGTCACAGCACGGAAACAAAATGTCCGATCCAGCGATTTTAAACTCATTTACATTGACAAGCTCCATATGGAGAAAAAATAATAATAATTACAAAAAGAAGAACCACACCTTTCCCGATAGATACAACAAACAAACCAAGTCATTTTGGGGTAATTTCTCCGACACAAGCTCAGAGTGGGTCCCGGTGTCCAGCCGTCCATCAACATTCAACTAAATCATCTCACAAACTATCCGACCGATATGGACCAAATTTGGTACGATGCAACAGGACAACAAGGTCTCATGCGGTTGTGCTCCCCATATAAAGTGGGTAAAAGGGGAGTTTTGCCCCAAATATTGGTATTTTATTTTTTTAAATCTTCTTCTCAGAATGCGTCAGATAGATCCAGACCAAACTCGCAACGAGGCATCAGGACCATGCCCTCACGTGAAGCTGTGCTCCTCATGGCTGTATCTCACCCGGAAAGGAGGCCATCATGGGACCCTTCTCCGAATCCCTCTTTTTCAATAAAACATATTTTCCACAAAACTATGACCGAGGCTGAAAAAGGGGGGGGGGGGGGGGTTCACCTCAAATTCAGGTAATTTATTTCAAAATCTTCTCAGAAACTGACGGCCAGATGAAGACCAAACTCTTCATGAAACACAAGGACCATGCCGTTCACCCAAGTTGTGCTCCCCATGACAGTACCACTTCAGGGACGGACGCCATGGCCCCTTCCCCCTAATCTCTCATTTTCACCCCTATTGGGGAAACAACCGTCAGCCCCCCTTTGGGACTACTGTATTTTTAAAAAGAATAAACAAGGGATTCACAGTTTGGAAATTTATTCATCGCACATTTGCAAACCATAGCTATCGAAAGAAAAACTCAAGCACCGGATTGCACATTGCACCGCACGGCGTTACACAATTAGTCACCTGAACTGGGTGTTCCTTGAAATTCACATCTCCCACAGAACATGCGTTCATGTCTGCACATGACCTACAAAAATATCCTACCTACAAATAGCCCCCCCACAAGGTCCAAGCCAGTTTTGGAATGGCCAGGTGTCATTTAACACCATACAAGTTGTCTCGCACTATCGGAAGAGTCAAACAGACAAGACTCAAATTGTCATTCCTTCCCAGTAAAATGTTCACTGCAGCGTCGTTTCTCGGGTATTGACAATGGCTTGACTGGACAATCCACCGATAGACCTTGTTCGGGTTGCTCAAGGGTTTATAACCTCTTGTGAGAATCATTATTTCGTCACCTTTGGCAGAGGAACCACTTTTCCACAGCATGATCGCTGCAGAATGACCTGCAAAGACCTAAACCAACCATCAACGCTTGATGACCGAGACAATTTGGAACATGCTTCATATGAGTGGGACCAAATCTAGAAGACCGCTGCTCCACATCCCTCTGTCACAGCACCATCGACAGCAGTGAAAGCAACGGGAAGCACATCACAACAGGATAGTGACCCGTTGGTGCCATGTTCTTTTCAGTGTCGAGATTCAGCATAGACTTCAACGATGAGCATGCTAGAATCTGGAGACAGGTGGAGAACGATTTACTCAACGTTATCAGTTCGGTGAGAGAAGCCTGATGTATGGGCAGACATTCACACTCAAGTTGGCTGAATAACTGATCTGGTCATCATTCGGAGGATACTATGACTGGTGCTGTCAGATGCAGATGATCATTATCCCCAAGTTTTTTTTGAAAACAAAGGTTGGGGGGGGGGTGAGGGAGGGGAAGGGGGATATTGTAATCGGCTCTGTCTGTCGGTCTATCATCCGATCTCCTCAACAATTGTGCAGACGTTCACCAAACTTGGTAGTCATGATCACCACATGGCAAGAACATGTGAGAGCATATAATTTTAGTCCTACCCAAAAACCCAATAATGCAATCAGGGTCACATTTTAAAACATTTATTTTTTAATGAAACTGTGTATGCAATCAATATTTGGAGACGCATGAAATATTAATGATTTTTTTGGATTTGAGCCCTGGTCCATGCCGTAGGAGGTGCTGGACTTCGGGTCACAGAGGTCAAAACAGAGAGAAAAAAAATAATTTTTAACTCAAAACTTGATATTGGGTCGGTCATTCCTGGTGGAACTTTTAATCATCTTTCAACTTTGCTTCAGGTGGAAAGTGTGGGGGATCTGCGATGGCGTGCCATCGATTTCGCTCGAGTATGTACCTTGTGTTTTAAAGCTTACGTTTTGCCTGCATACATTTACATAGTAAAGCATCAATGGTGCAGAAAGCAACATGATGTGCAAACTACTCATTAATGGTATGTTAGTTTTGTTTTCATTTACTTGTAAATTTTTTGCCCAAATATGCTTTTATCACAAAGCTTATTATTGTAAACAAAACAGCAGAACTATGACGAAAAATTGTCAAAATATGTGACAACAATGTTGAGCACAAGAAAAATTAACTGAGGTTGACTTGAAATAAATAAATAAATAAATTAAATAAACAAGCAGTCATAGACTGGTACTTACGAAATCGTCATTGACTCTGACCTTGTCTAATAAAAGCTGTCTCTAGAGAAGGTAGCGACGCAAACCAGAAGTTTCTATGATGATTCTGTACCAACCATCAAAAATCGAATGTTTGACCTCACTGTGACCTTGACCTTTGACCGATTTTGACCAAAATCTAATCACGCTAGCCATCACCCTCCTGAATCACGTGGTGTAAATTTGACATTGGTAGCTTCGTCCGTTCTCGAGTTATCGTGCCGACAAACAAACACACAAACACACAAACAGAGGACAGAAGTCATCAGATTTCGTAAGTAATAAATAAAAACAAGGGCTCATGCAGGAGAATTCCTATTTATTCATTTATTTATTTTAAAACAATACCTGATAAAGTTAAAAACACAACTTGGAAAGATCTTTTTAAAATTCCAAGAAACAGCATCAGTGCAGAACTACACTACTTGGTAGCCCAAAGCACAAAAATGAATCTACTGAATGATCAACATTTTTCATGTTGGAACAGCAAATGATACATACCAGGAACAAAAAAGAGCAGTGAAGATTAAAAAAAAACAAGTTAACAGAACAAGTGTGGATTTCCAGTGGGATTTCTGTCTGCCAAGAAGATTGGATTGATTGGTATCTTGGTCAACAGAACAAGAAACATCTGCTCCACAGATTAACCTCATGCTGAAATTGAGACCATCAAGACGATTCTTCTTGATAATGGGTATCCTGAACAGATAATCAATAGATATTCCAGAACCCACCGAAGAATGCTATCAATCGGACCTGGCAAATGTCCTGCACACCTACATCTACCTTGGAAAGGCAAAGAATCTCAACGGTTTGAAAACCAGATCAAACAGACGGTGTCCCATTGTTACTATGCTGTTCAACCATGAGTGATTTTCACCACCCACTGGTTGCTTCCGCCAGTCAAAAAAGATGTTCTGCCCGCCTCTCATATAAGTAACAATATTGACGAATTTCAGTGCCAGTGTGATGCGAGGTATGTGGGCCGCACATCTTTGAGATGGAAGGATCCCATTGAACACCACGTCCCTTTGGGGATCAGACGGGGTCAGTCAACCGAACAGGAACAACCAACTCGGGCTTGTAAGAATGTACATAGTACGACAACTATTCCCTGTGCCTCTGCAATCGGTTACCATTCACTGAATAATCCTCAGTGTGCAGAGCAATATCGTATCGGCTGGTTTAAAATCCCAAGTAGAGGACACAGTTTAGCTCATCTTCGTGCAATGGAGGCCACATTCATCAGGTCAACCAACACTATTCTTTGTAGACATAAATAATTTGTCCGGACGTTATATCTATTTTGACTATGATGGCTTGACTGTGTGACAACTGGACTACAGTCAACATTGAGTCATCATGAAACCTCATGCTGAAATTGTGGAGCAGATCTTTGAGTCCCTCACCCCTGCCCCCCCTCCCCTCACCACTAGTCCTCAGGTAATTAGCATTATGTTTCCACCGGTTTTTTTGACGATTCGTCTCTGCCTACTCATTATTCATGATGTTCCATGGTTCCCACCAATCAGGTAATCCCATTCTTTCTTTCTCTCAACCAATCAACATTGAGGACATGACATTGTAACTTTATAAGTGAGAGTTTGCTGCCGCCTCTTCATCTGCTTACCTGGTAGAATAATGATACCGAGGAGGAAATCGATCTGGGACGGAATCACCAAAATATACTATTCATCATTTTCTTCTTCTTGCGTATCACAGCTTGACTGCCGGGTAGCTATCATCTTGTTGGGGCGCGACTATACCGCTGATGCTGTGCCCCGATGCCAGTGCACTGGGACTCATTTCGCTGACCTCAGAAGGATGACAGGCCGAGTCAACCCCACCTGGTGCTAATTCAACGGTGGTTGGAGCTCAAACTCAGGACCCTAAGATCCCAAGCAAACACCAGGCTTATAAATGTACCAATGAACCAATGTCATAGCAAATACCTATTTTGGGGGGCAACTCCCGTAAACCTCTTCAGATCGTGATGTTTTTTTAATGGCGTGAACAAACTTTGGTACAGACCACGTGAGGAAGGTTGTGGTCAAGTTTCCTCAAAATTGTGTGTGTAGTTTCAGAGAAGAAGTTGCAAGTGTTTACGGACGAACCGACGACGGGCCATCCCATAAGCTATCCGGAACTACATTCCAGGTGAACTAACAATACAACTTGCAATTTGTTTTACTGGATAGACATATCGATGTGAAATTAATGGACAGACAGACAACAAAAATCATTCAGTTCTTCTCACTTGAGGTCAAGCAGGTTTTCAGCTTGGTCAGACCCACTCTCGGTTTGAGCAGATGCACCCTCTAACTCCACAGCAGGGACGAAGGTTGGCTCGTCTGGAAGGATGAGGTTGCGCAGTCTGTGGAGCCCAGCAATCCTGGCCATGCCAAAAAGCCAACCCATTAAACAAGAAAAAGTTTCACTTTTTTTTTTTTAACATTAAATATTCAAACACCATTACAAGAGAAAAATTGAAAGATAAATAGTTGTAAAGCAAACTTACCTGATAAACAAAGGTAAGAGTACATTTTCTCCAAATAACTGCGGTCCAGGACAGAAAGAGACAACAAACAAGGAGAACACGAGTCATTTGATACCAACAATGTTGAAATCAAAGGAAATGATGGCAGGAGGCCCAAAACATGCCGAAAGTTGTTTCCCAGCCAAGCTTTCATAATATCACACTCACTCCCAAGCAGTACGTCAGAGGTACAACAAGCTTGGATTGGAAATCTTCGTTGGTGGAAAGAAACGAGGTTGCCAAGGTTACCAGCTCCATCTACTGCGATATCTGCACACTGAATCCATACTCCGTGCAGAGCGTTGGTGCTGCCTAAGCAGTCTCCTTGGCTATTGGGAACAATCCTGGACGGGTCGCCACTCCCGACACAGTATACCAGCATGCTGGCACTCATTTTGCCGACCTCGGAAGGATGACAGGCAGAGTCAACCCACCTGGTATTAATTCAACAGTTGAGTGGATTTAACTCAGGATCATGGATCCCAAGTCACCACCCTAACCATTAAGCCCAACACAGGCATGCACACTGAATATTTACACTTAATTCCCCGTTTCTACTAATACACACATTTGAGGTGACATGCAAACAAAACCGTCAGTGTCGGGTACCCTGCTAGCCGATACAAAAAAACCCCGATAGGTGTGTGCTCCGCTGTATGAACGAACCTAGCCATCAATGCATCGCCACACACCACACGTACACAATACTAGCCCTGGCGAGGGTCTGCATCTCTGATTGCTCTTGGAGCACATACAAAAAAAAATATATATATATTAAAATTCTCCAAGAAGAGGTTCTTCAAACAAAGTTGGTACTGTAGTCTGTTCTACTCTTTTAATTTCATTCTGTGGAAAAGAAAACAACAATTTCAACTGCCTCAAACTTGTATCTATTTTATATTAATATATATTTTTGAAGCATTATTGGGTTTTTGAGAAGACTTTTTGAAGTGATAGTGGGAGGACAGGAGCCCAATGCACAGTTTGAGATGAAGAGAACGAAAACACAGTGAAAGGAGTTGTATTGTTTGTTTGTTTTTGCCATACCATGCGCTTTTAGCAAACCAAATGACCACATACTGGGCCTCACTGCCCTGCCAAATGCTGATGTACACAGCAGGAGACAAACATTAAGAATGAGGAGGAAAAGATAAAAGTGAAATCTCACAAACACACACAGGAGGATTCCACACGGCACACACAGCACGCTTTCAGTGGGAAAAGGGCAAGTGTGGTCGGTATATGTGGAGCAGGTTGCCAGATAATGGAGTGAGCAAAATTACAGATGAGTAGTATGAAAAGGATTAACACAAGCACCAATAGAAAGAAGATCTAAAAATACACTTTGAGGATAAAAGCAGGAATGAAGCTCCATTTTCTGTCACATAATGGAAGGGGAGAACAAGCCTGTAGGTCCTATTAACATCGGTGTGTACTTGTCAGTAGGAATAGTTGAAGTTGCAGTATCAGGTAGTGTTATAGTACAGGAAGGATGGTCAGAATTCATAACCTGTACACAAGCCATTCCTTGAAAAAAATAAAATAAATACAACTCGTGAGTATATTTATAAAAATAAAAAAAACGAAATCAACGTGGAACGGCTCACGACGCTCACCTCTCCACACTTCCTTGCAGAGATTGACGTCACGGTTGCCGTGTTATGATTTACAATCATCAATCCAATTTATTTGTAATATTGGTGATCTCTCTATCAAGTGCAGCCTGTGGCTGCTGGTTGCATCATTGGTTGGGACGCGGCCATGCCGCTGATGTAGTGTCCCCCTTACCAGTACACTGGTACTCATTTTGCCGGCCTCGGAAGGATGATAGGCTGAGTCAACCTCCTGGTGCATATATTAATTCAGCAGCCAACGGGGCTTGAACTCAGGACCCTAGGATCCCAAGCCACCACCCTAACCACTAAGCCAACACCAGGCTTAACCCTCTAGAGCCCACGAAATGTTCTGGGTGAACAAAAAAATAACCCCTGGGGCTCTAGAGGGTTAATATTGGTGATATTATATTTATTTGTGATACAAGAAGGTCCAAGTGGTCGAAATCATCAAGGGTTAAAGCTGTCTAATCTGTTTAAAGGGTGTAAGTGGTCGAAATAGTGTTATGGTCGAACAGGTCTTTTGGGTCCTCGGGGACAAAAAGGGTCTTCAATGGTCAAAACGTACATTGCAATAGTACGTAATATAGACGTATGTGCAGTCTGCAACTGACATTCAAACAGTACGTAATTAATAGACAGTCACACAGCTTCACTGTGAAAGGAACATTCCAATAGCACATAATTTATAGACGTTCATGTAGTCTGCATTGAACATTCAAACAGGATGTGATTAATGGGAATATCGTCTTCACGGACTGACAGACGGCTTTATGGCCTCATTGTGCTTTTTGTATAACTATTTATATATACTGTATATATATATTATTATTATTATTGACACCTGCCACACTCTTCCAGCTGAAGAAGCTGCATAAAGCAATCCAAGAAGGCCTACACAATGTAAGCACTTTGCTGTTTCAAACCCTTCCCAGAGTTCCTCCACAGTTATAAAGACGTTCACACATCGTAAACACGAGAATCCCAATGCTACACACCCAATCAGCTGCTGGACCGGTTTCCTCACTTATTGGCGAATCATCAGCGACAGCAAAGACAGCAATGCATACCAATGAGGATCCCAAGCAAGTGCTTACCTTGCGTAGGCCTTCTTGGTTGCTTTATGCAGCTTCTTCAGCTAGAAGAGCATGGGTGTTGTGTATGTATATATATATATATATATATATTTGCAGGCCGGGGACCGGTGGCGAGAACGACCGCTAGGTGGGGGAAGTTACGTCGTCTCCCACCAGACTCCCGGAATTGTAGGCCGTCGCTCACGGATAACTCTGTGAGGCGGCGGTCGCTTAACCAACCGTGGACGCCAATACCTCCACCGCGTAGCGTAGGGTCTTTTTGTCGAGAATCAATTTACCTAATTAAGCACGCGTGTCGTCTCCCGGGGAACCACGCCCTCGGCACGTCTTGCTCGAACCGGGTCACTCTACCGACTGCTGTAGAGTTTCAACTACCGACTACCAACTCCGGTTTGGGTGCAGTCGAGCGGAACTGCCAAAGCCGTGCTGGCTAGGATGAGCAGATTAACGGGAACAAAGACCCGGCTAAAACTCAGATCCGAACCATGCTGGACCAATGAAAGAAAGAACGGAAACAAACTGGGAACATTTCTACAATTGTTTTATTTACAGCAAGAAGGACACAGAGCAAGCTTATCGCGGATATACAGGAAATTTACAATGATCGAAAACACTTATGCAGTTCTACTTAACAGACGGCAACACCACACACCACACACGAAAATAAAAAAACCCAGGTGAATTCAAGGAACCTTGCAGCCAGGGAGAGAGACGAGCTGGGGTCGCGGCTCGGCTGGGTACCTGCAGGTTGGAGGAGGGTGCTCCGTGGTCGGCACCAGCCAATGTCGTGCAGTCGGTCCGCAGTCACACGCGTGGGGCTCGTGTCCACGGAGGAACCCGAGCGGAGTCCCAGGGCGGGGATCAGGATCGTGGACAGGACCCAGCGAGAAACCGGTCGAGGTCGGGTGTCCTCAGTCATTATCGGAATCGACTCCACCAATGAAGAACGGCCATGCACCACCACCACAGACATGAAAAAGCTCTCAGTCTGTCAATCCTCTCTACACCAACTCAAGACTCCAGCAAAACTCCAACGAATGCCGAGCGGATGCAGAAATGAACTGAGCCTTTTTACTGAATTCCCACGAACGCGCTCTCAGAGGGTCCCTTCGTAGTCCATCGACCTCCCTCAGCGGGGCGGGCCTTGGTCAAACTGGCGTCACTGTCCGCCCTGATTGGACGCGGGCTCCCATGGGTCCCCTTTCTGGGCGGGCCTCGGCCACTCCACGCATGTTTGGGGAAGGTGAATGACGGTGCAGCCATATTGCGTACGTTTGGGGAAGCCAAGAAGGAACTACTGAAAGAAGATTTTGCCTCAGCCAACGGGCCTTCGGATACAGCAGGTGGACAGTGGATCGTGATGGAGGATGGGATATAAAGATTTATTACCCTAACTAAAAAAACATCGCAAAGCACCCCTTCGATTTCCCACTAAACACTAGAGGGAATATGTCTACACATATACTTAACGGCATACTTTGGGTCAGCTGTATGTTTGAATGCATATGGTTCCTAGAACGTAACAATAATAATATATATATAATATTATATATATTATATATATATATATATTTAAGCAGTTGGAAATTGTTTTTCTTTTCCACTGTATCAACTTACCAACTACCAACTTTGTTTGAAGAACCTCTTCTTGGGAATTTATTTTTCTCCAAATTGAAAAAATAAAATCAACAAACTGCAATTATATTTTCCTCATCGTGAATACTGCATTGTGTTCGGTTTTGGCCACCACATCTGAGGAAGGATATAGCTGCATAGAGCGAGTAGATGTATTCAGGGCCTAGCTTGACGAAGCTATGGAAGGAGACAGGACTTTATACATTAGAAAGGAGATTATTATGAAGGGATATGGTAGAGATGTTTAAGATAATGAAGGGTAGACCATACACTAAATGCAGAAGAGATTTTTTATTTACGCGAGACGCTGCTCATAGAGAGCTCGGCGTTGTTCTTCTTCTTATTCTTCTTGTTCTTTGTCTTCTTTTTGTGAAGACAAAACCTTAACCTCTGGACTCGGCTCTTGTATATACAAGATCCGGATATCCTTAAATACTAAGCACATGTACATCCTCGCATTGACGGTGCCTTTTGAGAGCGTCTATCATGAACTTATAAATATATTCGGACATTTGCTTTAAAGTTTCGAAAAGTTCACGTTACTATTTAAAGATTATTCCATTTATCGTATTGTAATTTCTTAAATACATTATTTATTTCGTAAATACACTATATCGTAAATACGTAAATACATTATGACGGGTCTCGCTATTGGCTTAATCAAGGCACGTGACGAAATACGAAGTTGTTGTTGTTGGTTTTTTTTTTTAGCCGACAAACCTTTAGGACGCTGCTCTTGGACACATTTGTCCTTGTCTTTGTAGAACGTGCAGTGACAAGACCAGGGACCAGAGCTTGAGAGTAAATCGGAGTAAAGATGGTAGTAAGGTAGTGGGTCGTCCACTCAGAGAGTAGTTAAAACATGGAATGGTCTCCCGGGAAAGGTAGTGACAGCAGAAACAGAAAGATTCAATTCGACTTAGGTACCTTGAAGCATCAGAGATAGAAGAGCACAGTGATGTTGGCAGGACTTGGAGGCACCTTGCGTATGGATCAATGATTGGACATGTTTCATGACTGCTCTCTATAAAAATGGTCTTGTCAAAAGGTGAACGTTTGTCTGTTTATTCATTTCACACCCGAAACCTTCCCCCCCACCCCCGCCAAAAAAAGAAACATATAAAATGTAACAGAACTAGACATAACTTGACGTCATGAAGTTCACCGATATGCCTCTGCCCAGATTATTACATCATTACAGGATACATACTTGTACCAAGTTTGATTTAAATCCCTACAACTGTACTTAAGCATCACATTTTTACCTGACTTGACCTCTCACCTGTGGATGTCAAAATCGAATCAGTTCATCTTTGCACATGAACATTCACTTGTACAAAGTTTGGTCAAAATCCCATCATCGGTTCACAAGTTAGCGCAGTAACAGAATTTTTACTTAACGGGACCTATGACCTTCGACCTCTTGACTCCATGATCTAAATCAGTTAATCTTTACATCATTATACATACTTGTACCGAGTTTAGCTTAGATCCCTTCGGCCGTTCTTAAGTTATCGCAGGAACGAAAACCCATCATGGATAGACAGACAACCTGAAATTCGTCAGCGGAGGAATGAACGAATGAATAAATGAATAAATGAATACATACATACAATGTATTATTATGTTAAATCACAATCATTTTTTGTCACATTATTTGTGTGTATAAAACACCCCGGTGATGTTTATGTTTGCCACACTATTCTCATTCCCAGCCCCCCCCCCCCTGCCGCAAGTGAATTCATGCTGATATAGATGTAGAACAGTGTTGAAGGACCAAATGGCCTTCTCCTGCATCAAAGTTCCTCATGTATCTTTGTCAATGTCCCCGAGTATTGCATGCAACATGACAACCAAGGTTCAAACGAATAATATAGAGCAAATGCTTGAGAAAAAAACAAAACTTTCACCTGTGTACAAAACATATCAAAAAATACATCATCACATTACACATCGTGCAGTGTCATTTATTTATTTATATATTACATACCCAGAAAGTTCACAAAATGCCTGCTGCTCCAAAGCCGAATAATGGATGACAATATCCATCTTCATGAATTTCGACTACAATACGCCCTATCAAGTGGAGCAGCAGTCACGAAAACCATCCACCTGCATGAATCGCGACCAGGATGGCACTCGGTGGAGTGCGTCTGCATCCTTACCTTCATCAAAATCGAATCGGCTTGTTCTAGTCACCGAACCAACTCATCACCAAGTTGTCAAAATCCGTCCACACCATTTTGAGATATCATGATTTTATTTCATACAAGTCTGAAGACGACGATGGTTCACAAGCGGTATTTGACGATGTAGATTGTTTGAGAAGTCAAGGATGAGACAATGTGATAATGTTTGACCAAGTTATTAAAAATGATCAACATGATGTGTACGAGTGACAGGTTATTAGCTGCAAAATGTCGAAAACCCGGTTTCGTTCAACAACTTTCAAAATTTGACCTTTGCTAACCTTTAAAGGTCACAAAACAATGTTGTGGACATTAAAATAAGGAAACAGGATACATGCTTACAGCTATTGGAGTTAGTTCGTCGAAGAAGGTCGAAAACCCGGTTCGATTCCCACAACTTTGAAAATTTGACCTTTGTGAACTTTAAAGGTCAAAGTCAAGGATTATGACCTTTGGTGCAAAACTTCCTCTGCAACATTCCAGGAACAATATAACGTCATATAGGCTATATGGCATTTCGCACTCTTCGGATTATCCATACTTTGATGAAATCAGCGTAAAAACAAACTTGAAGGGGCGCCACGGGCAAGGTGTTCGAGATAGAGCAAAATGGTTTCAAGACTTTAGGTGGGGAATGACCTCAAGATTATGCATAAAAAATATTGTCATCCCAGCTCTCAAAGTTTGGGCGGTCGTATGATTTTTTGTCAAAATTCGAAATTTTCTAAGTTCGTGACCTTGTGACCTTGACCTTGGGACGAAAATGAAAAATGACCTCCGTGGGCTATGCAGGTGCCATTGGGCTAACCAAATACTGAAACCCCTGCCAGATTCGACAAACCCCCTAGGAGAAGATGCAAATTGAAATCGGCTACCCCCTAAAAACACAATTCGCAATTTCTAAGTTCGTGACCTTGTGACCTTGACACGAAAATGAAAATGGAGCTCCGTGGGGCTATGCAGGTGCCATTGGGCTAACCAAATACCGAAACCCAGCCAGATTCGACAAACCCTCGAGAAATAATTTTTATGTCAAAATTCGCAATTTTTCTAAGTTCGCTGACCTTGTGACCTTGACCTTGGGACGAAAAATGAAAAATCGAGCTCTGTGTGGCTATGCAGGTGCCATTGGGCTAACCACAATACCGAAACCCCTGTCAGATTCGACAAACCCCAAGGAGAAGATGCAAATTGAAATCTGCTACCCCCTAAAAACATGTTTTTGGGCGGGCTCCGCCATAATGGGCGCACCACGCCCATTCTCAGAAAACACAACTAGATCATGATATAAACCTCCCACCAAAATTTTATCAGAATCGGATCAAAAGCCACGGAGCTTATTTTTTCGTGAATTTTTTTTTTCTGAACCAATATATACATAATACATATACATAATATATTATATATATACTGTATATACATATACCTATATATATACCTATACCTAATAATACATATACAATATACATATATACATACAAGCCGGTAGGCGACAAGCTGCTCGCTCTAGATGGAAAGCTGGCCGACGCGACTAGCCGATATTCATGTACATGCTATCAATCAATTTAGCACAATAAATATGATTATCACAGCCCTCTTAGTTTGCGCCCAGAAACCCGCCTTGTGAAATTTCAGGCATGTTTCCAAAGAGACTCTAACAAATGGCAGCCCTGGTAATTCCATTTATCTATTCGCTAAAGATTTTATTTTTTTATATGATGCTGTAAGACATTCTCCTTGGGCACAAAAAAACAGGTCCCTCGGAGGTCCAGTTTCGGAGTATTGATTTTTTTGTACAGTCCCAACATAAGTGTACGATGTACGATAAAGTATTTTACTGTTGCTAAGCAATGGAGGTGTGCATAGCAACCATTCATTTTTGTGTACATGCTAGCCACATTGTACACATTTCACCCAAGTTTCATCAAAATCAGACTTTCTTAGAGATATTCGCAATTAACCGTTTTGCAATGTTCGACATGTACTCGCCCAAAACCTATCTCCTCCTACAAATATTTTTGTTAGGCTGCAAATTGGCCATGAAGGGAGCAAATAGATTGCGCACAGAACTCTAAGCTTTAGATTTTTTCGATTTTTTTTTTCGATTTTTTCACCACTTTAAAGGGCCGTTGCTATGCCGTTGCTAGGGCCGGGGTCCCATATTCGAAAGCACATGATTCCCAGAAATATTGGTCCTACTTACCAAACTTCATTGGAATCGGGTAGTGGTTTAGCCCCTAGACTTGACCAAAGTTTCGCGGACAGACAGACAGATGGAAATGTCCAGAATAAGGGTGCTCTAAGAGCAGCCAATATATATGTACATATATACACATATATATTGTTACGGTTGTGGAAATTCACAGAACACCATTCAGGTTTCCCAGAGATCAGTTATGTCGATAAGTGTGGTTTCAGATTAGATTTCCCCACCGATGTCTAAAGGAATTTATTCGTGTAACCGGGCTGTGATCTTTTTAGTCAGCTATTATTTCTTTTCTCTTTATTTTGAACAACATCACCACAACCACCTTCTCCAAAACGCCAACCAACCACAACCACAACCACCTTCTCCAAAACGCCAACCAACCACACTGACCACACCACCTCCAACCACGACATCTCAACAACCACAACCACCTTCTCCACAACGCCAACGTTCCCATAGACAATGCCCCCCCCCAACGAACAGCATCTCCGCCACCCAACGCGATGGATCCTCGACAAACAAAAACACCAAGAACAAAGGCGGCGGTTAAAGAACAAAGTGCTCCGAAAAGAGAAATGCCGATCACGCCTGGAATTCCCCCCCCTCCCCGGTGCCGGGAGGGAGGGGCGAAGCTCCGTGGGCGATAAAAATGGCGCGTAAAGACGCCGAGTTGAGTTGAGTTGGGGAGAGGAGACGCCGACCACAGTGGAGGGCAGTCGGGGTCATCGGAGCCAGCGAAGCCTGGAGCGCCGCCAAGCCGGCAGTACCGTGCCGAACTGTGGGTCAGTGGACACAGCCGGAGAGAAGTCGCCAGCGGCCCCGAGACGTGCCGAGCAACGCTGAGGAGCGGGCGGGCTTTTAAAAGAGCATCAACTCGTAAAAGAGCAAGGCCCGTTCGTTCCTCGAGGCGTCGTCGGCTAGAGCCAATCCACCAGGCGCCACGGCGGGCCTGGACCAACCGAGCTGCCGTGTTTACGGCGAAACATCGAGGGTCGCCCAGCAGTCACCACGAGGGTGGCAGGTAACCAGCACGGCCTCTCGGAGCTCTTGCGGTCTCCACAGCTCCGCGAACATTAAAGGCCTACGGGTCCAGTTCTGCCCTTTCCTTTCCTGGGGTTTTCTTTGTATGAAAGTTGTGGCGCCGTGTCCGCTAAGTAGAACTTGTAAGTGCATGCAAATAATAAATAGACAAACGGCTGTAGGTCTTTGTTTACTCGTGTCTTGTCCCTACCCCCCATCCATTGCATTGCATTCGTGTTTGGAATACCTGCATTGCTTCGTTGACTGCATGACTGCATATGTGTGACAAATAAATGTCATTGTTTAAATGTTCACCTGCTCGTTGCGTCCCCTTCCTCCATTGAGCTGCTGTAATTACGTACGGAATATTAGTTGGCTTTTAAATAGCCGATAAAGTAATCGGATCCGACGGGGCTTGGCATATACAACGGCTCGGCAAATCGCAAACGGAACGAGCTGCTTAAGAACGGCTCGTTTTCGTGCAGGCTCCGTTGAGGTGTAAATCCCCGGCATTTCTGACTGCGCGCATACTTAGGTAAATCGACAATTTGCGATTGGACCCTGTCGCGCGGACAGAAGAGTTGGCTGATTTACGTGTGGTTAAAAACACACCCGTAGCTGGATTTCGGCGTTGATCCGAAAGCTGCACTAGGATTGCCCGTCCGGTGGGCGCGCGGCCGCGATTAGTTAAAAGCGGTCGTCTGCACGCCGAACGGGTGGAGATCCACAACAATATATACACAAGCCAGGAGGTGACATGGGTGGTGCTAGACTAAGGGAATTTGAAATATGTAGATAGAGAACACATTAGATGGCATTTTTGCAGTCGTTGTTCATATAGAACATGACGAGCAACTGTCCATTCATCATTTGTGTTCGATTCCCTAATCCTACGTTAGGGAATCCCAACCGAATGTTGGTGAAAGCATATATAGTAATATAATTGCATACTAGTCATACAGTTTTGACGGATCGGGCTGAAAATTTTTGACAAAGAGGTTGATTATAGTGCGCATAAAAGCCGCGAAGCCGATTTTTGATTTTCGAATTTTTTTTTTTCAAAGTCCCGTTGCTAGGCAACTGTGGCGTCCATAGCAACGGTGCTCAAAAGCATACAACTAGATCCTGGTATGAACCTACCAGTCAAGTTTCATCAAAATTGGTCACTCCTCTGGCCTGCAGAGCTGTCCATTACATACAAACAGACAGACATACACAGACAGAAAACCTGAGACTAAAGGTAGTCTAGCGACCACCCATATATATAATATATATATATATATATATATATATCATACATATACATCTCACAATGGTGAAGAATCACAATTTTTTTTGTCTTGGATTCAGATCTTCCCCCAAATTTAATTAATTTGTCCTTGTCAGACACTCAACTTGTCCGCCAAGTTTCGTCCGAACCCGTCCATAACTTTTTGACGTATCCTGCTCACAGACAGACAGACAGGGGTGATAACATAACCTCCATCCCCTAGACTGAGTAATCAGATTGCTGACCCTCGTCAGTAGTTTGTGTAGGTTTTATTAGTATGTACTTTATGGACGGACTCGCATTCAAATTGTAAATACTTCATGGAGATGGTCGTTTCAAACAAAAAAAATATTAAAAAAGAAGAAAAAAAAAGATAACGTGCAATACTGGCGACCACCAGATGGCGCTTGTTTCCTACGTGAGCTGTTTGTGTGGACAGACAGACAGACAGACAGACAGACAGACAGAGACAAACGGACCCCAATGCAATTCCAACTCCTCCAGCGAGAGTGTACATGTTTCAGTGAAGACCATCTGGTACATGGGTCGCACGTACTTCACACCATGTAATCCATGAACGTGACGAGGATGAGGACGAGGACGTGCACCTCACCCCCAACCACCACCAAACGACACAGCCCAACAAAGCTTGTCTAACAAGAACACACGCGGATTTTAACCCGACACCAGAATGCGGGATCTTTCAACAACGTTTAACAACACAGCGCAGGTGGTGGTCATCATCGTCATCATCACGGACAGGACTCCTCGACATCGACATGTCATGTCCGCCGTTGTCCAGGAACCCCGAGGACGCGCTCACCGAGTTCAGCAGACAGGACAACGCTCGAAGACTCAGTCCGGAGATCCGCAGGGCAGGCTGCACACGTGGACACACAAACAGGACTCCATCATCAATGGGTTTCACGTCCGATCATGTAGTCGGTCCGATCATGGAGTCGGGGGTGGTTGTCATGTTACTGCGGGTCATCTAGATTCTCGATCCACGTCGTTCTGTGGAAACTACATTCGCTCCCAACTCACCTTGTCCTTCCCCACGTACCGCACGGGTGTGTCCGCCTCGTACTCTCGCCGCACGAACGTACCTCGCGCCCTCAGACTCGGCCGTACGCACAGCAACCACAACAGCACGCACGACAATCCCACGTTAACGAACAGCCACAGGGTGACCGCGATCACCTCCATGGTTTAATGACAATTGAGCGATTCCAAGGCTTCACCAGGAAACGCCACACCCTCCTCACAAACCTCGCCCCACCTTTAAAAATAAATATATCGTTTTTTAAAAAAACCCATGAATCACCTCCTCCGTCTCGCGTGTGGTCTATCTAGAGCCCCAGGCAGAACTTCCTCAGTCTTCCTTTATTTAATTATATTTTTGTTTACGTCATCTTGTTCTTGTTTAATGTTCATAATGGACAACAAGTCTGAAGAGACGATGGTTCACGAGCGGTATTTGACGATGTAGATTGTTTCAGAAGTCAAGGATGAGACAATGTGATCATGTGACCAAGTTATAAAAATGATCAACATGATGTGGTACGAGTGACAGGTTATTAGCTGCAAAATGTCGAAAACCCGGTTTTAGTTCAACAACTTTCAAAATTTGACCTTTGCATAAACTTTAAAGGTCACAAAACAATGTTGTGGACATTAAAATAAGGAAACAGGATACGTGCTATAGCTTAATGGAGTTAGTTCGTCGAAGAAGGTCGAAAACCCGTTTCGTTCAACAACTTTCAAAATTTGACCTTTGCATAACCTTTAAAGGTCCCAAAACAATGTTGTGGACATTAAAATAAGGAAGCAGGATACGTGCTATAGCTTAATGGAGTTAGTTGGTCGAAGAAGGTCGAAAACCCGGTTCGATTCCAACAACTTTGAAAATTTGACCTTTGTGAACTTTAAAGGTCAAAGGTCAAGGATATGACCTTTGGTGCAAAACTTCCTCTGGAACATTCCAGGAATAATATAACGTCATATAGGCTATATTGGCATTTCGCACTCCTCGGATTATCCATACTTTGATGAAATCAGCGTAAAACAAACTTGAAGGGGGCGCCACGGGCAAGGTGTTCGAGATAGAGAAAAATGGTTTCAAGACTTTAGGTGGGGAATGACCTCAAGATTATGCATAAAAATATTGTCATCCTAGCTCTCAAAGTTTGGGCGGCTGTATGATTTTTATGTCAAAATTCGAAATTTTCTAAGTTCGTGACCTTGTGACCTGACTCTGTGACCTTGACTGGGACTAAAATGAAAAATCGAGCTCCGTGGGGCTATGCAGGTGCCATTGGGCTAACCAAATACCGAAACCCCTGCCAGATTCGACAAACCCCCTAGGAGAAGATGCAAATTGAAATCGGCTACCCCCTAAAAACACGTGTTTTTGGGCGTGACTCCACCCATAATGGGCGCAGCACGCCCATTCTCAGGAAAACACAACTATATCATGATATAAACCTCCCACCAAAATTTTATCAGGATCGGATCAAAACCCACGGAGCTATGCTCGGGACAGACAGACAAACAGACAAGCAGTAGGCGACGAGGGATCCGCTAGGATCGAAGCGCTGGATACGATGCTTTTCATTCTGACTGATCCACCGACGAGATTCATTGCCAAGACGTATTGGTTCACATACAATTGTTCTCTGCCTGGCAAGATTTTTCCTATTGCGTATTTTGCCAACTGGCACTCTCATAAAAAATGATGGTAAATAGACACCTATTTTTGAAGGACTACCATTTGAAAAATAAACCTAAATCAAAAATCGGCTTGAGTAAAATTTTCTAAATATCTCGAAGTGTTTAATTCCGAAGTCTCGTTTCTCCACATTCAACTGTAGGACAAGTATTGAAAATAGTGAACGCGGTTTTTTGGCCGCTGCATAGCAACGGGTGGTTGCTTAGCAACGAAACTCAAACGCGCACATTCCCAGCGCATATGGCACCTGGTCGCCAAGTTTCATCGAAATCGGTTTGCTGGTTTGTGCTGTGGAGCCTCGCGTTGACACACACACACACACACACACACACACACACACACACACACACACACACACACACACCACACACACGGAAAAACCGACAATAAGGATATCTAGCGAATCCAAACAAGCAGACAGACAGACAGACAGACAGACAACAATAACGAATATAGTGGTCACTTATTTTTTTTCGTGAAAATATTTTCGTGAACCAATAGCGAGACGACTACAAGCGTCATTGTTAGGATAGGACAGATACAATCAAATCTCTGCAGATTGCTTTATACAGTAAAAAAACATATACATATATATATATATATATATATATATATATATATATATATAATATCTATCTATAATTCCGGCAATGTGTGTGTTGTGTGTGTGTGTGTCTGCTGTTTCTCGACAACCACTGGTCCGATCGAATTGAAACTTGCCAGGTATATTGCTGGGGCCCTGTGGATGTGCCTTTTCAAGGTTTGATATTAATCGGACAAGTGGTTCCCAAGTTATGGCCATTTATTTACCAAGCAATGAAAGGACGCGTTGCTGCGGAGGCCGGTCCGCGGCCGGCCGACGATGACGTCACGTGCCGTTGCCGGTTACGATGGGGATCGGTGCCTAGGTACCGTGGCGTAGTGAGTTGCAATGGATCTCTCTCTG
>CM068967.1:12989656-13001591 GCA_035128595.1 Eptatretus atami | reverse complement strand
GTCTGGCGCCATCTCGAATCTAAAAATCTGTGGGCATCTCGAATCTAAAAATCTGGCGGCCATCTGAATCTAAAATCTGGCGGCCATCTCAAAATCCAAGAATCTTGCGGCCATCTCGAATCTAAAAATCTGGTGGCCATCTCGATCCAAAAATCTGGCGGCCATTTCGAATCTAAAAATCTGGCGGCCATCTCCAATCTAAAAATCTGGCGGCCATCTTGAATCTAAAAATCTGGCGGCCATCTCGAATCTAAAAATCTGGCGGCCATCTCGAATCAAAATCTGGCGGCTATCTCGAATCTAAAAATCTGGCGGCCATCTCGAATCTAAAAACCTGGCACCCATCTCGAATCTAAAAAATCTGGCGGCCATCTCAAATCTAAAAATCTGGCGGCCATCTCGAATTAAAAATCTGGCGGCCATCTCGAATCTAAAAATCTGGCGGCCATCTCGAATCTAGAAATCTGGTGGGCATCCGAATCTAAAAATCTTGCGACCATCTCGAATCTAAAAATCTGGCGGCCATCTCGAATCTAAAAATCTGGCGCCATCTCAAATCCAAGAATCTTGCGACCATCTTGAATCTAAAATCTGGTGGCCATCTCGAATCCAAAAATCTGGCGGCCATCTCGAATCTAAAAATCTGGCGGCCATCTCGAATACAAAAATCTGGCGGCCATCTCGAATCTAAAAATCTGGCGGCCATCTCAAATCTAAAAATCTGGCAGCCATCTCAAATTTAAAATCTTGTGGCCATCTCGAATCTAAACATCTGGTGGCCATCTCCAATCTAAAAATCTGGAGGCCATCTCAAATCTAAAAATCTGGCGGCTATCTCGAATATAAAAATATGGTGGCCATCTCGAATCTAAAAATCTGGCGGCCATCTCGAATCCAAAAATCTGGCGGCCATCTCGAATCTAAAAATCTGGCGGCCATCTCGAATCTAAAAATCTGTGGGGCATGTCGAATCTAAAAATCAAGCGGCCATCTCAAATCCAAGAATCTTGCGACCATGTTGAATATAAAAATCTGGTGGCCATCTCGAATCCAAAATCTGGCGGCCATCTCGAATCCAAAAATTTGGCGGCCATCTCAAATCTAAAAATCTGGCGGTCATCTCAAATCCAAGAATCTGAGCCATCTCAAATCTAAAAATCTGGTGGCCATCTCGAATCTAAAAATCTGGTGGCCATCTCGAATCTAAAATCTGGTGCCATCTCAAATCTAAAAATCTGGTGGCCATCTCAAATATAAAAATCTGGCGGCTATCTCGAATAAAAAAATCTGGCGGCCATCTCGAATCTAAAAATCTGGCGGCCATCTCAAATATAAAAATCTGGCGGCCATCTCAAATCAAAAAATCTGGCGGCCATCTCGAATCTAAAATCTGGCGGCCATCTCAAATCCAAAAATCTGGCGGCCATCTCGAATCTAAAAATCTGGCAGCTATCTCGAATCTAAAAATCTGGCGGCCACTCGAATCTAAAAACCTGGCACCCATCTCGAATCTAAAAATCTGATGGCCATCTCGAATCTAAAAATCTGGCGGCCATCTCGAATCGAAAAATCTGGCGGCCATCTCGAATCTAAAAATCTGGCGGCCATCACGAATCTAAAAATCTGGCGGCCATCTCGAATCTAAAAAATCTGGCGGCCATCTCGAATCTAAAAATCTGGCGGCCATCTCAATCTAAAAATCTGGCGGCCATCTCGATCTAAAAATCTGGCAGCTATCTCGAATCTAAAAATCTGGCGCCATCTCGAATCTAAAAACTGGCACCATCTCGAATCTAAAACCTGACAGCCATCTCGATCTAAAAATCTGGCGGCCATCTCGAATCTAAAAATCTGGCGGCCATCTCGAATCTAAAAATCTGGCGGCCATCTCGAATCTAAAAATGGCGGCCATCTCAAATCTAAAAATCTGGCGGCCATCTCGAATCTAAAAATTGGCGGCCATCTCGAATCTAAAAATCTGGCGGCCATCTCGAATCTAAAAATCTGGCGGGCTATCTCGAATCTAAAATCTGGCGGCCATCTCGAATCTAAAAACCTGGCACCCATCTCGAATCTAAAAATCTGGCGGCCATCTCGAATCTAAAAATCTGGCGGCCATCTCGAATCTAAAAATCTGGCGGCATCTCGAATCTAGAAATCTGGTGGGCATCTCGAATCTAAAAATCTTGCAACCATCTCGAATCTAAAAATCTGGCGGCCATCTCGAATCTAAAAATCTGGCGGCCATCTCAAATCAAGAATCTTGCGACCATCTTGAATCTAAAAGTCTGGTGGCCATCTCGAATCCAAAAATCTGGCGGCCATCTCGAATCTAAAAATCTGGCGGCCATCTCGAATCCAAAAATCTGGTGGCCATCTCGAATCTAAAAATCTGGCGGCCATCTCAAATCTAAAAATCTGGCAGCCATCTCAAATTTAAAAATCTTGTGGCCATCTCGAATCTAACATCTGGTGGCCATCTCCAATCTAAAAATCTGGAGGCCATCTCAAATCTAAAAAATCTGGCAGCTATCTCGAATATAAAAATATGGTGGCCATCTCGAATCTAAAAATCTGGCGGCCATCTCGAATCCAAAAATCTGGCGGCCATCTCGAATCCAAAAATCTGGCGGCCATCTCGAATCTAAAAATCTGGTGGGCATGTCGAATCTAAAAATCAAGCGGCCATCTCAAATCCAAGAATCTTGCGACCATGTTGAATATAAAAATCTGGAGGCCATCTCGAATCCAAAAATCTGGCGGCCATCTCGAATCCAAAAATTTGCGCGCCATCTCAAATCTAAAAATCTGGCGGTCATCTCAATCCAAGAATCTTGAGCCCATCTCAAATCTAAATATCTGGTGGCCATCTCGAATCTAAAAATCTGGTGGCCATCTCGAATCTAAAAATCTGGTGGCCATCTCGAATCTAAAAATCTGGTGGCCATCTCAAATAAAAATCTGGCGGCTATCTCGAATAAAAAAATCTGGCGGCCATCTCGAATCTAAAAAATCTGGCGGCCATCTCAAACCCAAAAAATCTGGCGGCCATCTCGAATCTAAAAATCTGGCGGCCATCTCAAATCCAAAAATTGCGCCATCCGATCTAAAAATCTGGCGGCCATCTCAAAACTAAAAATCTGGCGCCATCCGAATCAAAAATCTGGCAGCTATCTCGAATCTAAAAATCTGGCGGCCATCTCGAATCTAAAAACCTGGCACCATCTCGAATCTAAAAACGGCGGCCATCTCGATCGAAAAATCTGTCGGCCATCTCGAATCGAAAAATGGCGGCCATCTCGAATCTAAAATCTGGCGGCCATCTCGAAATCTAAAAATCTGGCGGCCATCTCGAATCTAAAAATCTGCGGGCCATCTCAAATCTAAAAATCTGGCGGCCATCCCGAATTAAAAATCTGGCAGCTATCTCGATCTAAAATCTGGCGGCCATCTCGAATCTAAAACCTGGCACCCATCTCGAATCTAAAAATCTGACGGCCATCTCGAATCTAAAAATCTGGCGGCCATCTTGAATCGAAAATCTGGCGGCCATCTCGAATCTAAAAATCTGGCGGCCCATCTCGAATCTAAAAATCTGGCGGCCATCTCGAATCTAAATCTTGCTGCCATCTCGAATCTAAAATCTGGAGGCCATCTCGAATCTAAAAATCTGGCGGCATCTCAAATACAAATTGGTGGCCATCTCGAATCTAAAAATCTGGCGGCCATCTCGAATCTAAATATCTGGTGGCCATCTCGAATCTAAAAATCTGGTGGCCATCTCGAATCTAAAATCTGGCGGCCATCTCGAATCTAAAAATCTGGCGGCCATCTCGAATCCAAAAATGGTGCGGAAATCTGCAATCTCGGTACATTAAATTCTCTTTCTAAACCATAAATACTTCATCTCATTCAAAACTCCCAATCTCAACTCAAAATCTGCCCATCTCATCATCTCAAATCTTTACATCTGCTCTCCAATCTACATCAAATCTTCCTCATCTCCATCTCAAAATCTCAACACCAATCTTCTTCCTAAACAATCGCTCCATCTCCTCTAAAAAATCGCGGTATCCCTCTCACTCCTCAATCTGCCCCCCAACATCCACCAACATCTCTCCTCATCCTCTACCTCCGCCCCTCTCCCCAAAACCCATCCGAACCAATCTGCGCCTCTCTCTCACATCTCTCCTAAAACTCGGCCATCTCATCAACTCTCACTGGCCCCTCCTCCTGCGCCCCAACCCCCCCCACCCCCACCAATCAACACCACCCCCCCCCCCCCCCCCCCCCCCCCCTCCCAAAACCGGCCTCCAACGGCCCCCCCAATCCCCCCCCCCCCCCCCCATCTACATCTGGCGGCCTCCTCAATCCCCACCACCTCCATCCTCCCCCCCATCGCCATCCCTCCTCCTCGAACCTCCCTTCCTCTTCTCCTAAAATCTCCCTCCATCTCGCCCCCTCTGTGCTCCGCCATCTCATCCACCACCGCCTTCTCTATCTCCTGACGGCCATCTCTCAAAACTGTGGCCATCTCATCTAAACTCCATCTCAAATCTAAAAATCTGGTGGTCCATCTCAAATCTAAAAATCTGGCAGCCATCTCGAATCTCAAAAATCTGCGGCCATCTCAAATCTAAAAATCTGGCAGCCATCTCGAATCCAAAAATCTGGTGGCCATCTTCAAATCTAAAAATCTGGCAGCCATCTCGAATCCAAAATCTGGCAGCCATCTCAAATCCAAAATCTGGCGGCCATCTCAAATCTAAAAATCTGGTGGCCACTCGTAAATCTAAAAATTCTGCGTGGGCCATTTCGAATTCAAAAATATGGCGGCCATCTCGAATCTGAAAATCTGGTGGCCATCTCGAATCCAAAAATTGGGGCCATGTCAAATCTAAAAATCTGGTGGCCATCTCAAATCTAAAAATCTGGCAGCCATCTCGAATATAAAAATCTGGTGGCCGTCTCAAATCTAAAAATCTGGCAGCCATCTCGAATCCAAAAATCTGGCAGCCATCTCAAATCCAAAAAATCTGGCGGCCATCTCAAATCTAAAAATCTGGTGGCCATCTCGAATCTAAAAATCTGGCGGCCATCTCGAATCCAAAAATCTGGTGGCCATCTCGAATCTAAAAATCTGGCGGCCATCTCAAATCTAAAAAATCTGGCGGCCATCTCGAAGCTAAAATCTGGTGGCCATCTCGAATCTAAAAATCTGGCGGCCATCTCAAATCCAAAAAATCTGGCCGGCCATCTCAAATCTAAAATCTGGCGGTCATCTCAAATCCAAGAATCTTGAGCCCATCTCAATCTAAAAATCTGGTGGCCATCTCGAATCTAAAAATCTGGTGGCCATCTCAAATCTAAAAATCTGGTGGCCATCTCAAATACAAAAATCTGGCGGCTATCTCGAATATAAAAATCTGCGCGGCATCTCAAATATCAAAAATCTGGCGGCCATCTCAAATAATAAAATTTCTGCGGCCATCTCAAATCCAATAAATCTGGCGGCCATCTCGAATCTAAAAATCTGGCGGCCATCTCAAATCCAAAAAATCTGGCGGCCATCTCAAATCTAAAAAATCTGGTGGCCATTTCGAATACAAAAATATGGCGGCCATCTCAAATCCAAAAATCTGGTGGCCATCTCGAATCCAAAAATATGGTGGCCATGTCAAATCTAAAAATCTGGTGGCCATTTCGAATACAAAATATGGCGGCCATCTCAAATCTGAAAATCTGGTGGCCATCTCGAATCCAAAAATTTGTGGCCATGTCAAATCTAAAAATCTGGTGGCCATCTCAAATCTAAAAATCTGGCAGCCATCTCGAATATAAAAATCTGCGGCCGTCTCTAATCTAAAAATCTGGTGGCCATCTCGAATCCAAAAATCTGGTGGCCATCTCAAATCTAAAAATCTAGCGGCCATCTCAAATCCAAAAATCTGTGGCCATCTCGAATCCAAAAATCTGGTGGCCATCTCAAATCTAAAAATCTGGCGGCCATCTCAAATCCAAAAATCTGGCGGCCATCTCAAATCCAAAAATGTGGCGGCCATCTCATCTCTAAAAATCTGGCGGCCATCTCGAATATAAAAATCTGGCGCCATCTCAAATCTAAAAATCTGGCGGCCATTTCGAATCCAAAAATCTGGCTGCCATCTCAAATCTAAAAATCTGGGCCATCTCAAATCTAAAATCTGGCAGCCATCTCGAATCCAAAAATCTGGTGGCCATCTCAAATCTAAAAATCTGGCAGCCATCTCGAATCCAAAATCTGGTGGCCGCTCAATCTAAAAATCTGGCGGCCATCTCGAATCCAAAAATCTTGGCGGCCATCTCAAATCCAAAAATCTGGCAGCCATCTCAAATCCAAAAATCTGGCGGCCATCTCAAATCTAAAAATCTGGCGGCCATCTCGAAGCTAAAAAAATCTGGTGGCCATCTCGAATCTAAAAATCTGGCGGCCATCTCAAATCTAAAAAATCTGGCACCCATCTCAAATCTAAAAAAATGTTGTGGCCATTTCAAATCTAAACATCTGGTGGCCATCTCCAATCTAAAATCTGGAGGCCATCTCGAATCTAAAAATCTGGCGGCTATCTCGAATATAAAAATATGGTGGCCATCTCGAATCTAAAAATCTGGCGTCCATCTCGAAATCTAAAAATCTGGTGCCATCTCGAATCTAAAAATCTGGCGGCCATCTCGAATCCAAAAATCGGTGCCATCTCGAATCTAAAAATCTGGCGGCCATCTCAAATCTAAAAATCTGGCACCATCTCAAATCTAAAAATCTTGTGGCCATCTCGAATCTAAACATCTGGCTGGCCATCTCAATCTAAAAATCTGGAGCCATCTCGAATGTAAAATCTGGCGGCTATCTGAATATAAAAATATGTTGGCCATCTCGAATCTAAAAAATCTGGCGGCCATCTCGAATCTAAAAATCTGGGGCATCTCGAATCTAAAAATCTGGCGGCCATCTCGAATCTAAAAATCTGGCGGCCATCACGAATCTAAAAATCTGGCAGCCATCTCGAATCCAAAAATCTGGCGGCCATCTCGAATCTAAAAATCTGGCGGCCATCTCAAATCCAAAAAATCTGGGGCCATCTCAAATCTAAAAATCTGGCGGCCATATCAAATCTAAAAATCTGGCGGTCATCTCAAATCCAAGAATCTTGAGCCCATCTCGAATCTAAAAATCTGGTGGCCATCTCAAATCTCAAAATCTGGTGGCCATCTCAAATATAAAATCTGGCAGCTATCTCGAATATAAAAATCTGGCGGCCATCTCAAATATAAAAATCTGGCGGCCATCTCAAATATAAAAATCTGGTGGCATCTCGAATCTAAAAATCTGGCGGCCATCTCAATCTAAAAATCTGGCGGCCATCTTGAATTCTAAAAATCTGGCGGCCATCTCGAATCTAAAAATCTATGGCGGCCATCCGAATCAAAATCTGGCGGCTATCTCGAATCTTAAAAATCTGGCGGCCATCTCGAATCTAAAAACCTGGCACCCATCTCGAATCTAAAAATCTGGCGGCCATCTCAAATCTAAAAATCTGGCGGCCATCTCAAATCTAAAAATCTGGAGGCCATCTCAAATCTTAAAATCTGGTGGACATTTCGAATATAAAAATCTGGTGGCCATCTCAAATCCAAAAATCTGGGCCATCTCGAATCCAAAAATATGGTGGCCATGTCAAATCTAAAAACCTGGTAGCCATCTCAAATCTAAAAATCTGGCAGCCATTCTCGAATATAAAAATCTGGCGGCCATCTCAAATCTAAAAACTGGCGGCCGTCTCTAATCTAAAAATCTGGTGGCCATCTCGAATCCAAAAATCTGGTGGCCATCTCATCTCTAAAAATCTGGCGGCCATCTCGAATATAAAAATCTGGTGGCCATCTCAAATCTAAAAATCTGGCGCCATTTCGAATCCAAAAATCTGGCTGCCATCTCAAAAAATCTTAAAAATCTGGCGGCCATCTAAAATCTAAAAATATGGTGGCCATGTCAAATCTAAAAATCTGGTGGCCATCTCAAATCAAAATCTGGCAGCCATCTCAAATCTAAAAATTGTGGCCATCTCGAATCTAAACATCTGGTGGCCATCTCCAATCTAAAAATCTGGAGGCCATCTCCAATCTAAAAATCTGGCGGCTATCTCGAATATAAAAATATGGTGGCCATCTCGAATCTAAAAATCTGGCGGCTATCTCGAATATAAAAATTGGTGGCCATCTCGAATCTAAAAAATCTGGCGGCCATCTCGAATCCAAAAATCTTGGCGGCCATCTCGAATCTAAAAATCTGGCGGCCATCTCAAATCCAAAAATCTGGCGCCATCTCAATTCTAAAAAATCTGACGGTCATCTCAAATCCCAAGAATCTTGAGCCCATCTCAAATCTAAAATCTGGTGGCCATCTCGAATCTAAAAATCTGGTGGCCATCTCAAATCTAAAATTGGTGGCCATCTCAAATCCAAAAATCTGCGTGGCCATCTCGAATCCAAAAATATGGTGGCCATGTCAAATCTAAAAATCTGGTGGCCATCTCAAATCTAAAAATCTGGCAGCCATCTCGAATATAAAATCTGGCGCCATCTCAAATCCAAAAAGTTGGCGGCCATCTCGTATCTAAAAATCTGGCGGCCATCTCGAATATAAAATCTGGTGGCCATCTCAAATCTAAAAATCTGCGGCCATTTCGAATCAAAAATCTGGCTGCCATCTCAAATCTAAAAATCTGGCGGCCATCTCAAATCTAAAAATCTGGCGCCATCTCGAATCTTAAAAATCTGGTGGCCATCTCAAATATAAAAATCTGGCGGCTATCTCGAATATAAAAAATCTGGCGACCATCTCAAATATCAAAATCTGGCGGCCATCTCAAATAAAAACGGGCGGCCATCTCAAATCCAAAAATCTGGCGGCCATCTCGAATCAAAAAAATCGGCGGCCATCTCAAATCCAAAAATCTGGCGGCCATCTCAAATCTAAAAATCTGGAAGGCCATCTCAAATCTTAAAATCTGTGGCCATTTCGAATACAAAAATCTGGCGGCCATCTCAAATCCAAAAATCTGGTGGCCATCTCGAATCCAAAAATATGGTGGCCATGTCAAATCTAAAAATCTGGTGTCCACAAATCTAAAAATCTGGCAGCCATCTCGAATATAAAAATCTGGCGGCCATCTCAAATCTAAAAATCTGGCGGCCGTCTCTAATCTAAAAATCTGGTGGCCATCTCGAATCCAAAAATCTAGTGGCCATCTCAAATCTAAAAATCTGGCGGCCATCTCAAATCCAAAAATCTGGCTGCCATCTCAAAATCCAAAAATGGCGGCCATCTCATCTCTAAAAATCTGGCGGCCATCTCGAATATAAAAATCTGGTGGCCATCTCAAATCTAAAAATCTGGCGGCCATTTCGAATCCAAAAATCTGGCTGCCATCTGAAATCTAAAAATCTGGTTGCCATCTCAAATCTAAAAATCTGGCAGCCATCTCGAATCTAAAAATCTGGCGGTCATCTCAAATCCAAGATCTTGAGCCCATCTCAAATCTAAAAATCTGGTGCCATCTCGAATCTAAAAATCTGGTGGCCATCTCAAATCTAAAAATCTGGTGGCCATCTCAAATATAAAAAATCTGGCGGCTATCTCGAATATAAAGATCTGGCGCCATCTCAAATCTAAAAATCTGGTGCCATTTCGAATATAAAAAAATTGGTGGCCATCTCAAATCCAAAAATCTGGCGGCCATCTCGAATCCAAAAATCTGGCGGCCATCTCGAATCTAAAAATCTGGTGGCCATCTCAAATCCAAAAAATTTGGCGGCCATCTCAAATCTAAAAATCTGGCGGGTCATCTCAAATCCAAGAATCTTGAGCCCATCTCAAATCTAAAAATTGGTGGCCATCTCGAATCTAAAAATCTGGTGGCCATCTCAAATCTAAAAATCTGGTGGCCCATCTCAAATATAAAATCTGGCGGCATCTCGAATATAAAATCTGGCGGCATCTCAAATCTAAAAATCTGGTGGCCATTCGAATATAAAATCTGGCGGTCATCTCAAATCCAAGATCTTAGCCCATCTCAAATCCAAAAATGTGGCGGCCATCTCATATCTAAAAAATCTGGCGGCCATCTCGAATATAAAAATCTGGTGGCCATCTCAAATCTAAAAATCTTGCGGCCATTTCGAATCCAAAAATCTGGCTGCCATCTCAAATCTAAAAATCTGGGGCCATCTCAAATCTAAAAATCTGGCAGCCATCTCAAATCTAAAAATCTGGTGGCCATCTCAAAATATAAAAAATCTGGCGGCTATCTCGAATATAAAAATCTGGCGGCCATCTCAAATATCAAAATCTGGCGGCCATCTCAAATAAAAATCGGGCAGCCATCTCAAATCCAAAAAATCTGGCGGCCATCTCTAATCTAAAAAATCTGGTGGCCATCTCCGAAATCCAAAAATGTTGTGGCCATTCTCAAATCTAAAAATCTGGTGGCCATCTCAAATCTAAAAAATGCTGTGGCCATCTCAATCTAAAAAATCTTGCGGCCATTTCGAATCCAAAAATCTGGCTGCCATCTCAAATCTAAAAATCTGGCGGCCATCTCAAATCTAAAAATCTGGCAGCCATCTCAATCTAAAAATCTGGTGGCCATCTCAAATAAAATCTGGCGCGATCTCGAATATAAAAATCTGGCGGCCATCTCAATAAAAATTCTGCAGGCCATCTCAAATAAATCGGGCCGGCCATCTCAAATCCAAAAAATCTGCGGCCATCTCTAATTGGCCATCTCTCTCTTTGCCAGATTTTTAGTTCAATATGTCCACTGACATTTTCATTCAAGGACTTTTCATGTTTGATTCACAGAAACACTTCAAAATAAATAAATTGAAAACAATCACGCATCATACACATATCTACATCGACTTGTTATGGTTTTATAGTTGTCTGGTGTGTAGCCAAATTAATTCACGAAAAAGTACATGTTCCGATTCTTTTTATTGCTCTAACCAACAAAACTATATCTACTCACAAAGAAATATCATGACGTGGATCATATACCCGACATGTCACCAAAACACACTCACGAGGCCGATTAAAAATACAATCCACAGTTCAAAACAACTATATTTAAATGTATGGCAACATACTAAAAACTACACACTTGGTGCGTATTCAAATTATTCGCTGTGCCATCTTTTGATATACATCTACAGGAAACATTTATTTAAATACACAGATTTACACGTGTGGGGTGTGGACTCACCAGCGCTGGTTTGGTCTTGCTCTGATATGGCCACTCCCTGGTCCAACTCCCCACAAGCGAAATCAGAGAAAACATCACACAGTGTCACCCATCAAGAATTGTCGTCGCATACCATGGCTTCAGGACTTTAGTTCACATCCGAATTTGCAAGCACATGAAAGCCATCGTCACAAATGAAAAGCGTCACGGAAGCGGGAAACGGTAGCACAGCACTCAGCGCTGTGGCTCGGTTATAAAAACAAATTATCGATTCAGACAATGGTGCAAGTTGGACATGAAGATATGGATTTTTATCGGGATGTTTGAAAACATAACAAACAAGCTCGAATGAGCTAAGATCCTCGTCCTCTTAATGATCGTCCATTAAAACTCAAATTGACGTCATTGCGTATGTATCAGGTTTGCATAAATTACCTGTGCTAATGCCCGGCTTGATTCCCGCAAACAAAATTCAAACAGCTTGCCTAGTTTCGGAGATAATGGATTTCCATTAGCGGCGATATTATGACGTCAACTTTTTTTCTAGGAAGAATTTCCAAAATCGGAGATCGTTTCTGTCTGCGCAGGGTATTTTTACATACAAGCGCCAAGTTTCAGGAAGTTTCGATGAAAACTGTAGGCTGTGAAACAAAAAA
>CM068967.1:12958745-12977433 GCA_035128595.1 Eptatretus atami | reverse complement strand
TGTCGGAGCCCGAGGAGAATCATTTGCTTCGCCTGCCTCGCCGCCTCCTCGCTTGTTTTTGCCAATCGTGCTGGCGTCTGCGCTCCACTCCTGGTGCCTTCGTCCTTGACACCACGTGGAAGCTGCGGGTTTGAGTCCTGCCACTGAGCCAGATCGTCAAAGACCGCACGAGGCGGACAGGTCCAAGCACAGGCTCTGGTCTCCAGCTCACCTTTCTCGAGCTGGAAGCCTTCAATAAAGACCCGACGGGGTCCATTTCTTTGGGTGTGGTGTGTGTGTGTGTGTGTGTGTGTGTGTGTGTGTGTGTGGTGTGTGTGTGGGCTTGTCTGATAAGTAGAATTGAGAATGCTTTTGCTCACTGTATTTCCTGCCTGATATTCGGATAACTCTGCCCTTACGTGCTTCGCGCCCTGAAAATTTCTTGTAAATAATTTCCTATTGTTGAATGTCCCAGCTCGTTCCCTGTCATTTCTTTTATTGGCTTAGCACGGTGCATGTTGAGGAATACCAAGGCAGTAAATTATTCATTTGGACCGACGGGCCTCGGTAACCATCCGCTCGGTTACACACGGTTTGGGCACGGTAACGGCTCGTCCCGCTCGAGGTCTGTCGAGGGTGTGAATTCCCCGGGCTTTGCCGCATGGGTACTTAGGTATATTGAAGTTTGACAATTAACCCTACCCCACGTGGTCGAATTATTGGCGATTCATGGTCCTGTAAGGGACCGTGCCTTCCGGACTTATCCGAGGGTCACGACCTAAATTCCGGTGTGTTCGGTGGAGCCGACTCTCCTGCTCCCCCTAGCGGTCGCGCTCGCCACCGAGACCCGGTGTAACAGGATAAGTCGCCCTCTGGCCAACTCCCCCCCCGGGGGGGTACTTGTCCTACGATAAGTCTCCCCCCTCCCTGGATAACTTCATATTTTAGTCATTTATTTTATTTATTTCCTTGAATATTAAAATGTTTACACCAACATTAGGAACACATTAGTTTGAGAAAGGATGAAGTTTGTATAGTAGAAATACAATTGGCATGAGGGTTGAGGGGGGGGACTTGTCCAGGGGGGGTAGTTAAACTGTTACACCAGCCCCACAACAATATGTATGTATGTATGTATGTATGTATGTTCCCGAAATACAGGCAAAATGGTACAAGATAGCGCAAAAATTTTCGGCTCACCTTACTCACCATTCACCTGCGGTGTGCAATATCAAGTTTCGTTAAAATCCGGCAACGAAAAAATTATTAAAAAATCAATTCCCGATTCAGTCAAGTACTCTTTGGGAGTATTTGATCAATGCAAACAACCTCAGCAGTATAGTTTGCTGGAGCTATCTTTTTATTTTTTCTTGAAATTAATTTTTTTTTTCATCAACCGCTGTCACAACGGGAACCTCGGGTTTACGGGTCGTCTAGTATTATATAAAATCGGAGTCTCATGGAAAAGCGAGAGAATGGAAGGGAACAAAATGGAAAGGGGGAAACACTAACAGTTGAGTAGAAGTGAGAGTGAGATCAAGGGGAGAGGGAGAAGCACACATGGGGGTGAACAATCTGGACACAAGCTAAATGAAAAACAGAAAAAAGAGGAAGGGGGAATAGAAAGTGGGAATGAAACAGAAAAGGAACAAACCAATGGACAATTAACAAACAGAGGTGAGGGAGAAGGGAAATAGGAGGTGGCGGGAGAATCCAGAAAGGGCACCAACCTATCTGCATTGCGAAAATAAGGCCTACACACTCAGCTTCACCCTGGAAGATCCCAAATGATGCTGTGGGCCTTGCTTTAAACAGCATCAAGAAAGGCAAAGTACGAGGCAGGGGCACCAGCTCAAAGGGGAGAGCAGTACTCCATCAAGCTGCGAATGAAGACATTGTAGGTTGTAAAAAGTTCAGATTGGCCAAGGAAAGACCTTGCACGACGAAAGATGCTCAGTCTATGGTTCGCTTTGGAGGCCATCTTCGAAATGTGGTCTGTCCATGAAAGATCATGGCTGATGGTGAGGCCCAAAAGTTTGAGTGAGTTTACCTCTTCGAGTTATTTATTTAGTAAGTATATGGGAGGGTTTGCCAGACGGTCCTTTCAGAGACAGGGTGAGCATGTGGAATTTGTCAGAGGTTGAAAGACATATTCTAAGTGTTGGACCAGCTGGTAATTCTATCAAGGTCTGCAGAGAGGGAAGTTGCTGCTCCCTGCCTGCCTCAAGGATGAGAAACAAGAGTGAGAATTGCTTTGCAATACATGTCCCCTACCGGTCCCAATGAATGTTCGGGTTCGGGAGAACAAAATTTGTTTGCATTTAACGTACGCACAAGCCAATACTGCAAACAAAATGAAGAAGAAGAAACTGCCTAACTCACTTGGGTTAGGCTTGTGCTTGGGTCCATTCGGCAGAAATAAAAGGAAAAGCAATTTTCGTTTACCGATATCTTTTGGAGACTCAAAACCAAAAGACAAGTAGGATAACAAACCGGAGAGGAAAATTAGTTTTCTTTAACGCACGCTGGAGCCGATACCGGACCCGAAATGAAGAAGAAGAAACTCGAATGCACCAGCTTTTGTTCATTTCTAGGCCTTGCCTATTTCACTATAAAAACAATCCAATGTACATTCATGAAGCAAATACATGCGAACGGTTATGTACATATATAATACATCATGGTTATATACCTGGGACCATTCCCATTGCAATGGAGCATGGGCAAACACGCAGGCCTAAGGCCTGAGGCCTGCCGATCTGTACTGCTTCATAACCCAATGTATTGCACATACATGAAGCAAAAACATGTTCGGCTTATGTGCATATATAATACATCATGGTTATATACCCGGGATCATTCCAATTGCACCGGTACATGGACTAACACCCAGGCCTAGGGCCCGAGGCCTGGCTGATCTCTGCTGCTTCATGCAATGGCGGCGCATGTTTTTATTGGCGGTGGAGTCAGGCCGGCTGTCCAGCCAATAGGTGTAAAGCAGTGGGGTGGGGTCAGGGTGGCTGAACACTGACCCATGTATAATACGAGATATTTTCCAAGTTTAAAAAGGGCATAACTCAGAAAAATTGATGAAACACCCTGAAACTCAAACTTGTTCTCTGACTTATAATAAAGCCATGTACCAAGTTTCAGTTGAATATGTTAAAGGGTATGGGGAAAAAAAAGTCTTGAAAAACCACAGGTGGGACGGACAGATGGAGACAGAGAAAGAGCAAATCGATAATCCAGTTGGGAACTAATAATGCGGCAGGGGGTGGAATCGTCAGCAACAAGAAAGGCAGAATTTTCCAGCGAATCAGAAAGATCATTGATGATGAAGAGGAACAACACTGGACCCAAGACACTGCCTTGGGGCACTTCAGCCTTGACAGGGAGGAGATGAGAGGATCCCGTTAAGAGTGACACGCCGACTATGGGAGTAGAAGAAGTCAATAAATGTGCGAATTTGGCTCTGGCTGCCATAGGCAGAGAGGTTGGAGAGCAAGGTGGGATACCAGACTGCATTGAAAGCTCGAGACATGTCCAGAGAGATGGCCCTGATTTCATGTTTAATATTGAATCCCTCCAACCATTGTTGGGTGAGTAGAAGCAGCATGCTCGAGGTAGAGTGACCAGGTCTGAATCCGAAATCTAAAAATAAAAGGGAGGATTTTCCTTGGAGAAAAGTAAGGATTCGATGTGAACTGCAGTGATGCATTCCATGACCTTGCTTGTGATTGGAAGCAACCTTATAGGCCTGTGGTTAATGCGATCAGTTTTTGCACGCTGTTTGTGTATTACAGTGATGCCGACTTACTTCCAGGCAGACGGAAACGGAGCCAGAGAGATTGATCGGGTGAACAGAACAGAAAGTGGATGAGCAAGAGCAGCCTAACAGGTTTTTAAGATACATTGACTGATGCCGTCTAGGCCTGTTGCAGAATCAGAGTCAAGGTTTGCCAGAAACCTCTCCACCTTCTCAGGTGAGAAAGACAGTATCCAGGACCAGTGTGACCACTCCTTGGCTTTTTTCACAAGATCTTGGCTATTTGTTGTTCACCTTGGCGTCTTGGTTTTCTATTATCATCGCTTTTCCGAAACCTTGTGAATTCTTGGCTTTTTTCATTGGGTCACCTTGGCATTGATGAAAATGAGGAGTGGTCACACTGTCCAGGACCAGTTGGGTACAAGAAGGTAGGTTATATTTTTGGAATGAGGAGTTGTATACCAAGATTTAGAAGCAAACAGAATTGAGGTATTTGGCCTTGTCACGGAGAGTCGGCTGTGGTGCCATTTAAAGAGAGGGATGGGATGGAAGGGGAGCATACTCCAGAGACAAACTTAACAATGTCCCATGAGGTCAGTCTTTGCAGTCACTTTGGTCTTCAGAATCCAAGGTCATCACAAGGTTGCTCACGTTTACCCTGTAATTGCATGGGGGAAAAAATGGTCAATGCTTTGAGACATGGCAGCCAATACAAAACAGGTGACAGTGCAAACTGCACTGACCTCACGTCAGGAGCTACTCATCGATGGTGTACTTCCATGTCAGGAGGATGTTGTACATGATACCTCTGGGAAGAGGCTTTAAATGGAAGTGAAACTGATGAGAACTCTTATGGGACAAAGTCAGAAACCCAGAACCAATGTGTGTAAAACATGAAAATGTTTGGAGCTGTATAAGTCCAGCAATCACCCACTATCTACCCTGATCGCAAACATTTCAGTACAGTACTTGCACAAAAAGGGCTGAGACCATCCTCAAGTCGGAGGTTTCCATCAATCTTACAGGATGTGCAAGCCTGCACCCAGCAGCCACACACATGGGGTGAAAGGGGAGATGTGGCCCCAACTAACGGGAAACATAACCCCCTTTAATGGCACGATGGCAGGAAGGGACGTTTCTGCGCTAAATATTTAAGTTTAACAATTAATGAATTGGTGATAAAACAAAGCACAAAACACTGCACAGCAAATAATCAACCCAGTATGTACAGTCCTGTTCTACCCTCAAGGGCTTCAAGACAGCTGTTCACCACTACCTCAGGCCATCCCCCATTCATACTCATGATCTCTTTATACCCCAAATGACCCCATTCCCAAGCACTCACATTTTCCATGTCATTTTGATTTCTCTTTCTCCCAAGCCCTTGTTCATTTGTACCTTTTCATCCCTACTTTCCCCTTCCTCTTCTTGCTGTTTCATTCCGCTTGTTGTTCCCCCTCCCATTGATCTCATTCTCATTCTCACTTCTACTCTGCTATTGGTGTTTCTGCTCTCGCTCTTCCCCGAGCCTCGATCATGTTTACAAAAAGAAGGAAAACACAATTACATGCAAAATGGGACAAGATTTGAATTCTGGTAACAACAAAGGTTGTGCGTGGGATTGCAGGGTCTGCAGATGACGAAATAAACCTCAGGCTGCGAAGGAAGAAAACGAGGGGGTGGGGGTGGGATAACATCTCCACCAGTGTGGGCAAGATGGTACAGGCATGTCACATGTTCATGGAGGATGTTTCTCACCCTCAATCTATATCTCACAATTACATTTTTGAAAATTTTTGCAGGAGGTAACCGTGAACACCTCTATTGTTCAAATATGGATATCATGGCACATCCAAGGCCTCAGATCACTGGAAATTAAATAAATAAAAACGACAGAAAAAAAAATGCTTGGAATTTTTATTGGAACAATGAAGGCACTTTCAGTCCAAAATTTGGCATTTTTAACAAAGTTAAACGTATACATGTAACCATAAACTCCAAACAATGCACATCAATACATTACAAAAGTGCATTTTGACAAATATTAAAGGCTGCAGTAAGAAGATCAATTGGCCCCCAAAAAAAGGAAATCACTTTTAAACTTATAAATCACAGAATCACTGAAAATGTCAAATAAAGAATCACCAAAAAAAGCAATTTTTAAAATATCTGGTTCAAATCATATTTAAAAAAAGAAAGCCAAAAAATCATTTGTGCAGTGGCAGAGGCAGTGCAAATCGAGAGGAAGGGGGGGGGAGGGGGAAGGGGAGGGAGGGAATCACACCACGCAATCTTCAAATGATTGTGTCCGTATCACCCCTGGAGGAAACACAAGATCAAGTTACATTTTCACAATTACATTAAGCAAGTTTTAAATTACAGGAATGAGTACAGTACAACTAACTACAAGTCACATGAGCAGAGGATCTACAAAATTGGGTTTCAAGTTGGCTCATTGGAATGAGCATGCAACTTCAATCCACACCGTTTTGGGAAGACGATGGCAAACCACACGGAATATCCATTGCCTCGGAAGACGTTTCAGCATCCTATATTCTTTTAATCAGAGGAAGATACATCCTCAGCTCAATTGCAAAAAAACTCCCCCAAAAATGCCGACGATTAATATTTCAATTTGTGCCAGGCAGATATTCCGAAAAGGCCTGAAAACCTACTGGAAAAATCGTCTCCCATTAAAACACTAAAAAAATAAAATACAACTTTGAACACACAACAGGACATCAAGGAAAAGTACACATTAAAGTTGGTAAAAATTACCTCCACCAAAAGCCACTGTCTGTCCGGTTTCTCAACGTCTCCGTCGTGTAGTCAGAAAACTTAATCGGTGTCATCAGCAATGCTTTACAACTCCCACACAATATCAATTGACTTCCAACTCTCTTTTATTCCATTTCGCCTTATTATTGCAAATACATTTTGTCAAAGCGTTTTTCAATTGCAGCATTCCAGTGGCGGTGCTCCCAGCCCAACATCACGGGATTGTCGTTGTCCAATGTCCTTCCCAGCCTATCAACCGCAATTCCATCCCTTCCCATCACCAGTCTTTCTTTGATGGTTATATCCGTTAGTACATATCCATTAGGGGAGCACAGAAATAAATGGGCAGACGGGGAAAGAAGACATTATAAACAGAGTCAATTCAAAGCTTTCATCATCACCTAAAAATTCTCTATTTTCCACTTCATCTTAAGATAAAGTAAATGTGAAAATTTATACAATATATAGTTTTTTTGGTCAATATGTAATTTTGAGGTTATGATTTTGTGGAAAATATCTGCCCAATTCAAATTTGAAAACATTTCAGTTGTTTTTCGTCACATTTTTGGATTCCATTTGATTTGATGCACGACCATTCTTCGAGTGAAAGCTTTGGTCGCATCAACCGAGAAGAATCTCCAAGGTGATCGTCCCCAAAAGTACAAACAATAGTCCTTGTTTGACATGCTCATAAGAATGGAAAGAAAATGTGTTTTGAATAGTGCTCGGTTAGAGTACAGAATACAGATGCTTCTCTTTGGCAGCATTTGATGTCTACGGCCGCTGGAGAGACGTGTGGTCCCAACGCTAGACAGCCCTCAATTGCATTTAATGAGATTCAGTCTCCCATTGAATAAATTTGCATAATAGAATATTCCAGAATAGTGCTTTGCTTTCTTGCAGAAAGAGAGAAGTTTTGTCTTACCTGGTTAAAAGGTCCTATGCCAAGGTATTGGCAAGCTTTTCATCTTTTTCCATATCAGTAAACTGGAATGTGGCTGCAGTACTGTCTCTAAGTCACCAAATCCTATCCAGGCTCCTCCTGATGACTCCATCTTTGTCTATGTGGGTTCCTCCTGATACTCCAATGCTGTATTTGGTCAGTTAATTGATTACACAAATTTATATCCTGGTTAAAGTTGCACAACATAAACTTGTTGTGGAAAATTATCCAGAAAAAAAAAAATGAACAGGTTCAAGACAGTGAAATAATAAAATGTTATCCCAAAACATTAGTAGAGCTTTATCAGCAAAATATAAGTCACTACCGATAATTTACACAAGAGGAGTTCGTTAGAAAGTCTATCCCTTTTCAAAAAAAAACTCTTCCAAAGGCAGAAAACTCATCCATCTCTGGAAGGAATGTATGGTGCTGGCTGGAAACCATAGAAGAGGAGTAACATCTGTGTTCAATGGGCCATTGGAGCATTCCTTCATGGTCGAGGAAAAAAAAAAGTCAACTTCTACCGATGACGTCCTCGGTAGATTTATCATAGCAGGGCGTTCAATGATCTGAAATGATATCTTACGTCGATAATTATAGCTAAATTCAGTACTGTTCATCTATTCTTGGAAGGAAAGCAAATCATAACCAAACTTGCAAACAATTTAGATGTGTGCACTTTCAAATCAAGTTACACGAGTCAGGGTTCCAAAACTCATTTAATTGCACAATTGTTTTTGGTTATGGTATGACCTCAACTACAAGAGATAATCCTAAATATTGTTACAGTTGTGGGGGTAGATGGAGGAATTTAAGAGGGAATTTAGTATTGAATGGAGTAGTTTGGTCTGTGGACGTGTAAGAGGCATCTTGGTGAAATTAAGTAGGGAAACTGAGCTTAAGTGTTACGTGTCACCACATGAAGGGTGGTGCGGTGTTAAATAGCTAGGGTTTAAGAATAAGCTTCCCCAGTATGTAATTGCCACCACCCCCCCCCCCCCCCCCCCCCCGTGACTTTTCCCTATGTTTTTAATAACCAAAACCATGATGAGAAACAAGCAAACGTGCCAAGCAGGCAGAAGCCCGGCCTCCAAGGGTGACGGCGGGTGGAGTTACACCCCCGAGGCTGATTGATGGGCGTAACATCAGAAACTAGCAGAGCAGGCAGAAGCCCCGCCTTCCTGCATTTCGTGCGAGCAGGCCACGCCCCGGAGGCGGAGGATTGTTTGGCGTAACGTCAAAGAGAAGGTTGGTTGAACAATTTTGAGAGGAGAGTGGAGTTCAGGGAGAGCGCACACACAAAGTCGTCGATTTCGGAAAAGAGGTTGAGTGCAGAGTGAAGGACGCACGCGGTGGAGAAAGAACGTAGTTAGGAGATGGCCTACAAGAACAGGGCTTTACGGCTGGCTTTCCTTCGACGCACAAAGAGGACGGCACGATTTTTGTATTTGTGTTGAGGCGATTTGGCTCGAATGGTGAAACAAGACGCTGGCCTTGGCTCTTGGTTGGATCTTGAGGAACGGACCCCGAGCCTCGTGTATGCCAAATAGCGGGTCGGTGAGGACAATCGATGCATGAAGCAGCTGCACTGGGTCTCTGAGCCTTGGTGGAGTGCCGCTCACGGATTGCCTGGCTTACGTTTATCCTGCTACGAGAGAAGCAGCTTGGAACCATTTTGCACGCGTCTGTACGTGCTGGTGGAAGCACCTCGATTCCAAGTTCCACAAAGACTAGCTCTGGGCCAAGCTAAGTACAAGAATAAAGGAGGGGCTTTCTTTTTATTTTGTTTCCTTTTGACTGCATTTCAGTCCGTGGATAGAGGCACCTCGACTTTAGGATTTATTTACTTCGCATTATCATCATTACCTTTTGATTATTGTCCTTTGTAAATTTGTCTATTTTCATTAAATGTGTTCATTTTAAGAAGCTGTATCCGTGTATTTGTCATGGGGTTCGAGTATAACCCCCCCCCCCGTGCTGTGCTCCTCTGCCATCCCTTTTTCCACGCATGCATTAATCTCCGAGTTTTGGCTGTGGGCCTCCAAGGGAGAATTCGGATGTCCGGGGGCCGACGGTGTTAACCGCCCGTCACCACAAATTGGGTCGGGGGGGGGGGCGTTTAAACCTGGGACACCACCCCCACGACAATATAAATATACACTACATGGCCAAAAGTATGTGGATACCCCTTGTAATGAATGGATTCAGCTATTTCAGCAACACCAATTGCTGACAGGTGTATAAAATCAAGCACACAGCCATGCAATCTCCATAGACAAACATTGACAGTAGAATGGGCCATAATGAAGAGCTCAGTGACTTTCAACATGGCACCGTCATAGGATGCCACCTTTCCAACAAGTCAGTTTGTCAAATTTCTGTCCTGCTCGAGCTGCCCTGGTCAACTGTAAGTGCTGTTATTGTGAAGTGGAAACGTATTGGAGCAACAACACCTCAGCCACGAAGTAGTAGGCCACACAAGCTCACAGAACGGGACTGGCGAGTGCTGAAGCGCGTAGCGTGGAAAAAACAAAAATCGTCTGTCGCCAATTACAACACTCGCTACAGAATTCCAAACCGCCTCTGGAAGCAATGTCAACACAAGCACTGTTCGGCGAGAGCTTCTTGAAATGGGTTTCCGTGGCCAAACAGCCGCACACAAGCCCAAGATCACCGTTCGCAATGCCAAGCGTCAGCTGGAGTGGTGTAAAGCTCTCACCGCCATTGGACTCTGGAGCAGTGGAAACACGTTCTCTGGAGTGATGAATCACACTTCACCATCTAGCACTCCAACGGACGAATCTGGTTTTGGCGGATGCACGGAGAACACTACCTGCCCGAATCCATAGTGCCAACTGTAAAGTTTGGTGGAGGAGGAATAATGGTCTGGGGCTATTTTTTATGGTTCAGGCTGGGCCCCTTAGTTCCAGTGAAGGGAAATCTTAATGCTACAGCATACAATGACATGCTGGATGATTCTGCGCTTCCAAATTTGTGGCAACAGTTTGGGAAAGGCCCTTTCCCGTTTCAGCATGGTAATGCCCACGTGCACAAACCGGGGTCCGTACAGAAATGGTTTGTTGAGATCGGTGTGGACAGAACTTGACTGACCTGCACAGAGCCCTGACCTCAACCCCATGGAATACCGACTGTGAACCAGACCTAATCACCCAACATCAGTGCGCCCGGCCTCACTAATGCTCTTGTAACTGAAAGGAAGCAAATCCCACAGCAATGTTCCAACATGTAGTGGAAAGCCTTCCCAGAAGAGTGGAGGCTGTCATAGCAGCAAAGGGGGAACCAACTCCATATTAATGCCCATGATTTTGGAATGGGATGTTGGACGAGCAGGTGTCCACATACATACATACATACTTTTGGCCATGTATAAACTTATAAATAATCAAACTGAGAGAAAGGTTGCAAGAAAAGATGAAGTCTCTTTTTAAAATCACTTTCTTCAATCTCATTCTTCCTTCCAGGTATTCAAGACAGCTGTTCACCACCATCTCAAGTCATCCCCCATCCAAAATCATGATCTTTTCTACACCCGTTAAAACCACCCCCCCACCATCCCAAACTTTTGCTTACATCTCCATCATGTCTACCCCGTGCGTTCTCCCCGACCGCACCGTTACCTGTATCCCTTGTTTCTCAGTCTCCATCTACTTTCTCCCTCTGCCCTGTTGTTGGCATTTCCTCTTCTCCTGCTGTTCCCTTCATGTTGTGTTCTGATCTGTTGTGTGTCCTAGCACTACCACGAGCCTTGACCATGTATTATATATATATATTTTTAAAGTCTAAACAATAAACTAGGTGAAGCTAGGTGCTTTGCTGCACTAACTAGAGGCCAATGACACAACCCTTCATCACCAGGCCAACTGCCAAAGTCACGTCAGAGGGAAAGATGGTATTTCAGCAGTCCGATAAAACAGTCAACAACATTTTTTAGAATACCCATTCTATGAAACCAGCAAGACCAAATACAGTGTACCTTAACTAATTATTGCAGAACAGAACGTGATTTTTTTTTGTTGTTGTTTAAAGGTATTTGCAAAGTAGTAATCATAAAATTGTCAATGGAAACTGTAATTGAACGCATTGAGATACACGTTGCCAATTTTTCTGGGAAAAAAAAAAATCGTCTGCGTCGAGGAAAGCCCATTTCACCTGGCAGAGAGAAGACGCTAAGTCACTCACAGATGCTGGTAGTTGCTGGAGCGGGACTTATAGAACTTGTAGGCAAAGAAGGCAATTCCCTGCAGAGCAACGATGAGTGCCATCCCACCCACAAAGCTTGCCACGTTAAAGCTGGGGTTTGCAACTGCAACAGATCCTGCACCTACAACACACAACAAACAAACCACAGGAATTCTCTGAGATATCTTATCTGTCCTGTCAGTCATCATGTATTATGAACACCAGCACAATTGAATTAAACATAAGCAAATCAACCAAACCTGCAATGTTATTTTTACGACACATTATTACCTCCGCCAGGTGGACGGAGGTTATGTATTCTGTTTGTTTGTCTCTGAGCATGAGCAATATTCCTCAAAAAAGTTATGGACGGATGCATACAAAAAAGTGATTCTTTACCATTGAGTAATAGGGCCAATGACGATATATAGCATATTTCAAAACATTGTGAATGGATTCAGACAAAACTTGGTGGACAAGTTGGGTGGGTGTGTGACAGGGACGAAACTATTCTGTTTTGGTGAAGATCCAAATCTGGATCTGCGTATGATAATTCTTCACCATTGAGAAATGGGACCAAAAACGACATAAAGCACAATATGTCAAAAAGTTGTGGCTAAGTTATGAGAAAATTTGGTGGATGAGTTTAGGTGACAAGAACAAGCCAATTCAATTTTGTTTCAAGTTCAAATTCAGATCCTGACCATCAGTAGAATACAAAGCATAAACTAATCAGCCTGGCGGAGGTACCATTACAATGCTAAAGTGGCCATTATTTGGTTGAAATACTGGCGAAGTGACGTGGTTTGAGAATGAAGCATGAGAATGGGGGTTCGAGTACGGGTGTCAGAAAGTAAGGGTTTGGGAATGAGGTTTGAATACAGAGTTGGAAAATGAAGGCTTGGGAATGAGGAAGAGAACAATGGGGAAGGGTCCTACCAACAATCATTGACCCCGTAATGGTGGCACACAAGTGCCGCAGCATGCCGGCAAACTTCATGGACGGAAGAAGATCCCTGCACCATGTGCAGTGCTCCCTTGTCCGACTGTACTTGAAATTCCACCGTTAACCACACCCATCCCAGAAAGGAGTGATTGGCCCTTGGGCAATTGTGTCGCCACAGCCCCACACCCACCACACTGATTGACGGGCATTCTCCCATCCTCACCTCTTTTCCGTTCATATTCCTCTTGGTAGTTATGCAGTTATGCCTACTTTTCGTGGCATCTTTCCAAGTTTATGACTATTTCGAGTAGTCATGGACATTCCCACTATAAAATGCAACAGGTTAGTGTTTAAACCAAGTACGTAACTTAAACCAATTTAGAGTTAGGCTGTCAAAAAATAAAACTAAAATAATAATAGGAAGAATAATAGGAAGAATTACATACAAGCTATTTTTGGTCTATCGGTTTTGTAGCTCAGCGATGTTGTCCAAAAGTTGTTATTCGATGCAAAATCCCTTCACAGCCAACTGGGTAAGTACTTTGTACATCTATAAAGTATGTACAATTAGAATGTGTGTGCAGGTAGTTTACAAGTTTGTGTCCTGGTAGATTTTTGTTTTTTTGAGGATTAGTGGCGTATATTAAACCTATGGAGTGTCCGTGTCATCCCGACATAAAAAGTCTTCCGACTTCCTGATAAGAAATGGTTCTTCAGCAAAGGAGTCCTATCTGTCCACAAGTGTGAACCTAAGAAGAACCCATGATACCCGTATCAGTGTGTTTCCATGGTTCATCCGTTTTCCTTGCTCCCTCGTCAGGGGGTCACGTGGCTGGAAACGACGGTAAAACAGACTGGTGGTCGTGTGTGATTTGTGTTGCAGCTCCTCCATGAGCCTTAGACCTTGTTGAAAAAATGAAACAACTTGCTAACTCTTAACAAATGACAGTGGGATATTTAACGTCCACCAACTTAAGCTTGCAAACAGGACAGCCAGCTTCGTGTCCATCCTCGGTATGTGCAATTCCTACTTACTGACAGCAATCATTCTTGCTTTGACAAGGGCCATGTGAGCTTCCTCACAAAGAAAGGTCATACCTTGTGATGTTGAAGGGGAGTCCATGGTCTGAACTGTGGTGGTACCATTTATTGGAACAGAAGTAGATTGCGGCTCAGTTGGCTGAGTGGTTGTGTTCAGCGGGCCTGCAAACAACAAAATGGAGGATAAAAAAAACTATATTAAGTGATATTTCACTCTGCTTTTAACAATAACAGCTATTGACACGTTGAAGAAAAAAACATCTCACAAAGTAATTTCAGGAACAGAGACAGGTAGTCCTACTAATTATCAACTGATACTGACAGGGCAGAAAATGTCGCCGAGCGATATTTATCCTGGCTCAATACGCAAGCTGTTTCTGTAATTGAGATAAATTATCTTTTACTGACGATTCTCTTTGACAAGAACAGAAAAAGAAAAAGAAAAGAAAAAGAAAAAGAAGAAAAAGAAAAAGAAGAAGAAAAAGTAGAGGAAGAAGAAAAAGAATCAGAAGAACACTGATAAGAAGAGGAAGCAGCAGCAGCAGAAGAAACCTTGAAAAACAGAATGATTTATTTCTTTATTTTTCCCAATATACCTTGAACATTTCCTTTAGCTAAATCGTAAAAAGAAGACATCGTGAAGACATATATAGCAAGTGGGGTGGACAGCATTTGAAAACTAGAACGGCACTCGCTAGAGCGCATCGTCTCGTCTCGCACACTCATTCTCAACAAAAATACCATCGTAAACCAACACGCTACTACTATGGCCCACTGCTATTATAGACCATGTACCCCATTATGTCACATACATTACCATTAACTGTAGCTTTATTGATTGATTATATATTAGGATATTTAACCACTTTTGTGCACATCAACGCTAAATTGCGTCAATGGAGATGAATGTGAAGTTTTCAAACTATATTCCCCAAGGCTAGTCGATCATATGTACGTATGAAGTTTCGCATCGATCTGTTATGTGCTTCTGGAGAAAAATATTTTTTGCATTTTTACTTTCGATCAAATACGGCCACCAGACCATGTAACCGACGGCATCATAAATTTAATTCTTCACTCACATCGGGTCGTTTGTTCAGATATGAAGTTTCAGATTTTTCTGATAAGGATTTTGATTCAACCAATTATGGCTGGAATACCACTTCACCAATGGCGTCGTCGTCATCACCCAAAATACACCAGGGGAAGTTGATTACTCAAGCAAAGTTTCAAATTTTTTTGTTGAGCGGTTTCGGAGAAGATGGCCAATTTTTTTCCCCTTCAATCTAATATGGCTACCATACCATGTGACCTATGATGTCAGAGTTGTCAATAAAATGTTCTCCATGGGCAGTCCCTCCTATGTTTAAAGTTTTGCATCGATCAGATAAGCCGTTGCAGAGAGAAAAAAAATTCAAAGCGAAAATATGTGGATGCGGGCGGGCACAAGCACACACAGAGATACACCAATAGTCTCGCAACCCCTTCGGGGTGAGACCAATAAAAAACAAGAGCGAAGTCAATGGCATGCCAAGTCCCCACACCTTGATGCATGAACCTGTGGGTCAAATCCAAACACTCGTTACATATTTTGTGCGTCCCCCAATGCTGATTGCATGTACAAAGCTTCATATATAAAAAAGTTTTTAAATTGTGCCCGTAGTCACATTTTTTTTGGTATTTAACCTTTTGACCGAGGGGGTGGGTTACAATCAATTCGCAACACCAGAAATGATTTATAAAAATGAAATCCATCACCCACACAAAGATCCTGTCTCGACATAAGAAGAAAAAAGAAACGCCATTGGATCAGACAAATAATGAGGTCAATATAAAATAAAAACTAAAATGTAACAGAGCTGGGCATAGCAACAAAAACAGACAACCGATGGATGGGCAACAAGAATTACAAACCAGTAACCTCGAGAAAACTGGGAACAGGCAAATTAGGTTTTTGTTCAAGGTCAAGTAGCAAGTTCCAACTTTGGAAACTTTCCTGCATCAATGTAATCATTCCATTTGTTACGGAAAGCATTCCATCGATATGTATTACGTCATGTACGCCAGTATGGTGGAGCCTTATTCAATCAAAAAAAAAAAAAATCAAAAAGAAACCAGATTTAAAAAAAACAAATAATTCTGGCTGCCAGACCATGTGTCCGATCAAGTTGGAATTCAAAACATCACGACTGGATCATAACTGTGAAATTTCGCATCGAATGCTTAAGCGGCTCAAGAGAAATATTTTTTTTATTAATATTTTTGCTCAATCCAGTATGGCTGCCAGACCATGTCACTTAAATATTTGTGAATACCCTGGTATCCCCAAGGCTTAGGGAACATTTGTGTGAAGTTTCCCCTCGATCCGTCCAGCCGTTCTGGAGAAGAAAGATATTTTGTAGGTTTCAGGGTAAATCCAATATGGCTGCCAAACCATGTAACCCATGACGTCATATGTGTGTACCTTTTGTTCCTCATGGATAGATGGTCACACACATAAAGTTTAATCTCAATATGTTCAGCCATTTCAGAGAAGGTTTTTTTTTTTAACAATATGGCTGCCGAATCACGTGACCGATGACATCAATTTTTTTTTTCTGTGGACCATTTTATCCCGAGATGACCCTCAAAGATTTTCACACCGATCAGATGTAGCGTTCTACATAAATTATGAGGTCATAACAAAGGCACCTATGACATCATTATTAAAATAAATATATATATATTTTTTTAATCACTCTCATTCCCCATGAGAAGTTCTTGCTATGTGCCAAGTTTCAATTTTTTCCTTTGTGCGGTTTCAGAGACACAGGACATCGTAATTATCAATAAATCATTCCACTTGAGGAGTCACTCCGATGTTGAAATTTTGTCTCGATCTGACAAGCTGTTGTGCAGAAAAACAGTAAAGTTCAGTGCGAACAAACGCAATACCCTCTCCTTCGGCGAGGGTATTACTAAGGGGTAAAATGCAGATTCAATTTCAAAATATTTATTTGTCTCAGAGGAGAAAATGTATTCAGCAGTCCCACCTGTTGATGTATTGGAAGTTGAGAATGGGAGCTCTGTTGGCTGACTCTCATTGCTGGTGGTGGGATATCCTGCATGAAAAAGTAGTTCAGGATGAAAGTTGTAAAAATGCATTTACAACAAATGTAACATTGAGTAGCAACACTAGTTACTAGAAGGGCACTCTGATGTCGCGACATCACCAGATATGCCTCCACCCACATTATACATACTTGTACCAAGTTTGATTTAAATTCCTGACCCCAGATTCAAAATATTAAATAATTCTGGCTGCCAGACCATGCGTCCGATCAGGTTGAAATTTCAAACATACATTTTTTATGACTACTAGATCATAACTCTCACGTATCGTATCGATTGAAGCGGTGGTTCAAGAAAAATTGTTTTTTTAATTTTTCTTCAATCCAATATGGCTGCCAGACCATGTGATCTATCAATTATTCGTGAACACCCTGCTATCCCGAAAGCTTGGGGAACATGTGTGTGAAGTTTCCCCTCGATCTGTCAAGCCATTCTGGAGAAGAAGATTTTAAAGTTTTATTTATTCTTCAAAAAAAATCATAGCTGCCAAACCATGTGACCTATGACATCATAGGAGGAAATCTTTTTGTTCCTCGTGGATAGGCGACCATACATGTAAAGTTTCACCTCGATCTGTTCAGCCGTTTGAGAGAAGGTTTTTTGGCAGGTTTTTGTGTTAAAAAAACAAAAAATTATTTTTAAAAGGCTGCTGAACGACATGACCGATGACATCATCAATTCCCCCCCCCCCCCCCCCCACCACCACACAATTTAGCCCTAGATGACCCTCAAACATTTTAATACTTATTGGATAAAACATTCTACGTTTCAATTACGACATCATAATGAAGCCACCTATGACGACAACAAAAAATATATAATTTCCCCATGGGGAGTTCTTGCTATTTGCCAAATTTCAATTTCCTTTTCCTTGATGCGGTTTCAGAGACAGAGAGAGATCCAAAGTTTTTACTTTTTTCCAACATGGCTGACACACCACATGACATTTGACATCATAATTATCATTAAAACATTCTACATGAGTCGTCGCACCTATGGTGAAACTTTCATGTCAATCGGATAAGCGGTTGCGGAGAAAATTAGGACCAATGGACATACGTACGTACAGACAACCCGAAAACACAATGGCGTCGGCGGAGGCATAATAATGTGCTTCACAGCAAGACAGCTCTGTCTTAATGCCATATCCTTGTCCTTTCCCTACTGTTCACCTCAACACTTGTACAAAGTTCAAGGATCTGCACACAAAAACAAGCACATGGGAAGGAGGCAATAACATACCTGCTGACACTGTGGTAGATGCCAAGGTAGAGTTTGCTGACGTGTCAGTTCCAATGGTTGTGGTGGTGTCATTTTGTGCTGCAACAAAACGAGAAGGTAATCAGAAACTGTCTGGTAAAACCATCATTGCTTTATCCAAGCGCACGCACGCACCGAGTTATATACAATTCTGCTGCACTTCAAGGAATGTGTAGAGGGGAAGGTAGGGGTAAGTGCCATAGAATACTAGAATTCGGCAAACTTAACAACCATGTTGTTACACAACTGTTCATGTGCGTGTAGCATTCATTACATAGTCCTGTAACGTACCTTTGAGACCTTTTAGATCCATTAGACCTTTACAGAACTTTTACTTTAGACCCTTGAACCCCACAATACCCCCATTAGACCGTCAAGACCCTTTGCTATGAGCCTAGCTTTTAAACAACTTCGGATGAACTCTTTGAATGCACCAGGTAGTCAAAGACAAGGTATGTAATAAATCACCTTGCCTTTACCGAGACAAACATTACAACAACACGTCACATTTCATGGTTTTATTAGTCGTAATAATAGCTTTCATGCATGTAATGTACAATCCACTCGTGATTCTGCGTGCTACCACACATGTAATAATACTGTTACGGATCTGGAAACCATAAGCATTCAACATACAGATGTCCCAAAAGTCAGTTATGTCGTT
>CM068967.1:12944779-12958131 GCA_035128595.1 Eptatretus atami | reverse complement strand
TTGCAGAAAAGCATCCCCAAAGAATGATGTTTCCACCTCCATGCTTCACGGTTGGGATGGTGTTCTTGGGTTGTACTCATCCTTCTTCTTCCTCCAAACACGGCGAGTGGAGTTTAAACCAAAAAGCTCTATTTTGTCTCATCAGACCACATGACCTTCTCCCATTCTTCCTCTGGATCATCCAGATGGTCATTGGCAAACTTCAGACGGGCCTGGAATTGCGCTGGCTTGAGCAGAGGACCTTGCGTGCGCTGCAGGATTTTAATCCATGACGGCGTAGTGTGTACTTATGGTTTTCTTTGATACTGTGGTCCCACTCTCTTCAGGTCATTGACCAGGTCCTGCCGTGTAGTTCTGGCTGATCCCTCACCTTTCTCATGATCATTGAGTTCCACGAGGTGAGATCTTGCATGGAGCCCCAGACCGAGGAGATTGACTGTATCTTGAACTTCTTCCATTTCTAATAATTGCGCCAACATCTGTTGCCTTCTCACCAAGCTGCTTGCCTATTGTCCTGTAGCCCATCCAGCCTTGAGCAAGTCTACAATTTTGTCCCTGATGTCCTTAGACAGTCTCTGGTCTTGCCCATTGTGGAGAGGTTGGAGTCTGATTGATTAGTGTGGACAGCTGTCTTTTATGCAGATAACGAGTTCAAACGGTGCAGTTAATACAGGTAATGAGTGGAGAATGGAGAGGGATTCTAAGACAAAACTAACAGTCTGTGAGAGCCGGAATTCTTACTTTTGGAGGTGATCAAATACTTATTTCATGCAATAAAATGCAAATTAATTATTTAAAAATCATACAATGTGTATTTCAGATTTTGCTTTAGATTCCGTCTTTCACAGTTGAAGTGTACCTATGATAAAAATTACAGACCTCTACGTGCTTGTAAGTGGGAAAACCTGCAAAATCGGCAGTGTATCAAATACTTGTTCTCCCCACTGTACATACATACATACTTTTGGCCATGTATAAACTTATAAATAATCAAACTGAGAGAAAGGTTGCAAGAAAAGATGAAGTCTCTTTTAAAATCACTTTCTTCAATCTCATTCTTCCTTCCAGGTATTCAAGACAGCTGTTCACCACCATCTCAAGTCATCCCCCATCCAAAATCATGATCTTTCTACACCCGTTAAAACCACCCCCCCACCATCCCAAACTTTTGCTTACATCTCCATCATGTCTACCCCGTGCGTCTCCCCGACCGCACCGTTACCTGTATCCCTTGTTTCTCAGTCTCCATCTACTTTCTCCCTCTGCCCTGTTGTTGGCATTTCCTCTTCTCCTGCTGTTCCCTTCATGTTGTTTCTGATCTGTTTGTGGTCCTAGCACTACCACGAGCCTGACCATGTATTATATATATAATATATATAATATATATATATATATTTTTTTTTTTTTTAAAGTCTAAACAATAAGCTAGGTGAAGCTAGGTGCTTTGCTGCACTAACTAGAGGCCAATGACACAACCCTTCATCACCAGGCCAACTGCCAAAGTCACGTCAAGGGAAAGATGGTATTTCAGCAGTCCGATAAAACAGTCAACAACATTTTTAGAATACCCATTCTATGAAACCAGCAAGACCAAATACAGTGTACTTAACTAATTATTGCAGAACAGAACGTGATTTTTTTTTGTTGTTGTTTAAAGGTATTTGCAAAGTAGTAATCATAAAATTGTCAATGGAAACTTAATTGAACGCATTGAGATACACGTTGCCAATTTTTCTGGGAAAAAAAAAATCGTCTGCGTCGAGGAAAGCCCATTTCACTGGCAGAGAGAAGACGCTAAGTCACTCACAGATGCTGGTAGTTGCTGGAGCGGACTTATAGAACTTGTAGGCAAAGAAGGCAATTCCCTGCAGAGCAACGATGAGTGCCATCCCACCCACAAAGCTTGCCACGTTAAAGCTGGGTTTGCAACTGCAACAGATCCTGCACCTACAACACACAACAAACAAACCACAGGAATTCTCTGAGATATCTTATCTGTCCTGTCAGTCATCATGTATTATGAACACCAGCACAATTGAATTAAACATAAGCAAATCAACCAAACCTGCAATGTTATTTTTACGACACATTATTACCTCCGCCAGGTGGACGGAGGTATGTATTCTGTTTGTTTGTCTCTGAGCATGAGCAATATTCCTCAAAAAAGTTATGGACGGATGCATACAAAAAAGTGATTCTTTACCATTGAGTAATAGGCCAATGACGATATATAGCATATTTCAAAACATTGTGAATGGATTCAGACAAAACTTGGTGGACAAGTTGGGTGGGTGTGTGACAGGACGAAACTATTCTGTTTTGGTGAAGATCCAAATCTGGATCTGCGTATGATAATTCTTCACCATTTGAGAAATGACCAAAAACGACATAAAGCACAATATGTCAAAAAGTTGTGGCTAAGTTATGAGAAAAATTTGGTGGATGAGTTTAGGTGACAAGAACAAGCCAATTCAATTTTGTTTCAAGTTCAAAATTCAGATCCTGACCATCAGTAGAATACAAAGCATAAACAATCAGCCTGGCGGAGGTACCATTACAATGCTAAAGTGCCATTATTGGTTGAAATACTGGCGAAGTGACGTGGTTTAGAATGAAGCATGAGAATGGGGTTCGAGTACGGGTGTCAGAAAGTAAGGGTTTGGGAATGAGGTTTGAATACAGAGTTGGAAAATGAAGGCTTGGAATGAGGAAGAGAACAATGGGAAGGGTCCTACCAACAATCATTGACCCCGTAATGGTGGCACACAAGTGCCGCAGCATGCCGGCAAACTTCATGACGGAAGAAGATCCCTGCACCATGTGCAGTGCTCCCTTGTCCGACTGTACTTGAAATTCCACCGTTAACCACACCCATCCCAGAAAGGAGTGATTGGCCCTTGGCAATTGTGTCGCCACAGCCCCACACCCACCACACTGATTGACGGGCATTCTCCCATCCTCACCTCTTTTCCGTTCATATTCCTCTTGGTAGTTATGCAGTTATGCCTACTTTTCGTGGCATCTTTCCAAGTTTATGACTATTTCGAGTAGTCATGGCATTCCCACTATAAAATGCAACAGGTTAGTGTTTAAACCAAGTACGTAACTTAAACCAATTTAGAGTTAGGCTGTCAAAAAATAAAACTAAAATAATAATAGGAAGAATAATAGGAAGAATTACATACAAGCTATTTTTGGTCTATCGGTTTTGTAGCTCAGCGATGTTGTCCAAAAGTTGTTATTCGATGCAAAATCCCTTCACAGCCAACTGGGTAAGTACTTTGTACATCTATAAAGTATGTACAATTAGAATGTGTGTGCAGGTAGTTTACAAGTTTGTGTCCTGGTAGATTTTTGTTTTTTGAGGATTAGTGGCGTATATTAAACCTATGGAGTGTCCGTGTCATCCCGACATAAAAAGTCTTCCGACTTCCTGATAAGAAATGGTTCTTCAGCAAAGGAGTCCTATCTGTCCACAAGGTGAACCTAAGAAGAACCCATGATCCCGTATCAGTGTGTTTCCATGGTTCATCCGTTTTCCTTGCTCCCTCGTCAGGGGGTCACGTGGCTGGAAACGACGGTAAAACAGACTGGTGGTGTGTGTGATTTGTGTTGCAGCTCCTCCATGAGCCTTAGACCTTGTTGAAAAAATGAAACAACTTGCTAACTCTTAACAAATGACAGTGGGATATTTAACGTCCACCAACTTAAGCTTGCAAACAGGACAGCCAGCTTCGTGTCCATCCTCGTATGTGCAATTCCTACTTACTGACAGCAATCATTCTTGCTTTGACAAGGGCCATGTGAGCTTCCTCACAAAGAAAGGTCATACCTTGTGATGTTGAAGGGGAGTCCATGGTCTGAACTGTGGTGGTACCATTTATTGGAACAGAAGTAGATTGGCGCTCAGTTGGCTGAGTGGTTGTGTTCAGCGGCCTGCAAACAACAAAATGGAGGATAAAAAAAAAATATATTAAGTGATATTTCACTCTGCTTTTAACAATAACAGCTATTGACACGTTGAAGAAAAAAACATCTCACAAAGTAATTTCAGGAACAGAGACAGGTAGTCCTACTAATTACCAACTGATACTGACAGGGCAGAAAATGTCGCCAAGCGATATTTATCCTGGCTCAATACGCAAGCTGTTTCTGTAATTGAGATAAATTATCTTTTACAAGAACAGAAAAAGAAAAAGAAAAGAAAAAAAAAAGAAAGAAAAAGAAAAAAGAAGAAGAAAAAGTAGAGAAGAGAAAAAGAATCAGAAGAACACTGATAAGAAGAGGAAGCAGCAGCAGCAGAAGAAACCTGAAAAACAGAATGATTATTTCTTTATTTTTCCCAATATACCTTGAACATTTCCTTTAGCTAAATCGTAAAAAGAAGACATCGTGAAGACATATATAGCAAGTGGGGTGGACAGCATTTGAAAACTAGAACGGCACTCGCTAGAGCGCATCGTCTCGTCTCGCACACTCATTCTCAACAAAAATACCATCGTAAACCAACACGCTACTACTATGGCCCACTGCTATTATAGACCATGTACCCCATTATGTCACATACATTACCATTAACTGTAGCTTTATTGATTGATTAATATTAGGATATTTAACCACTTTTGTGCACATCAACGCTAAATTGCGTCAATGGAGATGAATGTGAAGTTTTCAAACTATATTCCCCAAGGCTAGTCGATCATATGTACGTATGAAGTTTCGCATCGATCTGTTATGTGCTTCTGGAGAAAAATATTTTTGCATTTTTACTTTCGATCAAATACGGCCACCAGACCATGTAACCGACGGCATCATAAATTTAATTCTTCACTCACATCGGGTCGTTTGTTCAGATATGAAGTTCAGATTTTTCTGATAAGGATTTTGATTCAACCAATTATGGCTGGAATACCACTTCACCAATGGCGTCGTCGTCATCACCCCAAATACACCAGGGAAGTTGATTACTCAAGCAAAGTTTCAAATTTTTTGTTGAGCGGTTTCGCAGAAGATGGCCAATTTTTTTCCCCTTCAATCTAATATGGCTACCATACCATGTGACCTATGATGTCAGAAGTTGTCAATAAAATGTTCTCCATGGGCAGTCCCTCCTATGTTTAAAGTTTTGCATCGATCAGATAAGCCGTTGCAGAGAGAAAAAAAATTCAAAGCGAAAATATGTGGATGCGGGCGGGCACAAGCACACACAGAGATACACCAATAGTCTCGCAACCCCTTCGGGGTGAGACCAATAAAAAACAAGAGCGAAGTCAATGGCATGCCAAGTCCCCACACCTTGATGCATGAACCTGTGGGTCAAATCCAAACACTCGTTACATATTTTGTGCGTCCCCCAATGCTGATTGCATGTACAAAGCTTCATATATAAAAAAGTTTTTAAATTGTGCCCGTAGTCACATTTTTTTTGGTATTTAACCTTTTGACCGAGGGGTGGGTTACAATCAATTCGCAACACCAGAAAATGATTTATAAAAATGAAATCCATCACCCACACAAAGATCCTGTCTCGACATAAGAAGAAAAAAAAACGCCATTGGATCAGACAAATAATGAGGTCAATATAAAATAAAAACTAAAATGTAACAGAGCTGGGCATAGCAACAAAAACAGACAACCGATGGATGGCAACAAGAATTACAAACCAGTAACCTCGAGAAAACTGGAACAGGCAAATTAGGTTTTTGTTCAAGGTCAAGTAGCAAGTTCCAACTTTGGAAACTTTCCTGCATCAATGTAATCATCCATTGTTTACGGAAAGCATTCCATCGATATGTATTACGTCATGTACGCCAGTATGGTGGAGCCTTATTTCAATCAAAAAAAAAAAAATCAAAAAGAAACCAGATTTAAAAAAAACAAATAATTCTGGCTGCCAGACCATGTGTCCGATCAAGTTGGAATTCAAAACATCACGACTGGATCATAACTGTGAAATTTCGCATCGAATGCTTAAGCGGCTCAAGAGAAATATTTTTTTTATTAATATTTTTGCTCAATCCAGTATGGCTGCCAGACCATGTCACTTAAATATTTGTGAATACCCTGTATCCCCAAGGCTTAGGGAACATTTGTGTGAAGTTTCCCCTCGATCCGTCCAGCCGTTCTGGAGAAGAAAGATATTTTGTAGGTTTCAGGTAAATCCAATATGGCTGCCAAACCATGTAACCCATGACGTCATATGTGTGTACCTTTGTTCCTCATGGATAGATGGTCACACACATAAAGTTTAATCTCAATATGTTCAGCCATTTCAGAGAAGGTTTTTTTTTTTAACAATATGGCTGCCGAATCACGTGACCGATGACATCAATTTTTTTTTTCTGTGGACCATTTTATCCCGAGATGACCCTCAAAGATTTTCAACACCGATCAGATGTAGCGTTCTACATAAATTATGAGGTCATAACAAAGGCACCTATGACATCATTATTAAAATAAATATATATATATATTTTTAATCACTCTCATTCCCCATGAGAAGTTCTGCTATGTGCCAAGTTTCAATTTTTCCTTTGTGCGGTTTCAGAGACACAGGACATCGTAATTATCAATAAATCATTCCACTTGAGGAGTCACTCCGATGTTGAAATTTTGTCTCGATCTGACAAGCTGTTGGCAGAAAAAACAGTAAAGTTCAGTGCGAACAAACGCAATACCCTCTCCTTCGGCGAGGTATTACTAAGGGGTAAAATGCAGATTCAATTTCAAAATATTTATTTGTCTCAGAGGAGAAAATGTATTCAGCAGTCCCACCTGTTGATGTATTGGAAGTTGAGAATGGGAGCTCTGTTGGCTGACTCTCATTGCTGGTGGTGGGATATCCTGCATGAAAAAGTAGTTCAGGATGAAAGTTGTAAAAATGCATTTACAACAAATGTAACATTGAGTAGCAACACTAGTTACTAGAAGGGCACTCTGATGTCGCGACATCACCAGATATGCCTCCACCCACATTATACATACTTGTACCAAGTTTGATTTAAATTCCTGACCCCAGATTCAAAATATTAAATAATTCTGGCTGCCAGACCATGCGTCCGATCAGGTTGAAATTTCAAACATACATTTTTTATGACTACTAGATCATAACTCTCACGTATCGTATCGATTGAAGCGGTGGTTCAAGAAAAATTGTTTTTTTAATTTTTCTTCAATCCAATATGGCTGCCAGACCATGTGATCTATCAATTATTCGTGAACACCCTGCTATCCCGAAAGCTTGGGGAACATGTGTGTGAAGTTTCCCCTCGATCTGTCAAGCCATTCTGGAGAAGAAGATTTTAAAGTTTTATTTATTCTTCAAAAAAAATCATAGCTGCCAAACCATGTGACCTATGACATCATAGGAGGAAATCTTTTTGTTCCTCGTGGATAGGCGACCATACATGTAAAGTTTCACCTCGATCTGTTCAGCCGTTTGAGAGAAGGTTTTTTGGCAGGTTTTTGTGTTAAAAAAACAAAAAATTATTTTTAAAAGGCTGCTGAACGACATGACCGATGACATCATCAATTTCCCCCCCCCCCCCCCCCCCACCACCACACAATTTAGCCCTAGATGACCCTCAAACATTTTAATACTTATTGGATAAAACATTCTACGTTTGCAATTACGACATCATAATGAAGCCACCTATGACGACAACAAAAAATATATATATTCCCCATGGGAGTTCTTGCTATTTGCCAAATTTCAATTCCTTTTCCTTGATGCGGTTCAGAGACAGAGAAGATCCAAAGTTTTTACTTTTTCCAACATGGCTGACACACCACATGACATTTGACATCATAATTATCATTAAAACATTCTACATGAGTCGTCGCACCTATGGTGAAACTTTCATGTCAATCGGATAAGCGGTTGCGGAGAAAATTAGGACCAATGACATACGTACGTACAGACAACCCGAAAACACAATGGCGTCGGCGGAGGCATAATAATGTGCTTCACAGCAGACAGCTCTGTCTTAATGCCATATCCTTGTCCTTTCCCTACTGTTCACCTCAACACTTGTACAAAGTTCAAGGATCTGCACACAAAAAACAAGCACATGGGAAGGAGGCAATAACATACCTGCTGACACTGTGGTAGATGCCAAGGTAGAGTTTGCTGACGTGTCAGTTCCAATGGTTGTGGTTGGTGTCATTTTGTGCTGCAACAAAACGAGAAGGTAATCAGAAACTGTCTGGTAAAACCATCATTGCTTTATCCAAGCGCACGCACGCACCGAGTATATTACAATTCTGCTGCACTTCAAGGAATGTGTAGAGGGGAAGGTAGGGTAAGTGCCATAGAATACTAGAATTCGGCAAACTTAACAACCATGTTGTTACACAACTGTTCATGTGCGTGTAGCATTCATTACATAGTCCTGTAACGTACCTTTGAGACCTTTTAGATCCATTAGACCTTTACAGAACTTTTACTTTAGACCCTTGAACCCCACAATACCCCCATTAGACCGTCAAGACCCTTTGCTATGAGCCTAGCTTTTAAACAACTTCGGATGAACTCTTTGAATGCACCAGGTAGTCAAAGACAAGGTATGTAATAAATCACCTTGCCTTTACCGAGACAAACATTACAACAACACGTCACATTTCATGGTTTTATTAGTCGTAATAATAGCTTTCATGCATGTAATGTACAATCCACTCGTGATTCTGCGTGCTACCACACATGTAATAATATACTGTTACGGATCTGGAAACCATAAGCATTCAACATACAGATGTCCCAAAAGTCAGTTATGTCGTAAGTATGTGTGTAGTCAGATCCCTTTCCTTTTGTCTAGTGGGAGAATCAAAGGCGTGCGTTGCAATTTTTTAAGTTAGGTTATTAAATCTTTACAATCCAACAAACCCTCCAACAAGCCATCTAACAAGCATCCTATCTGCATGACCCCTCGGCCTATCACGATCCACCACCAACCAGCTGCTTTCTCGCACCCTGACGTGCCAAGGCAAGATCTCGCGGTTCCGTTTCTCGGCTCCCACGAATGTTGTAACTCTTTCACGACAACCTTTGCAACATTGATACTGTTACTCGTCAAGTATGAACCCAGTGGAAGAATGGCTGGGGTTTCCGGCAGGGCCAAGGTCCGCCCCGGAAAGGTATGCCGTGGTACCCTGTCCAATCAAAGGCGGACAGTGAGGTGTGTTCACCAAGGCCCATCCCGCTGAGGGAGGTCCATAAATTCCCGAGCACTCTCTGAGGCAGGGGTCTTTTTTGGGGTCTTGGAGAGTTTTTGGTGAGTCTTGGAGGGTTTTTGCTGTCACGAAGGTCGTCGAGGCGGTGAACGTATCTCTGCTGGCCCTCTACAAGGAAGGAAAGAGCGACCCCGACCCCCTCCATGGACCCCGGCCATTCACCACCCAAGCTCCGCCATGAACTGCGAGTCCCACACGTGCGACTGGGGACCAAACCAGCGACCACTGGCAGGTGCCGCAGCACGAGTACCCCCTTCTCCGACGGCCAGGTACCCATCCGAACTCTGACCCCCGCTTGTCTCTCTCTTCGGCTGCGAGGATCCAATAAAGAACTGGGTTTCTTTTCACTTATGTGTGTTGTCTGCGGTGGCCCATCTTTAAGTAGAACTGAATAAGTGTTTTTGATCATTGTAAATACTTCTTGCATATTCACGTTAAGTCTTGCTTTGCGTCTTCATTACTGTAAATAAAACTTGTTAGAAATGTTCGTTTCCGTCCCTTCTTGAATTGGTCCAGCATGGTTCGGATCTGAGTTTAGGTGGGGTTTTATCCCGATAATTCGTTCATTCCAGCCGGCACGGCTTTGGCAGTTCCGTCCGGCTGCACCCGAACCGCAGTCGGTAGAGTGACCCGGTTCGAGCAAGACGTGCCGAGGGCGTGGTTTCCCCGGTCGTCGAAATCATGTAGTTAATTAGGTAAATTGGTTTTAGACAAATAGACCCTGCACTACGCGGTTGAAATATTGGCGACCACGGTCGGTTAAACGACCCGCCGGCTCGCGGAGTTATCCGAGCGACGGCCTACAATTCCGGGGAGTTTGGTGGGAGACGACCAAACTTGTTTGGTTTCAGACCAAATTTGACCTCAAAAATAATTGGTGGTTGAATTCAATGAGCAAATATGCAACTCCTCTTCAAATTCCAAGTCAATGGGATGAAAATTGAGGATTTTAGAAATACCTCCTTAGTTGTTGACCTTTGGCCGATGTTGACCTCAAGAATAATTGGCGAGTTGAAATCCGGGACCTGAAGTATAAATCCTCTTCAAATTTCAAGTCAATTGGTTGAAAATTGAAGGTTTTAGAAATACCACCAAAATTGTTGACCTTGGACCTATGTTGACCATTTGGCCAAAATTGACCTCAAAAATAATTGGTGGTTGAATTCAGTAAACTGATTCAAAAATCCTGTTCAAATTTATAGTCAGACGAAAATTGAGGATTTTAGAAATTGACAGATTTGTTGACCTTTGGCCTATGTTGACCTTTTGACCTCAAAAACAATAGGCTTCACACTTATGACAAACTCTACCATGTGGTGAGGTTTCATGAAGATCGGTTTTAAATTGCAACCCATCAGTGATTGACAAACAAACAGACAGAACAACAACATCGACTAACCAATATATTTGAAAAATCTTCCATTTTGCAAGTAACAAACAAACCCAAATGCAATACCATCACCTTCGTCAAGGGTAATAAATAAATGGTCATTGTGAGAAAAGGAAGAGAAATAAATATCCCCAGGTCACACCTATTATTAATGAAACAGTACCCTAGATTCATTAAGAGTTTGTATATTTATAAGAAAGACAAGGACACGATAAGAATAAACCCATCAAATGAAAACTTGGGACGCGTGATATAAACGTTTAAGCCACAACCAACCTTTTCCAAGCTGAGGGAACAGGATCCAAAAGGAACAAGATCAAAGGAGACGAAACAGAAGGGAAGAACGAGAAGAGCACTCGGTAGAGCGCGCACCTCCGCCAGGCTAAACCGTTCACGGTTTGTATCCCATCGAGAGCCCGGATATGCATCGGGACCTGAACCAAAATCTAATTGGCTTGTTCATGAAACCTACCAAACTCATCCACCAAGTTTCATCCGAATCCGTCCATAACTTTTTGAGACATTGTGCGATATATCGTATTTGGCCCCATCTCTCAATGGTGAAGAATCACTTTAAAAATTCCTGGATCCGGATTCGGATCTTCACCAAAATCTGTTCAGTTCGTCCTTGTCACACACCCAACCTGTCCACCAAGTTTCAGACAAATCCATCCACAACTTTTTGATTATATCATGCTCATAGACAGACAGGGGTGAAAACACAACCTCCTCGGTCCACCTTCGGTGGGAGATGTAGTGATGGAAAAGGCGATGAGGAGAGGAGACAAATTTAATGGAAAGTATTCCAATGGTTTTCTTCAGTTACACGACACCTTGGAACGCAGTCTTCAAATAAATAAATAAATAAATAAAGTCATGTGATGGTGAATTAATCGAAGGCCCATACTCTTTGCAGGGTGTATCACAATTGGTCGAGAAACATTTCTCGGCTCAAAGCAATCCTGGACAGATCGCCAATCCAACACAGGACACTCAACTGAAGATGGCAGGAGTTTGAAATTTGTTAAAGTTTCTGATGATAAAGTAGTCTCCTCTTGACAAAATACACCATTGTATCTTTAATGACCATTAACAACCGGTGCCGGCAGATGGGGTCCTTCGACTTAATGTCTATTTGATGGACGGCACACATTGTCATCTCGCCCTGCTGGCGAAACACCAGGGTGAATGTATAGCTGGGATTCAAACCCAGGCTCGACAGCTCAAACACAAGTGTAAATACCTCGAAGCGAACCTGCAAGCCCAATGTCACATGACAAAGTCCTTTATGGCTTTATAGGGGCTCTCTCTCTGTTAACTATCTAACAACAAAAGTGGTTCTATGATTCGGCTCTTCACATTTCAAGAGCAGAACCAAAATTTTAGAAAAACGACACCTCCTTCTTCTTATTCTTCTTCTTGCATATGGCAGCTTGGCTGCTGGGTAGCCATCATTTTGTTGGGGCATGACTGTGCCGCTAATACTGTGCCCCTCCACCAGTACATTGGTACTCATTTCACTGATCTCGGAAGGATGACAGGCTGAGTCAACTCCACCTGGTATTAATTCAGTGGAAAACGGGGCTCGAACTTAGGACCTGTACATCCCAAGCCAGCCACCCTAACCACAAAGCCAACACTGAGATATATCAAAGTGACAAGAAAAAAAAACAAAAAAAACAATTGTGTATTATTTTAAACAACATTGGATTGGCTGAACCTGTTCTTACAGGTTACTGTAAACTATGTTATGCAGTGCAATCATCCTAATTTTTGTGTTTAAGTGTTCTCACTGCATTCCATGCAATCACATTTCGCATTATTGGCAGCTCATAACCTTATATGATTCAGTGAACTAGAATGGCACTCGATAGAGCGCACACCTCCGCCAGGTTGAACCGTGTAGGTTTTGTATCCCACCGATAGGCCAGAATTGAATCCAGATCTTAATCAAAATCCAATCGGCTCGTTCTTGTCAACTACCCAACTAATCCACTCAGTATCATCCAAATCCGTCCACAACGTTTTGAAATATCATGCTCCATATCATTTCTTGCCCATTCTCTCAATTGCAAATAATCACTGAAAAAAATAAAAAATATATTATCGTATCCGTATCCGGAACCGGATCTTCACCAAAATCAAATGAATTTGTCCTTGGCACACACCGAAACTGTCCACCAAGTTTCGTCCAAATCCGTCCACAACTTTTTGAGATATCCTGCTCAGAAATAGACAAACAGACAGGAGTGGAAACATAACCTGTGTGCACCTTTGGTGACAGAGGTCAAGATTCGTTGAAAATTATGAGATGGAGAGAACTTTTCTTCACCTTAACTATCGGTACCTACCCCAGTAACCAAAACTATGTATAATCTAAACAGGAGATCCTGAATTAAGGTGTGAAAAACAAGTTGTGTTTACTTTACTGCAGTGGAATCGCAGATGACCAAAAAAAAATAAAAAATTAACACAAGACTAAGCACAAACAATAGAAAAAAATTCACAAAAAATAAAATCAGGCTGGATTAAACTGTCAAGTCTGTAAGGACGAGTGACAAAGTACAGTACTTCCTTCTCAACATTGCACTTGTTTTGTTTTAACGTTGCTTCCCTGTGCTTATAAATTGCAACATCCAGGATAAAGACACTCGGAGACTTGTGTGGACTTTAAGATCAATCATAAGCAACAAACTATATGACATTTGAACTTGGGATCCGAGCAGTTTGACAA
>CM068967.1:12919586-12932353 GCA_035128595.1 Eptatretus atami | reverse complement strand
GTCCTGAAGCAAAGTTGTAGTACTCATTGAGTACTATGTACCTATGAACTTTCATTCGTATCGGTTAATCCGTGTAGGAGCAAGGGTGCCTTGAATGGTAATTTCGCCCGAAAAATGCACTTATTGACCTTTGACCCTGACCTACTCGAGATAGGTCATTATCAAATGAGCAAAGTTGTAGTACTCATTACGGTCTATAAGCATGTAAAGATTTCATGATTCGGTTCAACCGTCTTGGAGCTAGTGTACTTTGAATTTTCAGCGGGAATGCTCATGGCCCTCGGACACCCAAGTTGAGAGGGTTACCATTTGGAACTATAAGATATAGAAAAAATGGATGTCATATAGCGGATAGAGAATCACCTTAAGATTATGCATACCAAATCTCATCGAGTTCCATCTACTGATAACTACTCGGTATCAATTTGAATGAAAGTACCGAAATGCGGTTTGATATCGGAAATCCCACAAAGTCGAGGGGTGCTGTGGGTGAACAAAGATATAAATCGAAATCCGGCTGATCGTTTGTGCACAATGCATTCCAGATGATTAGTGTGAATTTTCATGACCATTCTGACCATAACCTAGGAGGAGTAGCATTTGGCGCAAAGGCACCTCCAGCTCTCGCATATTATCGATTTTTGCCCTTTGACCCCTGACCTAAGCAATATCGGTCAATATGTCTGAGGCAAAGTTGTAGAACTCATTGTGCTATGAACCTGTAAAGTTTCATTCGGATCAATGCACTCACCTGGTCGCTAGGGGCCTTCAAGTTTCACTAATTTTCGGGATACCCCATTTGTAGGGGGCGCTGCGGGTAAACAATTCTATACATCACAAAAACCGGAATATATTTGGTAGAGCATCACCTGTAGATCATTCGTGCCAAATTTCATAAGCCTACGTGGGATAATGCCTTTCGGAATTGATTTCGCGTGAACGGTACGATTTTTGAAGGTTTTTCGGCTGTTGCTAGGGAACCAAAGCGTCCCTAGCAACCATCACAATTTCCAAAGCACTAGGTCATAAGATGTACCTATCACCCGAGTTTGGTCAAAATCGGCCCACGTTTACTACCAATTATGCTGATGACAAACGAACAAACATCCAAACAAACAGACAGAATTACTGACAATAAGGGTCACCTATTTCGGCGACCCAATATATATATATATATTCTGCTTCAAACCCGACCCAGGTTCACCAACTGTTGCAGGCATTCACAGGTAGCACATACACGAGAATCTCAATGCTACACACCCCATCAGCTGCCAGACAGGTTTCACTCACCTGTTGGCGAGTCATCAGTGACAGCGGAGACAGAAACAAGCACCATGAGATTTCAAAGCATGTACCATGTGCAAAGCCAATAGGAGTTAACATATAAATAATAAGACCCAATCACATCTCTCACCCTTAATTGGAAGGAATAACCAATCAGCTCTTCCCGAATCAATTATCTCAGGTGGCTAGGATTCAATACATTAACCCAAATGCTCTTCCAGCCAAGAAAGCTGCATAAGCAACAAGAAAGCCACAGAAGGTAAGTCCTTTGTGGTTTCAAATCCTACCCAAGGAAGCAATACAGTATGCAACTAGAGGGGAGCACTCGGTAGAGTGCAAAACCTCGCCGCCAATACTGCTAGGTCACTCAAGTGAACCTGATATCTATTCATTCAATTTGACGTCAACAGTGCTCACAGAGTTATAGTTTGCAACTTTCCTTTTACTTTTAACTTTTACATACTCAATTCATTCGTCATAACTAGATTCCTTGAGACAAAATTGATTTTACGTGGGTATATCCACCTGAAGTTCAAAATCAGCCGCAATTATAATTTTGGCATGTTTTTTTGTTGGATCACATAACATGTAGAAATGCAAAAAAAAAATCGAAATTTTGTTGAAAAAAATTTGCAATTTTTTTTGGGGGGGGGAGGGGGGGTGGAAATCACTTAAAACATGTAGAAATGCAAAAAAAAGATCTAAATTTTGTTGAAAAAAAGTTGCAAAATTTTTTTTCTCTAACAATTTTTTTTGGGGGGGGGGGGGGGGGTTGGAATCACTTAAAACATGTAGAAATGGCAAAAAAAAAAAAATTCAAATATTTTTTCAAATTGGCCGCCATAGCGGCCATATTGGATTTTGGACCAAGTCCAAATCTAATGGCATGATCTTGGACACAGACCTAACCCCCCACAAAGTTTCGTCGAAATCCGTCGAGGAGTTTTTCCGTATACTGTTCACAAACAACAACAAACAAACAGAAAGGGGTGAAACAGTAACCCCATCCATCTTGATGGCGGAGGTTAACAAAAAACAAACAGAAAGGGGTGAAAACAGTAACCTCCGATCTTCGATGGCGGAGGTAATAAATCAAGAGTAAACCTTACCCCAACCGTTTACGCCACCCACAACCAAACGAACGAACGAGACATTCTTAAATATCCAATGCCTTAGGGCCGGTCAGACACACGACGTGAGATATGTGGACAAGAGCGGGATGACAAGACAGAGTTGTTGGCCAAAGCCGAGACGGTAGGCAGGAGGAATTCCCTGCAGCTCAGGCCGGAGAACATCCTGTACTGTTCCTGAAGTGCCGAGTTCTGAGGAGAGGAGAGGGCACGACTCTGGCCCAGGTGGAGGCGTGGCTCTGGCTGCCTGGAATGGAGGCCGAGGAGGCGGCTTCTCCGACGCCGATTATGGGTGACCCTCCCTTACCCTCTCTGCATCTGCATTTATAGCCTCGGGCCTGTGCGTCACGAATGACGCATAACGCCCCTCCCCTCATTCACCATTGGACTGTGGATCCATTCATGGGTGAGACAAACCATTCCCGGCCCACCAACAGGGCTGCTAATGGTTGACAGGGCTATCGTAACTTTTCCTCCAGCTAGCGCCTCAAGGTGCAGAAAAATGCTAAAATGTACATAATGACAGATTACAGAGGGCAGAACAGTAAAAATGGGGTGAATAAGTTTGGTATTTTTGACACAGACATTGGGAAAGGACAATAATCGGAGGGCAATAATCAGAACAGATCAGGTGCTCATCGGCCAACGAGTAGGAGGCACATGCATTTATGTACAATTAAAGAAATAAAGCCGAAAGTCTGACCCCATTACGGCACCAAAGTAAATACCAGGAACACGCACAATGGGGAACGAGCGAGGATTGAGGTGTGGCATGAGCTGGTTGTGGGTCCAGTATGACCCGACTGGTTATGGGTTTGTGCAGGCTGGTGTACACAGGGGTGGTACGCACAGGGTGGGAGGATAATGGTAAGGACAGGGATGCTGCCTTTGCCAAAGTCCGATCCATCTTCAACTCCCAATACTCCACACAAAACTACCACTCCAACTCCAAACCAGAAAGACAACTCCAACTCCAGACTGCTGTGCACCAGCATGTTCACAAGCCCTCAAACTTTGGCATCGCATTTTTGGGTGGCCCATCTGCTCATTGGTAATTTGCTTCTGCGGGCGTCGTCTTCTGGCCGTCCCAATAAGTCTTACACCAACTTTTCCAAGTTTCTGGCAGTCGATACTGCCACCTGGCTGTGTGGCAACAACCAAACAGTCCGTGCTAATTCTCCCAAAGCGCAATGCGCTTTCGAGTTGTGCTCTGTGACCTAGTACTCAACCGGCTTGCTCCAAAACAGGAGGTTTACGCAATAAATTTACTCACACTGTCTTAAAGTTAAGACTCACTGCCTCCTCAGTGCACCTTTACCAAGATGGCTTACTCTGACAATTTCATGTTACAAGAGTAATCTAATGTACGCGGTCACATGTTCATGCTATTCTTACCACGATAGAGCGATGGATCCCACCTTCCACGTAGCAATAAATAAACAATAATAAATGTGGATGGAACAGAGACGTGTTGCCCTGATGAGCCCCAATAAGGGTGAAACACAAGTCGGTAGCTTCGCTTTTCATCTGCTTGGTGATAGCATTTGATCTTGACTACTTTGCACTGCTGGACGTCCTTCTGGTTTGTAGTAGTCATGACATTGTCGTGACGGTACCGTGTCATCATGGCATTTGTCCAGGTTGGAGAACTTCAATAATCGCATTCCTGGAAGTCCCGGGTTGTGATTGTTGGGGTGAAACACAATGTGTCCACATGGCAGATGGTACTTGCGGGAAACAATGTCCTTGGGAATGTCAATGTCAACTAATGATGAAGAGCATGTACGAATGAATCACGACGTTTGAGAAACCATTTTGTTCCTCTCTTCAAATTTACATTTTTATTCTCAGGAATGCTTTGTGAGAACGAATGTACACCATTAAGTACAAATGCTCAAGGGCCATCAGGAGATTGGGTTCGCAAAAAAGGAGCCATTTTCTTTTTAAGGAGGAAACGGTCTAATCCATCGCACGACCTGACCCACTAACATGCACCCGTTCACATCGTACGACATTCCATCAAACAATGGCAGGCATGTTGGTCGGATGAGAGTGCTGCTTCAAGGCAAGCAAACGATGTTGGAGTTCTTCATCTGAAAAGGACAATGATCTTTTCAAAGGTCCTTTAGGCTGGGAAAAATCATTTTAAAACGTTGTCCGATGTACTCTGACACTCACTGGTATAACAAGTACAGATTGTTGTATTATTATGTACAGTATCTGAAACTAACAGTGTTGTTGACCTTTAACCAGACTGGTGGCTTATATGGACGATGGTTGGAGTGTCTGCTCTGAGTCTGGAGGTCGGCAGTTTGAACCCGTCCGAGTCACCCAAAGACTTCATTGCTCCGCCAAGTGAACAAAGACCACCTTTCCATTTAATCGCCACCTGTGCCCTTGTGACAGATTCGACTCGAGAAACGCAACATCTACTTATTACGTACGATGCAATTTGGACAAAGGACTCGCCGGCTCTCCCGAAGCCCCGACATACATACTGTACATGATACATACATACCTCTTGCCGACTCTCCGCCTCAGCTTCCTCATTCTTCTGTATGCTCCTTGAAGTTGTTGACATGATGCTTCCTGTGATTTCGTAACATCATTTTCCCTTCGCACCTGAACTCCGAGGTCATTTGTGTATTCGTGCAATTTGCTCTCAGCCATTATTATTATTACGTGGCAGGTGTGGTGGGGAGAGGTGTGTGGGAGTGCTAAATGGAGGGTAAAGAAAAATTGTAAAGAAAGAAAGGAAGGGGAAAAAACAAAGATGAAAACAACAAGGTGAGCAGATTATGGGGGAGGGGGGGTAATGAGGTTGGTGTGTTGGGAGCACTACGAGAAGGACGTGTGCGAAAGATTCAGAGGAGTGTGTCGAAGGAAAAGAGGAAGGAGGGGAGTGGGTAGAGGGGAGGGGAAGGTGGAGAAGGGAGGGGGTAAGGGAGAGGGGAGGAGGGAGAGTGAGGGGAAGGAGTGCGGAGAGGGAGGGGGAAGGGGTTCAAAAACCTGCTTAACTTGTGCATGTGAAATATTTAGACGTTCTCAATCAAGTTAATTTCCTTTACATTACCACAATTTAATGCATGGATCTTTGTGATGAATCAAGGCACAAATCACTTCATATATATTTTTGTGAGAAAAATAGACATACCATCGGAAGTACGAAAGATTGAACATGAAAACAGCGAGTTTAATCTGATCACATTAGAAACGAGAGTGTTCATCGAGCACGATCCCGCACAGTGTTCAAGTACGTACAGCACTTCAAGTTTCATAAATAATGATTTTAATGATCGTTAAATAAATCCGGTGAGTTTAGTGCGATTGAAGTAGTCCAGAAGCAGTCCCGAACACCACCCTTATACACACACCTTTATTTAAATTGAAGTACTGTGCTGCAAAACTGAGGATCTTGGGACATATCAAGAAGGCTATTGGTGTTGTACAGTGTTCAAGTATATAATTAACTTTAATAAAATAAAGATTGTAAAAGTCGAATAAATAAATTAATTCTGGGATTTACGGCATTTTCCCCAGTGTTGATTACACCCCCTGTCTAACACATGACGTTAATTCTTCATGCTTATTGTTTGTTTCCTTTATAAATCCTTAAACAGTAAGCTTCCTGTTTGAAAGATTTTCAATTTTGTTTGACTGCCAGGCTGACAGATAGAGTAAATTATCTCACTCCTCTCTGAGCGTGTGCATCAGGATGAATTCAAAGCCAAAAGTACGTTAAAACGAAAGACTCGTCTTCCGATTCACATTCCGACTTGGTGTTCACAAAGTAACATTCAATTTAAATAAGTTGTTCCTCGTCATAAAATGACGATCATTAAGTTGGGGATGAGAGGAGAGAGACTTAAATAAATTTGTCGTACATTCGTAAATTTACTAACATCGTTCAGATTTCATCCGGGGCTGACAGGATGGCCGAGAGTACGCACACTCACCCCTCTAAACTGTCTATCCTGAGATTGATTCCCGACGCCAGCTATAACTGTCATCCTATGTTTCACAGGCAGGGTGATTCTTCAATGTGTGTGCCGTCTCTTGAGGGACGTGAACCAGGCGTCCCGTCTGCCAGCATTCGTTGGTGGACGTTAAAATCCCACGGTGTCCTTCACAAAGAATAGGTGAGCTCTCGGCAGCACCATGGCCAAGTTCCAATTCCTGCCCGAACTAGTCGAACGTCAGGGCCTGCCAACTAGTTTGTGAAGACTCGGCCATGCTTTCCCCGGCTGACCCCACAAGGTGGGATAATGGTGGCTGTTAAAGAAGATATTCAAATTTCATCCAATTATTTGGATTTCTAGGTTACGAGAATCATTCAGCCGACATAAGAGTTGTGTTCATGTGATCACAGATGGTAGGAAAAGCATTCATAACTAGAATAGCACTTGTGGCGCGCATCCTCAGCCAAGCTGAACATTTTACTTTTTGTATCCCACCGATAGGCTGGATGTGAACCCAGACTGAAAAAAACAATCGGCTTGTTCTTGTCACCTACCCATTATCCACCAAGTTTATCATAATCCGTTCACAACGTTTTGAGATATCATGCTACGTATCGTTTTTGGCCACATCACTCAATGGTGACGAATCCCTAAAAAATAATTCTTGCATCCGGATCTTCACCAAGTCGATCGATTCATCCTTGGCACACACACCACCTGTCCACCGGTTCCGTCTGAAGCCATGCACAAGTTTTGTGTTATCCTGCTCACAAACAGACAAGCAAGCAGGGGTGAAAACAACCTCCGTCCACCTTCGTGGTGGATACAATGAGGTGAATGTCAAACACATTAGAGTGGAAACACAAAAGGTTCCTCTTCACCAAACAGCAACGTTGTAGAAAACGTGTCGAGATTTGCATTTTTTTGTTTTTTTTGTAAATCATACATTTTTGTTCGACGTTATCGCCATGCTACATTTCCCCCATGAGAGCACACAGCACTCGTCCTATAAATTTACAGAAAAAATTATGCAGTGCTCCGTTTTTTTTTAATCAAGACTTCGTGACTTAATGTACATTTATTTTTCACCATCAGACATACAGTATAAAGTTCATTCTGAGTAAATGCCACTCAAATAGCTAGTAGGAAACAAGTTTACATCCTTCCCTCCTCCTCCCCCGCCCCCCCCCCTCGCCTCCATCATCCAAAGTACAAACGAGTAAATTAAAAATCACAGAAATGTGACCATTAGTGAAGAAAACTGGGTACACACCTCGATTCTCTTGCAGGGAGAGAGCAAGCCTGCCATTTTTTTTTATTTATTATTTTGTTTAAACTCAAAGGGGTTGCATCTATTTAATTAATACTATTCCATCCGCCATGTAAATACAGCAAAAATAAAACATCTAAAAGCTACTGCTACCTTCACCGCTGGCTAGAACCGGCCGTCTACAGAACGAGGGAGAATAGAAGAAGAAACCCGCCGGATTCGTGTGTCATATACATGTCTCTATTTACATCAGTGCGTCAGCCGTAGAAAAATACAGAACTCAAGAATGTTTGAAGGACCAGGACTGCAGACCGAGGTTAACAGACAGGTACGCTTCTGCGAGAATGTGTACTTCAGGCGACAAGGAATCCACAAAAAATAAAAATTACACAAAAAAAAAGAAAACAACAAAAAAAAAACAAAATAAAAAGACGCCAAGAAAATTTATCTCAACTTCTCTCATCTACCCGTTAAATACCCATTATTGTTGCATTTTGTTACTGACAGTGAGGCCGTGTTTAAACATTCATTTTTCACACGCCATAGCCCTTTTTGGTTTTACATATTTACCAACTCTACTGCGTAAATACTAAAACATGAAAATACACACAGACTATTTCCTCATGTGGTCACCTCCCACAACCTCGCTGTTGCCCCCGCCCCCTCTCCTCAACCCTCCCCACTCTAAATAACGTGTTAGCCCCCTCACTATCGACGTAGACACTCCAACTCCCAGCCCCCTCCCCGACTCCCCCCGCCCAACAAGCCCCGTCCGACAGTAATTCCTGCTGAATGCCCAGACAATACCATCAGAACATGGCATTCAGAGCCTCCAGAGCAGCAAGATCCATTTTCAATCCAAGAATGAAGAAATTTCAGTTTTCCTTGCTCAGTAGCAGGTCTCAGCTCAGTAGAAAAACGATACACTCAAAACAAACCACGGAAATACACAAAACGTGCGCTTGTAAGCGAATCAGTGAGTGCATGTGGCGTGATATAAACAAACAAAAAAACAACAAAAATCTGCCATGTATTATATAAAGAGTCACAGCTAACAACAATATTGCCAAATGATGTGTCTAACTACAGATCAGCAACAAGACATGCATGTCGCACCGGGTGTGACGCAGCCGGAAGGGACACAAAGGCGTCAAAAGCGAACAGCTTTGGTTAAAATATACAGCCGCGACATTTGGCGGCCCAAGGGTGAGGGAAATGATGCATCAGTGGCGACAGCAACCTTCAGTCATACCCACACCTCTCAAGCCTAATTGAGCCACTCTAGTCTAAAACACTAATTGGCAGATGGACAAAACACAAAGCTGATAAACTGATCAGTGGATGGATATTTTTTGTACCACCTTCAGTGGTATTTTTGTGTTCTGCTCCTTTGATAATGCCAGCCACATTACAGGAGTTTCCCCACAATGATGAGTGCAGCTTTAGTCTGACTGTCAACAAGCTTAATGTTGATCATTGGTGGAAAGGCATCGAGGCAGACCATGATCCACAGCAGGTTAAAATAAAAACGTCAGCTGTATTTGATTGAGGTGTAACCTTGCACCATGGTCGGTTAAACGATCACAAAAGAAAACATCAAATGATGTGCACAAAGGTGGCAAGGGAGTGGGGTAGCACAAGAGCTAGGCGATGGCGATAAAGGATCTCGCCAAATATAGGCGCAACAGCGGGATGGAGAGCCTGGGACATGGCAATGTCTAGGAGAACGCCCTTGTTGCAGAACAAACAGTGGGCCGGTTTTCTTTGAGCGGGCCATTGCAGCAATGCTGTGGCTGCACGTCGCATCATGTCAGGCTGGGATGGTGTAACGCGGTGGCGTGCATGAGGGTTTGCTGGGCAATCACTGCCAACAGGTCAGTCTTCCAAAAATCCCAAACCGCCGCAACGCACTCGCGGAGCGCCACTGCACGTGCTGCTACGGCTTCTGCTTGCGCAGTGTTGCAAGCAGGCTAGAGCCATCTCTCGTGGTACCTGTTCTCCGACCTACAGTCCGACGAGTGCACCACAGAGACGCCAGACACGCCCAAATGGTGGTGTCGCCAGCACAAGGTCTCACATTCCCATCCTGCGTGCTCAGTCTTTGACAGGACTCCAGACGAGGCGCTGGGACTGAGAGGAGAATTAGGGCTTGCACCTGGAAAGGGATCTCGTGCTTCAGAAGATGGGCACACAGCCCAGTGAAGTAAGCCATCGAGTAGAGGCAAAACCAGACTTTCTGGATAAGCTTGAAAGGTTCGAGCTGGCCACAGAATTTGCTAGTGTCAAAAAGCATTTTCCCGGCAAGTTTTGGAGAGGTCCCACCACAAGGATGCCGGAATTCCGCACCTCCTGAAGCTGGTGCCTTGCACATAGGGACAAATTTTCTGTTGTCAACTTCTTTTGATTTCTCAGTTTCATTGCTTTGCTCCTCAGCTACCCTATCAACATTATTTCTCGCTTTCCAATCTCTTGGTGAACTGCCACATGTTGCAATGGGACATCCCCACACTTCTTTCCTCTCACATACCGCCTCCATCCTTCAGGTCAGTACCATTCTCTCTCAACGTTAATGTCTCCACTTCTCCAGCCGATGGTGATGTGTTGGGTACTGTGGCATTCGCACAGGTGATGCTTTGTGACTGGTGTGGGAACGCGTCTTTCCAGATGCCGGTGGTGCAGCAGAAAAGCTTTCCAAGTCACCAAAAGGAGCCTGGGTTCCGTGAGAGTTCGTAGTCGTTTCCGCGGTACAATGACAAGCTACGGATGATGTTAGAGTATGCAAAGAACAACGACGAGCAGAGCTTCTCTGCCAGGATTTGCGGGTACAACAGAGGCAAGTCTGCTCCTATGCTGGCTTCGTCTTCCAGGATGACAACTTTTTCCCTGTCGGTGGCCACAAACAGTGGCTCGGCTTGTTCTGGGCAGCTTCTCTCTAAGCCTGCACCATTATCTGCCAAATATCGCAAAAGACTTCTACTCAAAGATTTCATGCACAACACTCATTCCACCATTGCTGTTACGCTGTTAGCAACCGTTGGGCAGCCAATCTTTCTCATCGCCTGGCCTCGCTGTTCCACACACAGCTCCCCCTCCCAGTCTTTGCCTTCAAACAATGTCTGGATGTTGTCCGTCGTATCACCTCCACCAAGCTGACGTAGCAGCTCTAGCTTCAAGTGACGTCTCTGCTCATCAGTGGATCTGTCAGGTACTCCCTTGCTTCTCTCTCCATTCGCAGTGGCAACCGTCATAATGCTTGCTTGCCGAAACTGGCCCTCACTCTTCTGACCCTTCGCTTTTCGTGTTCTCATCACCTTCTCTGAACCAGAGGCTTTTCAGCAAAGAAGAGAGAAATTTTCAGCACTTAATTCACGCGGCATCTCTCGGGTTTGAGCAATTCACTGCCACCCCGAAGCTTTCACCTCATTCTATCTTCTCTTTCATTGGCTGGCTTCCAGCTGGTTCTGGCTATGAACCTGTAAAGTTTCATTCGGATCAATGCACTCACCTGGTCGCTAGGGGGCCTTCAAGTTTCACTAATTTTCGGGAATACCCCATTTGTAGGGGGCGCTGCGGGTAAACTATTCTATACATCACAAAAACCGGAATATATTTGGTAGAGCATCACCTGTAGATCATTCGTGCCAAATTTCATAAGCCTAATTCCTCCAAACTGTGTCGTCTCTCTCGTCCCGATAAATCATCTCCTTGGTTCTTTCTGTTGTTTGTGGTACTGGAAATAAACCGTTGGTTTTAAAAGCTGTCAGGTTTCTCAAGTCTCTCCTCATGACTGCACGGTCGTTGTCCCCATAATTCAGAAGTTGTAGTACCATTGAGTACTCTGTACCTATAAACTTTCATTCATATCGGTTAACCAGTGTAGGAGCAAGGGGGATTTGAATCGTCATTTTGCAGAAAAAATGCACTCATTGACCTTTGACCCTGACCTAGCCGAGATAGGTCAATATGTCCTGAAGCAAAGTTGTAGTACTCATTGAGTACTATGTACTATGAACTTTCATTCGTATCGGTTAATCCGTGTAGGAGCAAGGGTGCCTTGAATGGTAATTTCGCCCGAAAAATGCACTTATTGACCTTTGACCCTGACCTACTCGAGATAGGTCATTATCCAAATGAGCAAAGTTGTAGTACTCATTACGGTCTATAAGCATGTAAAGATTCATTCGATTCGGTTCAACCGTCTTGGAGCTAGTGTACTTTGAATTTTCAGCGGGAATGCTCAATGGCCCTCGGAACACCAAGTTGAGAGGGTTACCATTTGGAAACTATAAGATATAGAAAAAAATGGATGTCATATAGCGGATAGAGAATCACCTTAAGATTATGCATACCAATCTCATCGAGTTCCATCTACTGATAACTACTCGGTATAATTTGAATGAAAAGTACGAAAATGCGGTTTGATATCGGAAATCCCAAAGTTCGAGGGGTGCTGTGGGTGAACAAAGATATAATCGAAATTCCGGCGATCGTTTGTGCACATTGCATTCCAGATGATTAGTGTGAATTTTCATGACCATCTGACCATAACCCTAGGAGGAGTAGCATTTGGCGCAAAGGCACCTCCAGCTCTCGCATATTATCGATTTTTGCCCTTTGACCCCTGACCTAAGCAATATCGGTCAATATGTCCTGAGGCAAAGTTGTAGAACTCATTGGCATGCTATGAACCTGTAAAGTTTCATTCGGATCAATGCACTCACCTGGTCGCTAGGGGGCCTTCAAGTTTCACTAATTTTCGGGAATACCCCATTTGTAGGGGCGCTGCGGGTAAACTATTCTATACATCACAAAAACCGAATATATTTGGTAGAGCATACCTGTAGATCATTCGTGCAAATTTCATAAGCCTACGTGGGATAATGCCTTTCGGAATTGATTTCGCGTGAACGGTACGATTTTGAAGGTTTTTCGGCTGTTGCTAGGGAACCAAAGCGTCCCTAGCAACCATCACAATTTCCAAAGCACTAGGTCATAAGATGTACCTATCACCCGAGTTTGGTCAAAATCGGCCCACGTTTACTACCATTATGCTGATGACAAACGACAAACATCCAAACAACAGACAGAATTACTGACAATAAGGGTCACCTATTTCGGCGACCA
>CM068967.1:12909380-12919561 GCA_035128595.1 Eptatretus atami | reverse complement strand
GCTACGTGGGATAATGCCTTTCGGAATTGATTTCGCGTGAACGGTACGATTTTGAAGGTTTTTCGGCTGTTGCTAGGGAACCAAAGCGTCCCTAGCAACCATCACAATTTCCAAAGCACTAGGTCATAAGATGTACCTATCACCCGAGTTTGGTCAAAATCGGCCCACGTTTACTACCAATTATGCTGATGACAAACGAACAAACATCCAAACAAACAGACAGAATTACTGACATAAGGGTCACCTATTTCGGCGACCCAATATATATATATATATATCTGCTTCAAACCCGACCCAGGTTCACCAACTGTTGCAGGCATTCACAGGTAGCACATACACGAGAATCTCAATGCTACACACCCCATCAGCTGCCAGACAGGTTTCACTCACCTGTTGGCGAGTCATCAGTGACAGCGGAGACAGAAACAAGCACCATCGAGATTTCAAAGCATGTACCATGTGCAAAGCCAATAGGAGTTAACATATAAATAATAAGACCCAATCACATCTCTCACCCTTAATTGGAAGGAATAACCAATCAGCTCTTCCCGAATCAATTATCTCAGGTGGCTAGGAATTCAATACATTAACCCAAATGCTCTTCCAGCCAAAGAAAGCTGCATAAAGCAACCAAGAAAAGCCACAGAAGGTAAGTCTTTGTGGTTTCAAATCCTACCCAAGGAAGCAATACAGTATGCAACTAGAGGGGAGCACTCGGTAGAGTGCAAAACCTCCGCCGCAATACTGCTAGGTCACTCAAGTGAACCTGATATCCTATTCATTCAATTTGACGTCAACAGTGCTCACAGAGTTATAGTTTGCAACTTTCCCTTTTACTTTTAACTTTACATACTCAATTCATTCGTCATAACTAGATTCCTTGAGACAGAAATTGATTTTACGTGGGTATATCCACCTGAAGTTCCAAAATCAGCCGCAATTATAATTTTGGCATGTTTTTTTGTTGGAAATCACATAACATGTAGAAATGCAAAAACAAAAATCGAAATTTTGTTGAAAAAAATTTGCAATTTTTTTTGGGGGGGGGAGGGGGGGTGGAAATCACTTAAAACATGTAGAAATGCAAAAAAAAGATCTAAATTTTGTTGAAAAAAAAGTTGCAAAATTTTTTTTTCTCTAACAATTTTTTTTTGGGGGGGGGGGGGGGGTTGGAAATCACTTAAAACATGTAGAAATGCAAAAAAAAAAAATTCAAATATTTTTCAAATTGGCCGCCATAGCGGCCATATTGGATTTTGGACCAAGTCCAAAATCTAATGGCATGATCCTTGGACCAGACCTAACCCCCACAAAGTTTCGTCGAAATCCGTCGAGGAGTTTTTCCGTATACTGTACAACAAACAAACAAACAAACAGAAAGGGGTGAAAACAGTAACCCCATCCATCTTCGATGGCGGAGGTTAACAAAAAACAAACAGAAAGGGGTGAAAACAGTAACCTCCGATCTTCGATGGCGGAGGTTAATAAATCAAGAGTAAACCCCTTACCCCAACCGTTTACGCACCCACAAACAAACGAACGAACGAGACATTCTTAAATATCCAATGCCTTAGGGCCCGGTCAGACACACGACGTGAGATATGTGGACAAAGCGGGAATGACAAGACAGAGTTGTTGGCAAAGCCGAGACGGTAGGCAGGAGGAATTCCCCTGCAGCTCAGGCCGGAGAACATCCTGTACTGTTCCTGAAGTGCCGAGTTCTGAGGAGAGGAGAGGGCACGACTCTGGCCCAGGTGGAGGCGTGGCTCTGGCTGCCTGGAATGGAGGGCCGAGGAGGGCGGCTTCTCCGACGCCGATTATGGGTGACTCCTCCCTTACCTCTCTGCATCTGCATTTATAGCCTCGGCCTGTGCGTCACGAATGACGCATAACGCCCCTCCCCCTCATTCACCATTGGACTGTGGATCCATTCATGGGTGAGACAAACCATTCCGGCCACCCAACAGGGCTGCTAATGGTTGACAGGGCTATCGTAACTTTTCCTCCCAAGCTAGCGCCTCAAGGTGCAGAAAAATGCTAAAATGTACATATATGACAGATTACAGAGGGCAGAACAGTAAAAATGGGGTGAATAAGTTTGGTAATTTTGACACAGACATTGGAAAGGACAATAATCGGAGGGCAATAATCAGAACAGATCAGGTGCTCATCGGCAAACGAGTAGGGAGGCACATGCATTTATGTACAATTAAAAGAAATAAAGCCGAAAGTCTGACCCATTACGGCACCAAAGTAAATACCAGGACACGCACAATGGGGAACGAGCGAGGGATTGAGGTGTGGCATGAGCTGGTTGTGGGTCCAGTATGACCCGAGCTGGTTATGGGTTTGTGCAGGCTGGTGTTACACAGGGGTGGTACGGCACAGGGTGGGAGGATAATGGTAAGGACAGGGATGCTGCCTTTGCCAAAGTCCGATCCCATCTTCAACTCCCAATACTCACAACACAAAACTACCACTCCAACTCCAAAACCAGAAAGACAACTCCAACTCCAGACTGCTGTGCACAGCATGTTCACAGCCCTCAAACTTTGGCATCGCATTTTTGGGTGGCCCATCCTGCTCATTGGTAATTTGCTTCTGCGGGGTCGTCTTCTGGCCCGTCCCAATAAAGTCTTACACCAACTTTTCCAAGGTTCTGGCAGTCGATACTGCCACCATGGCCTGTGGTGCAACAACCAAACAGTCCGTGCTAATTCCTCCCAAAGCGCAATGCGCTTTCGAGTTGTGCCTCTGTGACCTAGTACTCAACCGGCCTTGCTCCAAAACAGGAGGTTTTACGCAATAAATTTACTCCACACTGTCTTAAAGTTAAGACTCACTGCCTCCTCAGTGCACCTTACAAGATGGCTTACTCTGACAATTTCCATGTTACAAGAGTAATCTAATGTACGCGGTCACATGTTCCATGCTATTCTTACCACGATAGAGCGATGGATCCACCCTTCCACGTACAATAAATAAACAAATAAATAAATGTGGATGGAACAGAGACGTGTTGCCCTGATGAGCCCCAATAAGGGTGAACACAAGTCGGTAGCTTGCTTTTCATCTGCTTGGTGATAGCATTTGATCTTGACTACTTTGCACTGCTGGACGTCCTTCTGGGTTTGTAGTAGTCATGACATTGTCGTGACGGTACCGTGCATCATGGCATTTGTCCAGGTTGGAGAACTTCAATAATCGCATTCCTGGAAGTCCCGGGTTGTGATTGTTGGGGTGAAACACAATGTGTCCACATGGCAGATGGTACTTGCGGTAAAAATGTCCTTGGGAATGTCAATGTCAACTAATGATGAAGAGCATGTACGAATGAATCACGACGTTTGAGAAACCATTTTGTTCCTCTCTTCAAATTTACTTTTTATTCTCAGGAATGCTTTTGTGAAGAACGAATGTACACCATTAAGTAAAATGCTCAAGGGCCATCAGGAGATTGGGTTCGCAAAAAAGGAGCCATTTTCTTTTTAAGGAGGAAACGGTCTAATCCATCGCACGACCTGACCCACTAACATGCACCCGTTCACATCGTACGACATTCCATCAAACAATGGCAGGCATGTTGGTCGGATGAAGAGTGCTGCTTCAAGGCAAGCAAACGATGTTGGAGTTCTTCATCCTGAAAAGGACAATGATCTTTTCAAAGGTCCTCTTAGGCTGGGAAAAATCATTTTAAAACGTGTCCGATGTACTCTGAACTCACTGGTATAACAAGTACAGATTGTTGTATTTATTATGTACAGTATCTGAAACTAACAGTGTTGTTGACCTTTAACCAGACTGGGTGGCTTATATGGACGATGGTTGGAGTGTCTGCTCTGAGTCTGGGAGGTCGGCAGTTTGAACCCGTCCGAGTCACACCAAAGACTTCATTGCTCCGCCAAGTGAACAAAGACCACCTTTCCATTTAATCGCACCTGTGCCCTTGTGACAGATTCGGACTCGAGAAAACGCAACCATCTACTTATTACGTACGCATGCAATTTGGACAAAGGACTCGCCGGCTCTCCGAAGCCCCGACATACATACTGTACATGATACATACATACCTCTTGCCGACTCTCCGCCTCAGCTTCCTCCATTCTTCTGTATGCTCCTTGAAGTTGTTGACATGATGCTTCCTGTGATTTCGTAACATCATTTTCCCTTCGCACCTGAACTCCGAGGTCATTTTGATGTATTCGTGCAATTTGCTCTCAGCCATTATTATTATTACGTGGCAGGTGTGGTGGGGAGGGTGTGTGGGAGTGCTAAATGGAGGGTAAAGAAAAATTGTAAAGAAAGAAAAGGAGGGGAAAAAACAAAGATGAAAACAACAAGGTGAGCAGATTATGGGGAGAGGGGGGTAATGAGGTTGGTGTGTTGGGAGCACTACGAGAAGGACGTGTGCGAAAGATTCAGAGGAGTGTGTCGAAGGAAAAGAGGAAGGAGGGGGAGTGGGTAGAGGGGAGGGGAAGGTGAGGAAGGGGGGTAAGGGAGGGGGAGGGAGGGAGAGTGAGGGGAAGGAGTGCGGAGAGGGAGGGGGAAGGGGTTCAAAAACCTGCTTAACTTGTGCATGTGAAATATTTAGACGGTTCTCAATCAAGTTAATTTCCTTTACATTACCACAATTTAATGCATGGATCTTTGTGATGAATCAAGGCACAAATCACTTCATATATATTTTTGTGAGAAAAATAGACATACCATCGGAAAGTACGGAAAGATTGAACATGAAAACAGCGAGTTTTAATCTGATCACATTAGAAACGAGAGTGTTTCATCGAGCACGATACCCGCACAGTGTTCAAGTACGTACAGCACTTCAAGTTTCATAAAATAATGATTTTAATGATCGTTAAAATAAACCGGTGAGTTTAGTGCGATTGAAGTAGTCCAGAAGCAGTCCCGAACACCACCCTTATACACCACCTTTATTTAAATTGAAGTACTGTGCTGCAAAACTGAAGGATCTTGGACATATCAAGAAGGCTATTGGTGTTGTACAGTGTTCAAGTATATAATTAACTTTAAATAAATAAAGATTGTAAAAGTCGAATAATAAATTAATTCTGGGATTTACCGCCATTTTCCCAGTGTTGATTACACCACCCTGTCTAAACATGACGTTAATTCTTCATGCTTATTGTTTGTTTCCTTATAAATCCTTAAAACAGTAAGCTTCCTGTTTGGAAGATTTTCAATTTTGTTTGACTGCAGGCTGACAGATAGAGTAAAATTATCTCACTCCTCTCTGAGCGTGTGCATCAGGATGAATTCAAAGCCAAAAGTACGTTAAAACGAAAAGACTCGTCTTCCGATTCACATTCCGACTTGTGTTCACAAAGTAACATTCAATTTAAATAAGTTGTTCCTCGCTCATAAAATGACGATCATTAAGTTGGGGATGAGAGGAGAGAGACTTAAATAAATTTGTCGTACATTCGTAAATTTACTACATCGTTCAGATTTCATCCGGGGCTGACAGGATGGCCGAGAGGTACGCACACTCACCCTCTAAAACTGTCTATCCTGAGATTGATTCCCGACCCAGCTATAAACTGTCATCCTGATGTTTCACAGGCAGGGTGATTCTTCAATGTGTGTGCCGTCTCTTGGAGGGACGTGAACCAGGCGTCCGTCTGCCAGCATTCGTTGGTGGACGTTAAACATCCCACGGTGTCCTTCACAAAGAATAGGTGAGCTCTCGGCAGCACCATGGCCAAGTTCCAAATTCCTGCCCGAACTAGTCGAACGTCAGGGCCTGGCCAACTAGTTTGTGAAGACTCGGGCCATGCTTTCCCCGGCTGCCCCACAAGGTGGGATAATGGTGGCTGTTAAAAAGAATATTCAAATTTCATCCAATTATTTGGATTTCTAGGTTACGAGAATCATTCAGCCGACATAAGAGTTTGTGTTCATGTGATCACAGATGGTAGGAAAAGCATTCATAAACTAGAATAGCACTTGGTGAGCGCATGCCTCAGCCAAGCCTGACATTTTACTTTTGTATCCCACCGATAGGCTGGATGTGAACCCAGACTGAACTAAAACCAATCGGCTTGTTCTTGTCACCTACCCAATTCATCCACCAAGTTTTATCATAATCCGTTCACAACGTTTTGAGATATCATGCTACGTATCGTTTTTGGCCACATCACTCAATGGTGACGAATCCCTAAAAAATAATTCTTGCATCCGGATCTTCACAAGTCGAATCGATTCATCTTGCACACACACCCAACTGTCCACCGGTTCCGTCTGAAGCCATGCACAAGTTTTTGTGTTATCCTCCAAAGACAAGCAAGCAGGGGTGAAAACAACCTCCGTCCACCTTCGTGGTGGATACAATGAGGTGAATGTCAAAACACATTACGATAAAAACAAAAGGTTCTCTTCACCAAACAGCAATATTAGAAAACGTGTCGAGATTTGCATTTTTTGTTTTTTTTTGTAAATCATACATTTTTTGTTCGACGTTATCGCCATGCTACATTTCCCCCATGAGAGCACACAGACTCGTCCTATAATTTACAGAAAAAATTATGCAGTGCTCCGTTTGTTTTTAATCAAGACTTCGTGACTTAATGTACAATTTTTTTCAACCATCAGACATACAGTATAAAGTTCATTCTGAGTAAATGCCACTCAATAAGCTAGTAAGGAACAAGTTTACATCCTGCTATATATATATATATCTGCTTCAAACCCGACCCAGGTTCACCAACTGTTGCAGGCATTCACAGGTAGCACATACACGAGAATCTCAATGCTACACACCCCATCAGCTGCCAGACAGGTTTCACTCACCTGTTGGCGAGTCATCAGTGACAGCGGAGACAGAAACAAGCACCATCGAGATTTCAAAGCATGTACCATGTGCAAAGCCAATAGGAGTTAACATATAAATAATAAGACCCAATCACATCTCTCACCCTTAATTGGAAGGAATAACCAATCAGCTCTTCCCGAATCAATTATCTCAGGTGGCTAGGAATTCAATACATTAACCCAAATGCTCTTCCAGCCAAAGAAAGCTGCATAAAGCAACCAAGAAAAGCCACAGAAGGTAAGTCCTTTGTGGTTTCAAATCCTACCCAAGGAAGCAATACAGTATGCAACTAGAGGGGGAGCACTCGGTAGAGTGCAAAACCTCCGCCGCCAATACTGCTAGGTCACTCAATCCGCCATCGAAGATGGATGGGGTTACTGTTTTCACCCCTTTCTGTTTGTTTGTTTGTTTGTTTGTGAACAGTATTACGGAAAAACTCCTCGACGGATTTCGACGAAACTTTTGGGGGGGGTTAGGTCTGGTCCAAGGATCATGCCATTAGATTTTGGACTTGGTCCAAAATCCAATATGGCCGCTATGGCGGCCAATTTGAAAAAAATTTTGAATTTTTTTTTTTTGCATTTCTACATGTTTTAAGTGATTTCCAACCCCCCCCCCCCCCCCAAAAAAAAATTGTTAGAGAAAAAAAAATTTTGCAACTTTTTTTTCAACAAAATTTAGATCTTTTTTTTGCATTTCTACATGTTTTAAGTGATTTCCACCCCCCCTCCCCCCCCCAAAAAAATTGCAAATTTTTTTCACAAAAATTTCGATTTTGTGTTTTGCATTTCTACATGTTATGTGATTTCCAACAAAAAAACATGCCAAAATTATAATTGCGGCTGATTTTGGAACTTCAGGTGGATATACCCACGTAAAATCAATTTCTGTCTCAAGGAATCTAGTTATGACGAATGAATTGAGTATGTAAAGTTAAAAGTAAAAGGGAAAGTTGCAAACTATAACTCTGTGAGCACTGTTGACGTCAAATTGAATGAATAGGATATCAGGTTCACTTGAGTGACCTAGCAGTATTGGCGGCGGAGGTTTTGCACTCTACGAGTGCTCCCCTCTAGTTGCATACTGTATTGCTTCCTTGGGTAGGATTTGAAACCACAAAGGACTTACCTTCTGTGGCTTTTCTTGGTTGCTTTATGCAGCTTTCTTTGGCTGGAAGAGCATTTGGTTAATGTATTGAATTCCTAGCCACCTGAGATAATTGATTCGGGAAGAGCTGATTGGTTATTCCTTCCAATTAAGGGTGAGAGATGTGATTGGGTCTTATTATTTATATGTTAACTCTATTGGCTTTGCACATGGTACATGCTTTGAAATCTCGATGGTGCTTGTTTCTGTCTCCGCTGTCACATGATGACTCGCCAACAGGTGAGTGAAACCTGTCTGGCAGCTGATGGGGTGTGTAGCATTGAGATTCTCGTGTATGTGCTACCTGTGAATGCCTGCAACAGTTGGTGAACCTGGGTCGGGTTTGAAGCAGATATATATATATATATTTGGGTCGCCGAAATAGGTGACCCTTATTGTCAGTAATTCTGTCTGTTTGTTTGGATGTTTGTTCGTTTGTCATCAGCATAATTGGTAGTAAACGTGGGCCGATTTTGACCAAACTCGGGTGATAGGTACATCTTATGACCTAGTGCTTTGGAAATTGTGATGGTTGCTAGGGACGCTTTGGTTCCCTAGCAACAGCCGAAAAACCTTCAAAATCGGTACCGTTCAGCCGAAATCAATTCCGAAAGGCATTATCCCACGTAGGCTTATGAAATTTGGCACGAATGATCTACAGGTGATGCTCTACCAAATATATTCCGGTTTTTGTGATGTATAGAATAGTTTACCCGCAGCGCCCCCTACAAATGGGGTATTCCCGAAAATTAGTGAAACTTGAAGGCCCCCTAGCGACCAGGTGAGTGCATTGATCCGAATGAAACTTTACAGGTTCATAGCATGCAATGAGTCTACAACTTTGCCTCAGGACATATTGACCGATATTGCTTAGGTCAGGGGTCAAAGGGCAAAAATCGATAATATGCGAGAGCTGGAGGTGCCTTTGCGCCAAATGCTACTCCTCCTAGGGTTATGGTCAGATGGTCATGAAAATTCACACTAATCATCTGGAATGCATTGTGCACAAACGATCAGCCGGATTTTCGATTTATATCTTTGTTCACCCACAGCACCCCTCGAACTTTGGGGATTTCCGATATCAAACCGCATTTTCGGTACTTTTCATTCAAATTGATACCGAGTAGTTATCAGTAGATGGAACTCGATGAGATTTGGTATGCATAATCTTAAGGTGATTCTCTATCCGCTATATGACATCCATTTTTTCTATATTTCTATATTCCAAATGGTAACCCTCTCAACTTGGGTGTCCGAGGGCCATTGAGCATTCCGCTGAAAATTCAAAGTACACTAGCTCCAAGACGGTTGAACCGAATCGAATGAATCTTTACATGCTTATAGACCGTAATGAGTACTACAACTTTGCTCATTTGGATAATGACCTATCTCGAGTAGGTCAGGGGTCAAAGGTCAATAAGTGCATTTTTCGGGCGAAATTACCATTCAAGGCACCCTTGCTCCTACACGGATTAACCGATACGAATGAAAGTTCATAGGTACATAGTACTCAATGAGTACTACAACTTTGCTTCAGGACATATTGACCTATCTCGGTAGGTCAGGGGTCAAAGGTCAATGAGTGCATTTTTCTGGCAAAATGACGATTCAAATCCCCTTGCTCCTACACTGGTTAACCGATATGAATGAAAGTTTATAGGTACAGAGTACTCAATGGGTACTACAACTTCTGAATTATGGGGACAACGCACGTGCAGGTCATGAGAGAGACTTGAGAAACCTGACAGCTTTTAAAACCAACGGGTTTATTTCCAGTACCACAAACAACAGAAGAAACCAAGGATGATGTTATCGACGGAGGAGACGACGACAGGTTTGAGGAATGGAATGCAATAAATAATTATGCACAATGAGGTAAAAATGGATGCAAAGAAACTAAGTGGCCTCATTCCGGACACAGTCACAGACGGCAGAAAAGGAACAAAACCGGGGACTCGGCTCTGGCAGCAGCAGGGATGAGCAGGACGATGAGTTGAGCAGACGATGAGACGAATCACTTGGGCAGAAGAAACGGGCACAGGGTGAGAGGGCACAGGCAGCAGGCAGGAAGACCTCAGAGCTCTCACACATTTGTTTCTCAGAACCTTTCCCTCAGAACTCTATCTCTCCAGCGCTCTGACCAACTCCTAGCCGCATTCTCCTCAGACCAACTGCTCGTTTAGGTCCTACCTTTCCTCTCTCT
>CM068967.1:12885279-12909355 GCA_035128595.1 Eptatretus atami | reverse complement strand
GAGGTTAACAAACAAACAAACAGAAAGGGGTGAAAACAGTAACCTCCGATCTTCGATGGCGGAGGTTAATAAATCAAGAGTAAAACCCCTTACCCCCAACCGTTTACGCACCCACAAACCAAACGAACGAACGAGACATTCTTAAATATCCAATGCCTTAGGGCCCGGTCAGACACACGACGTGAGATATGTGGACAAAGCGGGAATGACAAGACAGAGTTGTTGGGCCAAAGCCGAGACGGTAGGCAGGAGGAATTCCCCTGCAGCTCAGGCCGGAGAACATCCTGTACTGTTCCTGAAGTGCCGAGTTCTGAGGAGAGGAGAGGGCACGACTCTGGCCCAGGTGGAGGCGTGGCTCTGGCTGCCTGGAATGGAGGGCCGAGGAGGGCGGCTTCTCCGACGCCGATTATGGGTGACTCCTCCCTTACCCTCTCTGCATCTGCATTTATAGCCTCGGGCCTGTGCGTCACGAATGACGCATAACGCCCCTCCCCCCTCATTCACCATTGGACTGTGGATCCATTCATGGGTGAGACAAACCATTCCCGGCCCACCCAACAGGGCTGCTAATGGTTGACAGGGCTATCGTAACTTTTCCTCCCAAGCTAGCGCCTCAAGGTGCAGAAAAATGCTAAAATGTACATATATGACAGATTACAGAGGGCAGAACAGTAAAAATGGGGTGAATAAGTTTGGTAATTTTGACACAGACATTGGGAAAGGACAATAATCGGAGGGCAATAATCAGAACAGATCAGGTGCTCATCGGCCAAACGAGTAGGGAGGCACATGCATTTATGTACAATTAAAAGAAATAAAGCCGAAAGTCTGACCCCATTACGGCACCAAAAGTAAATACCAGGACACGCACAATGGGGAACGAGCGAGGGATTGAGGTGTGGCATGAGCTGGTTGTGGGTCCAGTATGACCCGAGCTGGTTATGGGTTTGTGCAGGCTGGTGTTACACAGGGGTGGTACGGCACAGGGTGGGAGGATAATGGTAAGGACAGGGATGCTGCCTTTGCCAAAGTCCGATCCCATCTTCAACTCCCAATACTCCAACACAAAACTACCACTCCAACTCCAAAACCAGAAAGACAACTCCAACTCCAGACTGCTGTGCACAGCATGTTCACAGCCCTCAAACTTTGGCATCGCATTTTTGGGTGGCCCATCCTGCTCATTGGTAATTTGCTTCTGCGGGCGTCGTCTTCTGGCCCGTCCCAATAAAGTCTTACACCAACTTTTCCAAGGTTCTGGCAGTCGATACTGCCACCATGGCCTGTGGTGCAACAACCAAACAGTCCGTGCTAATTCCTCCCAAAGCGCAATGCGCTTTCGAGTTGTGCCTCTGTGACCTAGTACTCAACCGGCCTTGCTCCAAAACAGGAGGTTTTACGCAATAAATTTACTCCACACTGTCTTAAAGTTAAGACTCACTGCCTCCTCAGTGCACCTTTACCAAGATGGCTTACTCTGACAATTTCCATGTTACAAGAGTAATCTAATGTACGCGGTCACATGTTCCATGCTATTCTTACCACGATAGAGCGATGGATCCCACCCTTCCACGTAGCAATAAATAAACAAATAAATAAATGTGGATGGAACAGAGACGTGTTGCCCTGATGAGCCCCAATAAGGGTGAAACACAAGTCGGTAGCTTCGCTTTTCATCTGCTTGGTGATAGCATTTGATCTTGACTACTTTGCACTGCTGGACGTCCTTCTGGGTTTGTAGTAGTCATGACATTGTCGTGACGGTACCGTGTCATCATGGCATTTGTCCAGGTTGGAGAACTTCAATAATCGCATTCCTGGAAGTCCCGGGTTGTGATTGTTGGGGTGAAACACAATGTGTCCACATGGCAGATGGTACTTGCGGGTAAACAATGTCCTTGGGAATGTCAATGTCAACTAATGATGAAGAGCATGTACGAATGAATCACGACGTTTGAGAAACCATTTTGTTCCTCTCTTCAAATTTACATTTTTATTCTCAGGAATGCTTTTGTGAGAACGAATGTACACCATTAAGTACAAATGCTCAAGGGCCATCAGGAGATTGGGTTCGCAAAAAAGGAGCCATTTTCTTTTTAAGGAGGAAACGGTCTAATCCCATCGCACGACCTGACCCACTAACATGCACCCGTTCACATCGTACGACATTCCATCAAACAATGGCAGGCATGTTGGTCGGATGAAGAGTGCTGCTTCAAGGCAAGCAAACGATGTTGGAGTTCTTCATCCTGAAAAGGACAATGATCTTTTCAAAGGTCCTCTTAGGCTGGGAAAAATCATTTTAAAACGTGTCCGATGTACTCTGAACTCACTGGTATAACAAGTACAGATTGTTGTATTTATTATGTACAGTATCTGAAACTAACAGTGTTGTTGACCTTTAACCAGACTGGGTGGCTTATATGGACGATGGTTGGAGTGTCTGCTCTGAGTCTGGGAGGTCGGCAGTTTGAACCCTGTCCGAGTCACACCAAAGACTTCATTGCTCCGCCAAGTGAACAAAGACCACCTTTCCATTTAATCGCCACCTGTGCCCTTGTGACAGATTCGGACTCGAGAAAACGCAACCATCTACTTATTACGTACGCATGCAATTTGGACAAAGGACTCGCCGGCTCTCCCGAAGCCCCGACATACATACTGTACATGATACATACATACCTCTTGCCGACTCTCCGCCTCAGCTTCCTCCATTCTTCTGTATGCTCCTTGAAGTTGTTGACATGATGCTTCCTGTGATTTCGTAACATCATTTTCCCTTCGCACCTGAACTCCGAGGTCATTTTGATGTATTCGTGCAATTTGCTCTCAGCCCATTATTATTATTACGTGGGCAGGTGTGGTGGGGAGAGGTGTGTGGGAGTGCTAAATGGAGGGTAAAGAAAAAATTGTAAAGAAAGAAAAGGAAGGGGAAAAAACAAAGATGAAAACAACAAGGTGAGCAGATTATGGGGAGAGGGGGGGTAATGAGGTTGGTGTGTTGGGAGCACTACGAGAAGGACGTGTGCGAAAGATTCAGAGGAGTGTGTCGAAGGGAAAAGAGGAAGGAGGGGGAGTGGGTAGAGGGGGAGGGGAAGGTGGAGGAAGGGAGGGGGTAAGGGAGAGGGGAGGGAGGGAGAGTGAGGGGGAAGGAGTGCGGAGAGGGAGGGGGAAGGGGTTCAAAAAACCTGCTTAACTTGTGCATGTGAAATATTTAGACGGTTCTCAATCAAGTTAATTTCCTTTACATTACCACAATTTAATGCATGGATCTTTGTGATGAATCAAGGCACAAATCACTTCATATATATTTTTGTGAGAAAAATAGACATACCATCGGAAAGTACGGAAAGATTGAACATGAAAACAGCGAGTTTTAATCTGATCACATTAGAAACGAGAGTGTTCATCGAGCACGATACCCCGCACAGTGTTCAAGTACGTACAGCACTTCAAGTTTCATAAAATAATGATTTTAATGATCGTTAAAATAAATCCGGTGAGTTTAGTGCGATTGAAGTAGTCCAGAAGCAGTCCCGAACACCACCCTTATACACCACCTTTATTTAAATTGAAGTACTGTGCTGCAAAACTGAAGGATCTTGGACATATCAAGAAGGCTATTGGTGTTGTACAGTGTTCAAGTATATAATTAACTTTAAATAAAATAAAGATTGTAAAAGTCGAATAAATAAATTAATTCTGGGATTTACCGCCATTTTCCCCAGTGTTGATTACACCACCCTGTCTAACACATGACGTTAATTCTTCATGCTTATTGTTTGTTTCCTTTATAACATCCTTAAAACAGTAAGCTTCCTGTTTGGAAAGATTTTCAATTTTGTTTGACTGCCAGGCTGACAGATAGAGTAAAATTATCTCACTCCTCTCTGAGCGTGTGCAGTCAGGATGAATTCAAAGCCAAAAGTACGTTAAAACGAAAGACTCGTCTTCCGATTCACATTCCGACTTGTGTTCACAAAGTAACATTCAATTTAAATAAGTTGTTCCTCCGTCATAAAATGACGATCATTAAGTTGGGGATGAGAGGAGAGAGACTTAAATAAATTTGTCGTACATTCGTAAATTTACTACATCGTTCAGATTTCATCCGGGGCTGACAGGATGGCCGAGAGGTACGCACACTCACCCTCTAAACTGTCTATCCTGAGATTGATTCCCGACCCAGCTATAAACTGTCATCCTGATGTTTCACAGGCAGGGTGATTCTTCAATGTGTGTGCCGTCTCTTGGAGGGACGTGAACCAGGCGTCCCGTCTGCCAGCATTCGTTGGTGGACGTTAAACATCCCACGGTGTCCTTCACAAAGAATAGGTGAGCTCTCGGCAGCACCATGGCCAAGTTCCAAATTCCTGCCCGAACTAGTCGAACGTCAGGGCCTGGCCAACTAGTTTGTGAAGACTCGGGCCATGCTTTCCCCGGCTGACCCCACAAGGTGGGATAATGGTGGCTGTTAAAGAAGAATATTCAAATTTCATCCAATTATTTGGATTTCTAGGTTACGAGAATCATTCAGCCGACATAAGAGTTGTGTTCATGTGATCACAGATGGTAGGAAAAGCATTCATAAACTAGAATAGCACTTGGTGCAGCGCATGCCTCAGCCAAGCTGAACATTTTACGTTTTGTATCCCACCGATAGGCTGGATGTGAACCCAGACCTGAACTAAAAACCAATCGGCTTGTTCTTGTCACCTACCCAATTCATCCACCAAGTTTTATCATAATCCGTTCACAACGTTTTGAGATATCATGCTACGTATCGTTTTTGGCCACATCACTCAATGGTGACGAATCCCTAAAAAATAATTCTTGCATCCGGATCTTCACCAAGTCGAATCGATTCATCCTTGGCACACACACCCAACCTGTCCACCGAGTTCCGTCTGAAGCCATGCACAAGTTTTTGTGTTATCCTGCTCACAAACAGACAAGCAAGCAGGGGTGAAAACAACCTCCGTCCACCTTCGGTGGTGGATACAATGAGGTGAATGTCAAACACATTACGAGTGGAAAACACAAAAGGTTCCTCTTCACCAAACAGCAACGTTTGTAGAAAACGTGTCGAGATTTGCATTTTTTTGTTTTTTTTTGTAAATCATACATTTTTGTTCGACGTTATCGCCATGCTACATTTCCCCCATGAGAGCACACAGACTCGTCCTATAAATTTACAGAAAAAATTATGCACAGTGCTCCGTTTGTTTTTTAATCAAGACTTCGTGACTTAATGTACATTTATTTTCACCATCAGACATACAGTATAAAGTTCATTCTGAGTAAATGCCACTCAAATAAGCTAGTAGGAAACAAGTTTACATCCCTTCCCTCCCTCCTCCCCCGCCGCCCCCCCCTCGCCTCCATCATCCAAAGTACAAACGAGTAAATTAAAAATCACAGAAATGTGACCATTAGTGAAGAAAACTGGGTACACACCTCGATTCTCTTGCAGGGAGAGAGCAAGCCTGCCATTTTTTTTTATTTATTATTTTGTTTAAACTCAAAGGGGTTGCCATCTTATTAATTAATACTCCAATCCGCCATGTAAAATACAGCAAAAATAAAACATCTAAAAGCTACTGCTACCTGTCACCGGCTGGCTAGAACCCGCCGTCTACAGAACGAGGGAGGATAGAACGAAGAAACCCCCGGATTCGTGTGTCATATACATGTCTCTATTTACATCAGTGCGTCAGCCGTAGAAAAATACAGAACTCAAGAATGTTTGAAGGACCAAGGACTGCAGACCGAGGTTAACAGACAGGTACGCTTCTGCGAGAATGTGTACTTCAGGCGACAAGGAATCCACAAAAAATAAAAATTAACACAAAAAAAAAGAAAAAACAACAAAAAAAAAAACAAAAATAAAGACGCCAAAGAAAATTTATCTCAACTTCTCTCATCTACCCGTTAAATACCCATTATTGTTGCATTTTGTTACTGACAGTGAGGCCGTGTTTAAACATTCATTTTTCACACGCCATACCTTTTGGTTTTTACATATTTACCAACTCTACTGCGTAAATACTAAAACATGAAAATACACACAGACTATTTCCTCATGTTGGTCACCTCCCACAACCTCCGCTTTGCCCCCGCCCCTCTCCTTCAACCCTCCCCCACTCTAAATAACGTGTTAGCCCCCCTCACTATCGACGTAGACACCTCCAACCTCCAGCCCCCCCCCGACCCCCCGCCCAACAAGCCCCGTCCACAGTAATTCCTGCTGAAATTGCCCAGACCATACCATCAGAACATGGCATTCAGAGCCTCCAGAGCAGCAAGGATCCATTTTCAATCCAAGAATGAAGAAATATTCAAGTTTTCCTTGCTCAGTAGCAGGTCTCAGCTCAGTAGAAAAAGCGATACACTCAAAACAAAACCACGGAATACACAAAACGTGCGCTTGTAAGCGAATCAGTGAGTGCATGTGGGCGTGATATTAAACAACAACAACAACAACAACAAAAATCTGCCATGTATTATATAAAGAGTCACAGCTAACAAACAATATTGCCAAATGATGTGTCCTAACACTACAGATCAGCAACAAGACATGCATGTCGCACCGGGTGTGACGCAGCCGGAGGGACACAAAGGCGTCAAAAACGAACAGCTTTGGTTAAAATATACAGCCGCGACATTTGGCGGCCCAAGGGTGAGGGAAATGATGGCATCAGTGGCGACAGCAACCTTCAGTCATACCCCACACCTCTCAAGCCTAATTGAGCACTCTATGTCTAAAACACTAATTGGCAGAATGGACAAACACAAAGCTGATAAACTGATCAGTGGATGGATATTTTTTTGTACCATCCTTCAGTGGTATTTTTGTGTTCTGCTCCATTGATAATGCCAAGCCACATTACAGGAGTTTCCCACAATGATGAGTGCAGCTTTAGTCCCTGACTCAACAAAGCTTAGATGTTGATATTTGTGGATGGCATCGAGGCAGACCATGATCCACAGCAGGTTAAAATAAAAACGTCAGCTGTATTTGGATTGAGGTGTAACCTTGCACCATGGTCGGTTCAAAACGATCACAAAAGAAAACATCAAATGATGTGCACAAAGGTTGGCAAGGGAGTGGGGTAGCACAAGAGGCTAGGCGATGCGATAAAGGATCTCGCCCAAAATAGGCGCAACAGCGGGATGGAGAGCCTGGGACATGGCAATGTCTAGGAGACGCCCTTGTTGCAGAACAAACAGTGGCCGGTTTTCTTTGAGCCGGGCCATTGCAAGCAATGCTGTGGCTGCACGTCGCATCATGTCAGGGCTGGGATGGTGTAACGGCGGTGGCGGTGCATGAGGGTTCTGCTGGGCAATCACTGCCAACAGGCAGTCTTCCAAAAATCCCAAAACCGCCGCAACTGCACCTCGCTGGAGCGCCACTGCACGTGCTGCTACAGCTTCTGCTTGCGCAAGGTTTGCAAGCAGGGCTAGAGCCATCTCTCGTGGTACCTGGTTCCTCCGGTCACTCACAAGTCCGACGAGTGCACCACAGAGACGCCAGACACGCCCAAATGGTGGTGTCGCCAGCACAAGGTCCACATTCCCATCCTGCGTGCTCAGCTTTGACAGGGACTCCAGGACGAGGCGCTGGGGACTGAGAGGAGAATTAGGGCTTGCACCTGGAAAGGGATCTCGTGCTTCAGAAGATGGGCACACAGCCCAGTGAAGTAAGCCATCGAGTAGAGGCAAAACCAGACTTTCTGGATAAGCTGAAAGGTCGAGCTGGCCACAGATATTTGCTAGTGTCACAAAAGCATTTTCCCGCAAGTTTTGGAGAGAGTCCCACCACCAGGATGCCCGAATTTCCGCACCTCCTGAAGCTGGTGCCTTTGCACATAGGGACAATTTTCTGTTGTCAACTTCTTTTGATTTCTCAGTTTCATTTTGCTTTGCTTCCTCAGCTACCCTATCAACATTATTTTCTGCTTCTCCAATCTCTGGTGAACTGCCACATGTTGCAATGGGCACATCCCCCACACTTCTCCTCTCACCACCGCCTCCATCCTTCAGGTCAGTACCATTCTCTCTCAACGTTAATGCCTCCACTTCTCCAGCCGATGGTGATGGTGTTGGTACTGTGGCATTCGCACAGGTGAATGGCTTTGTGACTGGTGTGGGAACGCGTCTTTCCAGATGCCGGTGGTGCAGCAGAAGAAGCTTTCCAAGTACCAAAAGGAGGCCTGGGTTCCGTGAGAGTTCGTAGTCGTTTCCCGGTACAAATGACAAGCTACGGATGATGTTAGAGATGCAAAGACAACGACGAGCCAGAGCTTCCTGCCAGGATTTGCGGGTACACAGAGGCAAGTCTGCTCCTATTGCTGCTTCGTCTTCCAGGATGACAACCTTTTTCCCTGTCGGTGGCACAAACAGTGGCTCGGCTTGTTCTGGGCAGCTTCTCTCTAAGCCTGCACCATTATCTGCCAAATATCGCAAAAGACTTTCACTCAAAGATTTCATGCACAACACATCATCCACCATTGCTGTTACGCTGTTAGCACCGTTGGGCAGCCAATTCTTCTCATCGCCTGGCCTCGCTGTTCCACGACACAGCTCCCCCTCCCAGTCTTTGCCTTCAAACAATGTCTGGATGTGTGCCGTCGTATCACCTCCACCAAGCTGACGTAGCAGCCTTCCAGCTTCAAGTGACGTCTCTGGCTCATCAGGTGGATCTGTCAGGTACTCCCCTTGCTTCTCTACCATTCGCAGTGGCAACCGGTCATAATGACTTGCTTGCCGAAACTGGCCCTCACTCTCTGACCCTTCGCTTTTCGTGTTCTCATCACCTTCTTCTGAACCAGAGGCTTTTTCAGCAAGAAGAGAGAAATTTTCAGCACTTAATTCACCGGCATCCTTCGGGTTTGAGCAATTCACTGCCACCCCCGAAGCTTTCACCTCATTCTCATCTTCTCTTTCATTGGGCTGGCTTCCAGCTGGTTCTGTCGACTCGATGCAGATCGTGGAAGATTCACGCAGCAACGCAAGTGCTGGCTCTGGAGTCTCAAACTCGTGCAACACACCAAACACGTCAATGAGGCAGCGTCGGAAGTAATCCACCAGCAGTTCCAAAAATCCAGGCAGCTGGAAAATATCACCAAATACATAATGTACCTTAAGCCAGAAAAGCTTCAATAATTCACTCGAATGGCCGTATTCACGCTCACTCTAACCTCTCTTCCGTGAGCCTAGATTTTATATACAAAAAAATAAACAAATAAAAACTTGTCTACACACCTGGCTGAGATTAAAGTTCGCCACCGTGGTGTCATCATGGAGAAGAACGTTGATCGTGTCCAGCGCCCATGTGCTTTCAGCTAACAAGCCAGATTTCAGAGCCATCATCACCCGCCAAGCATCTGAGCAACCTGAAATTACAATTTTACTGTCAAGCACTACACAGCATCAACAATCGTCCTTTACACCTTGAATTGATAGTTAAGCAAGGTATGTCAAATTAGGCGTCACAGCCAAAATTCAGAGACGAAGATGGAAGAAAAGCACAAAATTTGGGGGAGAAGGATGGAAACGAATACACCATTCTTTTGCGAACACAATTGCAACCTGAACTCGAGTGAAGCCAATGGCACGCCATCGCAAATCCCCCATGCTTCCTACCTAAAGCAAAGTTGAAAGATGGCAAGGAGTTCCACCAGGAATGACCCAATGTCAACTTTTGAGTTATAAATAAATAAATAAATAAATAAAGGTCAGGTCAGCGTTATGGGAGCATGCGCCAGAGCAGTGCGTCGCTGCGTCCACTTTCCGCCGGTACTCCAGGGGCCTCTGTCTGGCCATCCCCAAGCAGATGCCTGGCCCATCCCCATCTCCTTGAGATGCCGATCAACCTGCTGCAACCACGAGGCACGTGGTCGGCCCATTGGCCTCCTCCACTCAGGAGACTCCCTCACTGAGAGAATCTGGTGAGCAGGATCAGCGTCAGGAAAACGAGCCACATATCCATACAGCCGCAGCTGACGCTCACGGACTATGCAGGTAACAAATCTCATTTGAGTCTCTCTCAGCAACCACTCGTTGGACACAAAGTCTGACCAGCGATAGCCAAGGATTCACCGAAGAGACCTGGTACCAAAGGAATTAAGTCTCCGTCTCAGATCCTTGGTCAGAGTCCAAGTCTCACATCCATAGAGCACCATAGAGCACAAGACTGGAAGCACCAAGGACCTGAAGACTCGGACTTTCGTCCTCCCGCACAGGTACCGGCAGTGCCACACCCCATTATTCAGTGAATCCATGACTCCTCAGGCCCGACCCAGACGTCTATTGACCTCTACTCACAGCCAGCAGAGACATGAATATCACTGCCAAGGTAAGTGAATCTCTCCACGACCCCAACATCCTCAAATAAATAAAATCTTCTGTTTTGTCCTCCGTGACCCTAAGTCCCCACCCCCTGGAGCATGAACCGGGGGTCAAATCCCAAATAATCGTTACATAATTCATACGTCCCTACAATGTTGATTACATATACAAAGTTTCATTAAAAAATGTTTGTAAATGTGCCTGCAATTTCATGTTTTGGTGTTTGACCTTTTCACCCCACCGCAGGGCCCTGGGGGCTGTTCTTGCACCTTCCTTCCAAATTTCTGCCTAAAGGTGATCATAACCACCAAGTTTGGTGAATTTTTGCACAACCATTTAGGAGTAGATAGTATGATGGATAGGCAGACGGCAGATTAAAATAATTTTTCAAAAAATCCCCCCCCTCTCCATTTTTTTCAAAAAGCATGGGAATAATTAAACAATGGTGAAATGTCAGCCTAATTTTCAGGAAGAGGAATGCCAAATCACATTCATCAACACCCTCGTGCGATCAGCAAAGCTAGCGGTTAATTGAGGTCTTCAACAGTTAAATTAAACAAGATTGAAGCATCACCAAGATCTGCATATCAGATCAAGATGATCATAAACAATGTCAGTTTTCTACAACAACCAACCATTCAAAATGACAGAATCGGTCTCATTGTGAAACACTCGGTGTTGGTGAATTGTAGCGATGTGGCATTTCAACTCACTAAGAAAATGCAAAATCATAAGCCGTTCTGGTAAATATAATCCAAGAGTATGGTGTGCAGCGGTATTGCACTTACCTTTAAGCTGTCTCGCCAGGGTTTTATTCCTGGGTCCAACCATAAAATGTCAGATTGGTGCTACGCAGGTAAGGGTGTGCCATGATCCACGACTAGCTTGGGACCGACTGCCAATAATAGCTGGTGGACATTAAAGGTCCCACGGTATATTTCGCAAAGAGTAGTCGAGTCATCACCAACACCGTGGGAACATTCCAAATTCCTGCCTAAAGTAAATTAAATTGAATGTCAGAACTGTCCAATCAGTTCGTGAAAGACTTGGGCCAAGCGTGAAAGCTCCAAGAGCTGTGGCTGACCAAACATTAAGGTGGGATTAATTGGGACCAATGGAGTACTCACGTAGTCAGAGTGGTGGGTAGTAGAAGTAGTTGTAGTGATGGGAGGAGTGTTTGGGTGAGTGTGATTCACCTCACACCATCATCAGATGGAAGGATGAAACCTATTATAAATTGAAAATTCACAAGGTGTGTGTGTGTGTGTGTGTGTTTGTGTGTGCGCGTTTCTACTGGAGCTCTCTGATGTGGAATGTGATACACCAAAATGATCATGATCTCCTGAGTTGATTAGGCTAATTAACTACAAAAAAAAACATCCATTACAATTCAGAATTCCCACGTTTTAAATGCACGCCAAGTTGAGGTGTGTAAAAGCAGCTTGATGTCCTTCCACGGCACGGCATTCTAATTACAAAATAAATAAGAAAACTAATGATATAACATTGTAACAAAGCATATATTAATTAATACTAATATTTAAAACAACGATAATAATATTAATATTAATAATAATGATCATATAATCCCCACCCTGGCTCATGCACATCTGGGCTCGGTGAAAGGCAAGCTAATGCTCAAGCAGTACAGCAGGCGGGTATGCTACAAGGCCATGAAGATCAATGAAAACTTGGTCCGATGGACCAACAGGCCCACTGGTGTTTTTTTATTTTTTTATTCTTAAGGGGGAAGACAATAACAGACTGCAATTCAAGCATCATTTAAGGAAGCAGATGAGCTAACAAAAGTCATGACAACTTTCGAACATGTGATCAGCTCGTTTATGTATAAACGCACCATGGCATATTGAACCCCACTTTGGGCAGGTGTCGGAGCTTCCCATTTTTACTGCTTGGAGGTAGTACAGTACAATCTAAGGCCATTCGATGAAGAATGCATCTCTTGACTGAAAGCCAAGTGCCACAGGCTTCGCTCCTTGCTCAAGGAGTTACAGATTGAGGGCCCCAGCCTTCTGCCGCCTCTTTTACAATATTACTGTTCCTGTACGTTCTTCTCTCAACTCCTACGCAGCAACCCCTTACCCCCTGGCTACTCAGACTTGCCGAGAAACCTATACTTTGCTACCCTCCAGGTGTTTCTGTTGTTATAACATTTTGGGTGTATTTATTTATTTATTTTAATGGAATTTGTTCACAAATTCTTGCATAAGTGAATATAATTTTTTTGGCTGAACCCAGTCATGTGATTTCCAAATGTCACTTTAACCATCACTTCAAGGAGAAACTTGACAGTTGATATTTAAACTGTTACCCGTCCTAATGGCTGGCTTGACAAAATTTGTTGGAACAGAGACACCAGAAATTCAGAGGTATTGAGCTCATTGGGTGAAAAGAAAACCTCATTTTTCAGTTCTTTGCTGATGGCCCAGCCAAGACTTCAAGATGGATTTACTATCTCATAGTGTGTTTTCATAAATCTAAATGTTCAATGGAAAATTAAATCATCATATCTCGTGCGGTAATTTCCCGGTGTGTGCCCCGGTTTCGAAAACGTACACCGTATCCTAAAAGGGTTGGCGTCGGGAAAGGCATCCGGCCAATAAAACATTTCCTCAAAAAGGGAACCATGATGGAGAAGATTGTCATGGTGCCCGCATGGCTACCCCCTGCTCTGGCAAGGAAAATGGCCTTATAAATTCCTCTTGTATATCTCATAAGGTAATTCTCAACGTTTTTAATTTTAGTTGTGTTTAACTTTTATCAATTTTGCATCAACCTCACAAAGCAAAAGTGACAGCACATTGTGTGATGTGTGGCTGTACCAATATCTTTCCCCATAAGCTTGCGACGAGGCTTGTACACCGGCTGCGTGGCTTCCACCGAACGTGGTGGAAAAACGAGCTCCCGACGTACGGTGGGCACTCCTTGCAGACCCCCCAGTTGTGAAGCTGGTACAGGAGGTCCAGCTTTTTGCATGACCCGGGTCGTCGGGGGAGGTGGTGGTGCTGGGTAAGCTGAACGGCTTGGTGAAAGCGCCCGCTGGAAGGCGGGGCCGGGATGTGCTGGTAAAGGAGATGCCATTGAGGAATGTGGATAACATGGTTGACTTGAAGGACGTGGGTAAGGCCCTGGAGTAGGCTGTCGTGAGTACCAGGTGGCTCCACCATTCTGCTCTGGGCCGACATCATCCATTCGACCCCCAGGATACGAGAGGTTGGGAGGAGGCAGTGGTTGTGCACCCTGTGACTGCAAGCCTTGACGGCTACCATATGGATACGGTCCATCAGGGCGGCTGTGCCACATCCCCGGCTGCCCGGCTTCTTGCGGTCCAGCCATACCATGGCCAGGCATGTGGGCAGGTCCTTGTCCCAAAGTGACAGAACCAGCCGGTGGAGTAGCAATGGGAGGCTTTAAGCCAGTGGCAGATACCTGCAACGTGCCTGGCTGCTCTTTGCCAGCAATAACAGGTTCCTGGGCCGTCGGGCCACCTGCACTCCTTGGCAGTTGGTTGTTTACCATTGGTGAAGAACCCTGTTGGAAGGGAGCTGGACCCTGAGACAAGGCAGTTGACGTTCGGGAGTAAGGTTGGTTGTAGGCGTTTGGTCCAACCCGCTGATCTCCACCACCATAGCCTCTGCTGTAACTGGTTTCAGGTGGAAGCAAAGGCTGGGCAGAACTGTGCACAGACTCTACCTCTTGTTGCTTTGCAGGAGGTCCAGCACTAATTACTTCGGATGGGCGCTTATACGGCTGGCTCTATGGTGGGAAGTTTATGGGCAGAGAGAGGGAGTTGAAGTTTGAGTAAAGAAGCATTATGTAATTTGGTAAATTGGTGACGTCAGAGTTTCATCAGCAAAGCCAATTAGTTGGTGAACCTACCTGCTGCATGAAGGGTGCTTGTTGGCCAGGTGGGTACGCTGGAGGGCCATGGGGATGTCCAGGAACAGTAGAGTACTGTTGGTTTGGCCTGGGAAGCAACATGCAAATGGGACATGTAAAAAAAAAAATCAAAAAAATCTACAACCACAAAGCAATTCAACAAAGATAAATGAAAGCTGTACCAATACATGGATAAACATTCAGAAATTTTAACAGGTCAAATAGCTTTCCACAAAACTGAGGAAGAAGACAACATATTGGCCAAATATTTTGGTGGACACTGTGTGTATTGGTGCATTACCTGCATCTTACTTTTTGGCAATCAGTCTTCAGAAAAAAAAAATAAAAAAGAAGTTATTTTGAATAATGTTTGTCAAAAGTACAAAATAACATTTGACGTGAATGCGTCGACCAGCTATGCCTCCACTCACGGTAGATGTCAACCCACTGCTACGTTTAATCTCAATTTAAGGTCACACGAAAAGGAGCAGGAAAGAGAAAAGAGAGTTATAGGCGAGAATGTTAAATGCTTCGAACTTGAGTTATCCATCCACCCATTAGGACCATACTCTGTGCAGAGCGTTGGTGCTGCCTAAGCAGTCTCCTTGGCTAGTGGGCACAATCCTGGACGGGTCACCACACCGACACAGGATACTAGCAGGCTGGCACTCATTTTGCCGACGTTGGAAGGATGACAGGCAGAGTGAACCCCACCTGGTATTAATTCAACAGCCAAGGGGGATTTGAACTCAGGATACTAGGATCCCAAGCCCACCACCCTAACCATTAAGCCAACACCAGGCTCAAATCCGTTCATCTTTGTATTGATGGTTTTGTTGTGCCGAGTGCTTTGGTTATATAGTCCACGTTTGTGCCAAATTTGGTTGAAATCCCTTCAGTGGTTCACAAGATATCGTGGGAACATAAAAACGAAAACGGGCGCACAAACAACCCGAAAACATTAGGACTTCCGCCGTGGAGGCATAAACATCATGCCTTCACAATTCAGTTGAGATCAATTGGCACGAAAAACATTGATACCTCGAGACGTCAACTGATTTGTAAATCACACAATGTTGTGAATGAGTTTGCGGTGAAAAATAATTTTTAGTGTCGGACCATAAATACCATGTATCGAGGCACCATAAACTGCCTCACAAACCATGGTGTCGAAGAGAACTTCATGTCTTACGTGAAGCTGAAAGATGTTGCTTACAGCAAGGAGAATTGAAATCAAGCTGGTGCACATGTATTTGGCCATGCTGAAATAAATGCACGATTGCAGCAAAGGAATAAAGAGAAAATTATTTCCGCGCCAAAGACGAACAATGGCGGTTGGGACAGGCAGATGCTTTTCCCTGAGGTTGAGACAAAACTTCAAGAGTGGATGAAGGAGTAGAGAATGGCAGGAGTTGGCATCAGCACAACAGATATCCAAGTCAAGAACCTGACGATAGTCAAGATGGGATCACTTCTGCCGAGTTCAATGCCAGTGTTGAGTGGAGCCACAGTTTCATGAAACGATGATCTGTTCGCGTGCCAGAGAACTACACTGGATTCAGAAGTTGTCAGCAGAGGATGAAAACAAGTTGTAAGAATTCCAGGATCACATCACAACTACAGCTCGAGTCATATTGAGAATGCAGATCAGACATCCCTCATAATTGACATTCCCTCCAACCAAACACTTAATGCCAAGGAAGACTAGTTCCTTTCTTGCAAAAACACTTGAAAAAAAAGAATAATAATTTTATCGTGGTGTAGCAGTGACTGGAGATGGCAAGAATTTACTTCCCTTTGTCGTTCTCTATCGTAAGACTGTGCCCCAAAAGAGAGCCATTTATGAAAGGTGTTGAAGTCCATAGTGGAAGAGAAAAGCTGGTTCAACGCTGACATGACTGATCATTACCTTAGCACTGCGTGGGAGAAATGTCCAGAGGGTTTCAGGAAGATGAAGTCTATTATTACGCGATGCTTTCCGATGCCGTCGCCTGCTATCTGTCGAGCGTCAGAAGAAGACCGTGAACAAACGCCTGGCTATAAATCGCCTGCGGATTGATCAGATAGCTTCAGTCATATGATAAATGGTTTGTTGTTCATGCAGAAAAGTCACTGCTATGTAAGATGTGGAATACCTGGATGGCTGGAGGACATTAGACGACAACAGCAAGTGGATAAATTGGACAAAACGAGCTGCGACGGGGATATGGAAATAAAACTTCAAAGAACAGCAAGAAATCCCAGAGGACCTGGTAGCCCACTCCTTCAAATATTACATCACAAATACACTATATGGCAGTGAGGAGGTCATTTTCAGGGATTAACTTTTAGGGGTGGGGAAGGGGGAAGATCCACACGATACAAGAGGATGACCCTCAGGAAAGGTATTATGCTGAAAGCACCGACGGTATCATAGAGAAGATACTTGCCAGTGACAATGAGTAATATTTCCTTGGCCTTGATGGGTTAATGAGTCAGCCTTTTTCTATTATATTATAAAATACAAAAATATTTGGTCGTTTATGTTGTTATTGAATTCATACTCGGCGTACCTACGCATCGCTCCGCCAAATCAAAAGACAGCATGTTGTATTTCACAAACCTATTGCATGTCTATCTGTGAATGTCAATGAGGATATAAAATGAAGTAAAACACCTGAAAGGGGATATGTTATAACATGTGATTGTAGATGTTGTGGCTGTAGTTGTTGTTTGTGCTCCTTCTGTGTCTCTAATATATAAAAGCTGAGTTTGTGTCTGTGGGTGGGTTGGTGGATCATAAACGCCGCCCATTCTATTGGCCACGCTTTCCCCCCTCTCCCCAGGGTCACAAGCACTGCCCATTAGCCAGGTCACTCCTTTCCCTCTAGCCGCCCAGAAATTGCTGCCATATTTTTCGCTCTGCATTGCTCTGATTGTTTATAGGCCTCTAATGTACATTCGGAGACTAAACAAAGTGTCTTCTTTCATTAAATGAAGATACCGTTTTGAGGAAACAAAGGTACATTTTCATTACAACTCAAACAAGGTAATGTATACGTTTTGTCCGCAGCAATTGCGGCAGCGGTCCAATATACACCGCCCAATCCCATCCATCCATTGGGACCATACTCTGTGCAGAGCGTTGGTGCCGCCTATGCAGTCTCCTTGGCTATTGGGCACAATCCTGGACGGGTCGCCACTCCGACACGGGATAGCAGCAAGCTGGCACTCATTTTGCCGACCTCGGAAGGATGACAGGCCGAGTCAACCCCACCTGGTATTAATTCAACAGCCAAGTGGGATTTGAACTCAGGATCCAAGGATCCCAAGCCCACCACCCTAACCATTAAGCCGACACCAGACACCGCCCAATGAAGGTACGTTAATTCTCAAATGCAGAGGAGAGAAAATAGTGACATTTCATGAAAAAAAAATTGGGGGGTTTTCGCCCGACTTTTCAAGGCTTATAAACAAACTGATGGACATGTAATATGATCATTAGAATTGGCTTGGTCGTGAAATACCTGCGTCCGTAATTAATGAGTCGGGAGGCCGGGGAAATTCCCGAGAGATATTTATTATGTCCATGTACACTTTAAAGAAGTTATGTACACGCACACTTTAAAGTTATATGAAATGTACACGTCTACTTTCGTACCGTCAACATCACCTCTGACTTTATGTACATTTTAAAACTGAACAAGGTATGTTTTCATTACAATGAAAATAGTCATGTTTAATATTTGAAGTCTTTAATTTAAAAAAAAACAAAAAAAACAAAGAAGTCCTTTTGTTGGTGTTTTGTATGTACTGTATGTACTTGTATGTACTGCATGCTATTGAGATGTCCAGTGGTGTGTTCAGCAGTGTGACCACTCCTCATTTTCATAAATGCCAAGGTGAGCCAACGAAAAAAGCCAAGAATTCACAAGGTTTCGGAAAAGCGATGATAATAGAAAACCTATACGCCAAGAAAACCTATAGAAAACCAAGACGCCAAGGTGAACAACGAATAGCCAAGATCTTGTGAAAAAAGCCAAGGAGTGGTCACGCTGGTGTTCAGTTATCAAGCAACTAGCTCGTGCTTGCCAAGCCAGCTGTTCATAATGGAGTGCTTGCTTGAGTGCCAAAGCCACTTGACGAGCACTCTTCAAGAAACTTGGTTACTGAACACACCCCAGATTCATTACATGGCGACGAGGATAAACATCTATAGCATCGTTATTTCAGCCATATCGATGAATTCATCCCTCAGGGGGTGGAGTGGGAGGAGGCAAGGGAAGGGGTGGGGTGGGAAGAGGGACCCGACGTTGCCTGGCAACGCCGGGTACCCTCGCTAGTTTTTATATATTTTTCTAATGTTTCGAGAAGCATTACTATATGTAATTTTGTGTGCTCCTTTCGTGTCCTTCTAAACTCTCAAGGGTCCCTGCTGTCATGGAATAAAAAATGTTTCGTTTGAAACGCTACATTAAAACTCACATTCCCGCTTCTTTTTCTTCTTCTTCTTCAATCACGGATAGAGGGGCTTTTAAAACAGGAACCTTTATGATTAGATGGACACTAATTTCTTACCTGCAGACACAATAATTTCTTTGCAACATGTTGGTGATAAAGTTTTACTCTCAGACAAAAATTGAAAATCTGTCTACATACACAATGTGCAAACTTGGAAACTTTACTCAACTTAAAAAAAAAATTTTTTTTGAAAGAAAAATAAAAAATTCCCCCGTGTGGGGTGACGGTCATCTCTATAATACCACAAGTTCTCAATGTTCAGTTCAGGTAACCGCGAAAAGTCCAAACTAACCGTTTAGATTGAAATAGTTCACAGAGATACACTAGGATAATACTACTAATGAATAATTAATAAATATGTATGTTCATTTAGTACCCGGATTAACACATCAGAATCACCAGTAAGTGCAATACGGTTTTCCGGTCCGTCCACTCTCTGGGGACATTTCACTTCCGGTTGTAGAAAAAAAACGAAAAAAATAGGCTTAGCTCTCGGAGATTATGATAATCCTGTAGATTATTATTCACTGATTATAATGCAACTTTCAGAATGAAAATTGGTCAAGTTATTATAGAGATATTGAGGTTTGAAAAATCGTTAGAGCTAGCAAATTCATTAATTATTAATTCCACAGAAGTTTCGTGACACGCACAAGATAACATGTCAGGTATGAAAAACATTTTGTATGCCAGATTCATTAATTATTAATTCATTAATTATGGAATGTACTCATTGATATATTAATCAGAAACCCGAAGCATGTAGCATAATTTATCACTTATCCCTCATCCGGGATCCGTGGCCTCGCCCCACAGCCTGCAGCCCATGTCCGCCGGTGATTATGTTAGATATCGGCACGATCGAGAGGAGCCTGCGAATTATCCTGCTGATGCACTGAATTGATGCAATCGTTCGGCCAGAATATTCGTGTCAAGATGTTGCGTGATTAAATCACCAATACAGTCACTCGAATATACCGCCGACATACTTCTTAACAATCACCTTCGCCCCAGAAACACAGTCCATCTGAACCACGCTGGCCACTGCTCAGACGCCATGACGGACTACTGCGCAGTTCTACTCGCAGTTTGGTTAAAGATGACTCGGCATTTTGCGCGCGCGCACGAAATTATATTTGAAAAAAAATGCCGACGTTTACATTTCGGTTTTGAAACTTTTGCACCTTTGACGGAAAATGTATAAATATAAAAGGCTAAAAAGTGTTTTATATTTATATTTCATTTCCCTTCCTTCCTTCTTTGGAATCGCATCGGCGTTTTTGGCCTCTCCAGATCACGTGACGATCAAACAGGAAGGAAATTCAAAAATCTGTCCGGTTAGATACAAGATAATATTTTTACTTTCATAATCAATAAACAGTTGCCAATATCTTGTAAAATGGCAGACTAGATAGGTTTTGAAAATGGCGATTTTATAACTTACGTGACCTCGTCCCTACCTTGAACCCGGACAAAAGTTATATCGTTGTGCAACACTCATCGACCTCTACCCACATACTAATTTCATCAAGATCGGAAGAAAAATTGTTGACGGACTACGACGGACGTACGGACGGACATACGGACGACGTACGGACGGACGGACATTTGGTCCGGCTTTATTAGGTCATCTCTACCGAGATGACCTAAAAAGTATACACTATACTCAAGATAATACAACAAATCAATTTAATTGATTCAGGAATGAAATTAAACACATATAAAGAGGATGTTAAAGGGCAAGACGAGCGGCAACGATTTATCAACGATTCAAAGCATGAAAGAATAAGAACCGGTCTCCTGGGATTGCCTTGTAATCTGCATGAAGCAGCTTAGAAAAAGCCATTGTTTGCAAATTATCAACAAACTTGTCGGCCCGTCTCGTCTTTTTTCTGACTGCATCACTCAGGGCCGGTTTGAATTTAACATAAGTTCATTGTCCAATACCTCTTCATATGTTCTTTATATATGGGCGAAGAAGAACCCATACTTACGGATAGGATAATTTCCCCCCATAAATGGAGAATTTTAGTATGACTTGCAATAATACTCCCTCCCATCGGGAGTAGCACGATCCCATACATATTCACACAAATAGCGAATCGGGGTCCTCCCCCCAACCCTGAACCTTGAGGAGTATGAAATATTTTTGTTATATAAGTATATGTAACCCTTAGAGTTAAAGCCAATTCGGTCCATCCGTCCAGCGTCGGTGTTAATCGGCCTGGACACGACAATATTAATATAATGAAAGCAGATCACACAAAAAGGTGAAAAAAGCGATCTCGTGTTAAAATAAAATAAAATAAATAAAACTGCGTATGTAATGAACTCATTGTTCATTTTGCCGATACAAAAGGACCCCGGGGGACTATCACCATGGCTTGCAAAAGCAGCTCGAGGAGTGCGGCGGATCCCGCTGGTAAATTATTTTCATTGCACTCGATGAAGTCACACTTTCGACACATTCCTTCATCATTTCTTCACTCAATATAATCGTTCGAACAGTAGAAAAAGTTAAATTTAATGCTTTGCTTAAATAAATAACTTTAATCGGTAATTTCGATATATATTCAGATTTCACCCCAGATTTTGACACATTTAATCCACCAGATCCGATCCTCAAATTTGAAATCATATTTCGATTCTATACTTTAGTTCGTGAGAGTAGATGGTGTTTCCAAGGCAAGGCTTTTAGAGTAGGCCAAATCAAAAGACCCCTGTGAGGTGAGGTTGGGCTGACCAAGGATAACCTTTCATAAAGGTAAGTCATGAAATATCTTCAAAAGGGGAGTTTAAGTTTATGCAAATACCCAGGTTACATCCATGCACTACCTTTGTACGCATGAAAAGACAGACAGACAGGCAGGCAGACAAACACACACAAGATACCTGGTCTTGGGGTGAATTTGAACCATGGTGATCATCACTGCAATTTGGGTGAGTCTGTTTAAAGGCTAATTGGGAACAGCAACCAACGTCGTGTATCCACAGTACCGTGCGCTTCACCGGAACCCTCAGCCGCTAATTAAAGACAAGGCGTGTGGCACAGAGTGGGCAATGGATCAACTGGCTCGACTGTTGCACTGGTATAGTATCGAAGTGGAAAGACCTGTAATCCAACCCGAGACAATCAAACCAGCTGGCCATTGCGGCCCAAATTAACGCTGCCCACCGGGATTCGCACCGGGCCACTGGGACGACCCGCGTGGCAACAACAATACAAAACGCTACAACAGCCTCAAACTGTGGAAGAAAAAATTGTTTGCTGGAAATGATGTAGGCTTATAAAGTTAGGTAAGCACGTATCATGGTAGTTTTCTTTATAAAGATGTCAAGGATCATAGAACAGGCAAAATAATCAAAACATTTGGCCAAACAGCAGAAAAAAATTGAAGTTTACAGACAGTAGAGTGGTAGAAAAGAAAAGAGGCAGCTGCACAAATATAATGAGCGAAAGTCAGCTTTTAAAAGTAAAAAAAAAAAATTTGATATAGAAGTTGAAATGAAGTCTCCAAAGCCAGCCAAAGGAAGTCCTTCCATGGCACACCTGAACTCCTATCCACCTACAAGACTTTCATCCGCAGCTTGATGGAGTTCTGCTCCCCCCCCCCTTCCCTTTGGGCTGGCACCCCATGCTCAACAGTTGCTCAGCTTGATGCCATGGAAACCAAAGCTGTCAAGATCATTGGAATTTCCTGCGATGAAGATGAGTCCATGGGCCTATCACTTTGCCAGCGCCGATGGGTCGGTGGTCCCTCTGTCTTCTTCCATCTCCTTTTTGGTCTTGCATCCTCTGCCCTCTCCATACTTTGTCCCCCCAAGTTTCTGAAGGGCGCAAGCGGTCCACCAGCAACCCCTTCTAGTGAAACTCCCAAAATCCTGAATCCCTGCTCACATCTACTCATTTGTTCCTCTTTATTTTTTTCACTCATTCGAACCAGCTTCCACATTCACTTCAATCTCATTCTACACTCCAGTTCTTCAAAACAGCTGTTCACAACCATCTCTGATCGTCCCCAATCCAAAATCATGATCTTTTCTACACCCATTAAACCATCTCCACACCACCCCCAAATTTTGCTTCTGTATCCATCTTGTCAACCCCTTCAGTTTTCCTCTACCCCTCATCACTACCTGCATCCCTTGTTCGTCCATCTCCATTTATTTTCTTCCTCGGCCCTGCTATTGGCATTCCCCCCCCCCTTCTTTCTGCTGTTCCTTTTGTACTGTTGAGTCCTGATCCGTTTTGTGATCTAGCTGTATGCAAAAATACTGTATGCAAATAAATAAATAAATAAAAATCCGTATAGTTATGGAGGAAAGTTCGATTACATTTAAAAACTACTAATCTTGGAATTGTGTTTTACAAAATCACAACACAACATCAGGATAATTCCGAGATAGTCAGTGAGTTTGAGGTGAGTCTTTGGTGGGGGGCTAAAAGGATGATGGGTAAGATGGAATCTAAGCTGTTTACAACAACAATTTCTCCATTACGTGCAAGTAGTAATCATCTCCCCTGATGCTTACCACGAGGAAACTGGGGGCCCAGGAGAACACAATCGGGGGTCCGAGTTTGTAAAGGATCCGCTGTCTGGTCCCAGAGTACCATCCGGCCTGACAAAGATACCAGAAAATAAGATAACCCTCAGAAAATAAACCAGCACTGTGCAGTACAACCGTGGTGGAACAAATTAAACTACAGTATAATCAAATTCACAATTCAACAAGACTTTTTTTCATTTCATCAACCTTCTTTGAGCATCTCCTTCCTGGCATTTGAGACAATAATAAAAATGATGCAAATGTCCACCTTGAACATGGAATCAACATATTTTTGTAACATTCCAGCAGTTTGCTTATGAAAGCTACAAGGCCCTGGAGTTTTTACAAGCAACCACAGTACCTTCGCTCATAGCTGGGTGGATATGGAGGCCTTGATCCTAAGCCAGGAGGGGGCCGGGATGGAGGAGATGCATAATCACCAACATGTCCTCCGGATAGGGTCATCCCTGAAGCTGAGACAGTTGAACCAGGATGGTAGGCATCACTCGCCGGTCCTGCAGAGAAAACAAGCTTGAATAAGTGCCATAGCACAAAAAAAATAAAGCAACAAAATCCATGTCTCAGAAAACAAACGACAATTAAATAAATAACAAGAAACCAAGACCTCTGCGTTGCCCATAACTGTCTCGGGTTGTCTCATACACTGCGCCAGGAACTGCACCTTGCTGGTATGTGCGCCCATATGATGCATCACTGCTCCCTGGGTACTCCCCTTGGGGCAGGTACCTGCATCACAGAACAGACCAGCAGAAGTTTA
>CM068967.1:12845267-12868817 GCA_035128595.1 Eptatretus atami | reverse complement strand
TTTTGAAGGCCTGGAGGGATGAATGGGATTGAACAGAGTGAGGGAGTTTATTCCAAAGGTAGGGAAAAAAAACAGGAATGAAAGAAAGAGTGAAGGTGAGCAGTGATTCGTGACTGTGTATAACGGAAACTGTGAATTTCGTTGACAAATTGCTCCCCTCAATCACCGCTATTCCTCCCTTGGGAAAAAATTTAAAGTGTTGGACTGAAACCGAAAGTACGTACAACAATCTTAATTTATTTACAGCCCGAGTTTTCAAGGCTGAATCGTGGGAAAATACAGAAGGGCCGTCGCCATTTTGATGGGCTTTCTGCTCGCTCCGATAATATGTTTTGGAGTGCAAAGACGGGCGGAAGCTGATTATCTACTAAAATGGTGGCTGGAAAAGCTATAGATCTAACTAATTAAGGTGAAAAGTGCGTCAGTTTCATTTGGATGAAGCTCAATGTAGCCACTCGTATGTACTGTTCAATTTTCACAGTCCAAGTTCATGTGACATCACAGTAAAAAAAACAAAAACACATGGAATCAAACAGAAGGATTTGTTCAAAGCAAAACATTGTGTGTTATACAGTAGTATTCGATTGTGTGCTGTGATACCAGGGTTAAAATCCCACACTGTGTCGATTTGAACATAGACTAGGAAGGTATTTGTACTCTGAGGAAAAGTATCACTGATGTTGCTGTTACTTTTCACGGCCACAATATTTTTGTCTGACAAGGTGCTTCCATGAGTATTCGGCAATGGAGAAAAATAAATAAAATTACTTCAAAATGTACAGAAGATCCCACCTCGTACACAAACGCACGCACGGCATACCTGGCATGTTGTTCACCATAGCGGGTCTACCAGGACTCATCAAGTCAGATGGGTGGGGATAACTTCCAGAGGAAAATCTCACTCCAGCATCTCCCATAACTGGTTCATAGCCTGAGGACCTGCGGAGCAGGCAGATCCAAGAAGAAAAGCAAAGACTTGCTATCACACTTCTGTGGTGGTGTACATTTGCTGAACATGAGCTTGTAAATTACATGCCTGGTACTCAAGGATGACGGCACTGTACAATATTCGAGAGGTAAACTTGAGTTTCCAGTCAAAATGCAAAGTACATCGTCAATACATTCCACTGTAACACAAATTTTGAAGACAAGCAACAATTGTCAAAGATTGGAATGAAGGAGGTGAGGTAAAAACTATCGAGTCGGTAAATTATACGGAGAAAAAAGACAGTAAATTCAAGGGGTTGATCCGACTGTGGGGGGGGGGAGATCGAGGGACTGTTCGAGGCTGTGTGGGGGAGACCGAAAGTCGGTTCCGAGGCTGTGTGGTGGAGACCGAGGGCCCGTTCCGAGGCTGTGGGGGGAAGACCGAGAGTCGGTTCCGAGGCTGTGTGGTGGAGACCAAGGGTCCGTTCCGAGGCTGTGTGGTGGAGACCGAGGGTCCGTTCCGAGGCTGTGTGGGGAGACCGAAAGTCGGTTCCGAGGCTGTGTGGTGGAGACCGAGGGTCCGTTCCGAGGCTGTGGGGGAAGACCGAGAGTCGGTTCCGAGGCTGTGTGGTGGAGACCAAGGGCCGTTCCGAGGCTGTGTGGTGAGACCGAGGGTCCGTTCCAAGGCTGTGTGGGGGAGACCGAAAGTCGGTTCCGAGGCTGTGTGGTGGAGACCGAGGGTCCGTTCCGAGGCTGTGTGGGGGAGACCGAGAGTCGGTTCCGAGGCTGTGTGGTGGAGACCAAGGGTCCGTTCCGAGGCTGTGTGGGGGGAGACTGAGGGTCGGTTCCGAGGCTGTGGGGGGGGACCGAGGGTCGGTTCCGAGGCTGTGGGGGGACCGAGGGTCGGTTCCGAGGCTGTGGGGGGGGGAGAGACTGAGGGTCGGTTCCGAGGCTCCTTGGGGGGGGGGGGAGAGACTGAGGGTCGGTTCCGGAGGCTCCTTGGGGGGGGGGGGAGAAAGACTGAGGGTCGGTTCCGAGGCTGTGGGTCCTCAAATTTTTCTGGGTCCTCTTTTTTTAAGGGAGAGTTGTCACATTTTGTTTGTTTCCCGAGCTCTCGATATAACTTTTTTGGCTTGTTTTCAAACTGCTGATTTTGGTTTCTTCGATTATTAGCCTAATCATCTTTTTTTATTTTTTTTCCCTGCTATCTGTTGTATTTGGAGTTTATTCTGAGCAGCTAATGGTTCTAGTCTGTTGTTTTATATGTTATAATTCTTTTTTTATGTCTGATTCTCTTCATGAGCTTTGGGTTTCTGTTTCCCCTCTTGAATTGTTCTATTTGTCCCGTTTCCACCCTCAGTCGGTCTCTTAACCTCAGTTTCCATCGTGGTGTTTTGTTTCTGGTCAAGTTATCAGATCTATATTGTTTGTGTCGTCGTTTGCCTGTCATTTTTTCTTGGACATACAATGCTGCAAAACTCACATCGTTAATTTCTCTTAAATTCGGTGATTGTGGGAGCATTTCAATGACTGCTTGATTTATTCTCCTCACTTGTGTTTTAAACCGTTTATTGTTGTTTATTCAGTGGAGATGAGGTCTTTGCTTGTGTGGTATTAATTTAATATCCTCAATTTTATTAGCCAGTTCATATTCTGACCTATGCTGTTCATTGTAAACCTCTTCCTCTTCTTCATTCTGTTGTCCATTGTTCTCCTCCTCATTGTGATCTGTCCTTGTTGCGATTAGTTGTTCTGTTTTGCAAAGGTGATGTTTAATCGAGTTCATGACTTCAGGTAAATCTATCTCTCGGTGTGCTGCTGCAGCACCTCCTCCTGTCATTCTCTGGTCCTGTTGTGGGGTTTAAAGTCCTGTTTCCTGATTCAATTCTACATTCTGTTGTCCATCTTCTGTTTCTGTTATTGTGACGAAACCCGAAATCCCATCCGTTTCTGGTTTCCTCTCCCATTCTACCCTCTGTACAGCATCAGCAAGCTCTGTTGGCTGTCCTTTTCCTTTGGGAGTTTGTGTTCTGGGAATCTCATCCCGAACATATGTCCCGACATTCAATTGTGGCATTGGTGGTAGGTCCCCATTTATAGGTGACCAGTCATTTCTTATTGACTCTTCAGTTTCTTTGTCTCTTATTCTTAATTCATCCTCTGTGAATGTTTTTTGTTCGAGGATATTGTTTTTCTTTGTGTTTAGTGCTGCCCTATTAAAATTACCTTTATCAAGGCATAGTCTTCAGATTATCTGTTCCTCGGTGTTTGCACTTTCTTTCTTCACACCTTTTCATCTGGCGTATTCCATTGCCCATAGTAACATCCATTTTTCTTTCCTTGTCCAAATGTTCTTTTTAATACTGACTCGCTCTTCTTGAGTCATCTGATTTATGTCTTCAATTGCTTGATGGCTTGTTTTGTCAGTTATCTCCTTTATTTTTTTCCTGGGTCAAGTATCTGTGGATCATTGAAGCTACTGCGGTGAATTTTTTTTCGTGGAACTTTTTCGGCCTTGGTTGCCAGCTTTGTTTGTTTCAATCGATCCATGAATCTTTCTCATTTGTCACTACTCCCCCATGCTTCAAGCGCAGAATACGCTTTGCAATGGAGGATCATTTCCTTCTCTAAGCTCCAGCTCTGGTCCCCCGAGAGGCCGTAGGGCCTCGGCTGCTTGACAGGGGTCACCGATGGCACTCAGAGGAGTCGTGCCAAGAAGGTATATGCCAGGGTTGTGTATCTGCTTGTTCGCTTTCTCCTCACTGGTTCACTCAAATAGCTTACCGTCGCTTGGAATCGCTCACAGGGGAGGTATCCACAACGAAACCCCCTCTTTCCTGTTTGATTTTATTTAAGAGGGGGAAAACACCAGCAGCAGGGTTGAAGGACAAAATAGAGGGAGACTTGGACAAATAAGGAATGTGGGGAAGAAAGAGGGGTAGCAGAGAATAAGAAAGATACAGAAGCAAACTTTCAGGAAAAACTAGAAATTTGGAATGAGGTGGACTTGCGGGTGCAGGAGGGTTAACGGGGGTATAAAAGATCATGGTTTTGTTGGAATGGTGGTGAACAGCTCTCTAAAAGACATGGAGGGAGGAATTAAATTGAAGAGAATGTGGAAGTTGATTCCACAGGTGGGGGGAAAAAAGAGGAGTGAATGAATGCAGATGAGCGGTGGTTCTGGATTTTTGAAATAGGGGTTACATGCATTGTGGCTCGAAAGATATCGCATTTTTGACCGAAATTGAAAAAAATGCCTCTTCTTGTTATTTGGGCTTCTGACTCCTACTCTAAGCCAATGTGTAGCAGGAAATGTCTGTCAAATGCCAGCCTTGCTAAGGGCGGCATTGAGATTTGGAAATGCACTGTCAAAATCACTAGCAAACCATGGACCCCTTGTCAAATTGGAAAGCATATTGACTGCACAATGGGAAGCTGCAACTACTGCAAAACATCAACCATAAGCTTTGTGGAAAGCATCTGGGTGGTGCAGAAATCACTTTTAATTCCAACCCTTTTCACACACAATATTTTAATCTCTCCTCCATCTCACCTACCTGCTATTGGGGGTACCAGGCAGACCGTTGACATCTGGTGCACCTCCAACACTTCCCCCATAAGGCAATCGACTGGGGCCCCTACTTGTGGGTCCAACATAGCTGATTGGCCCACTACCTTCAGAAGAAATTCCCTCCATGCCTACCCCATCAGGGTAGCCAATGTACCCAGGTGGCATATGGTTTCCTGTTGTACAGATGAAGATCAAAACAGTAAAAATGATAATGATAAACAAATGCATCAAAATGTTTTACAAAAAAGTAAATTACTCAATTACTATCATTACCATTGTCCAATGTTACCACCATACACAGTAGGTCTAGATTAAAAAAGTAAACCTTAGTTATACACTTGGAAATGACTTCCTTTCTCATAAGACTGCCAGAGGATGAGAATCCAAAAGGGATCCGTATGATGATCAACAGACCACATTGGTGCCCAGGCTTCCACCCTCCCCACCAAGTCACCATTACACAAAAGCTGTGTACTAGTTTACTCATGATGCAGGTATCGGTGAAAGGGTCTAGACTAAATGAGTGCAGGAGGTTAGAGATTTGTGAATGGTGAATTAAAGCTTCACAATTCAGGAATTGTATATACTTACCGCTACCTTGAGGGCCATACTGGCTTCCTTGTGCCACATAATGGCTGACCGGCGGTCCATACTGTGCAGCTGAATGAGGACCATACTGTCCTCCGGGCTGACCCACTTGAGGCCTGTACTGTCCACCAGCCGGTCCACCATAATGACCTGCTTGATGGCTGTATTGACTTCCTGGTACTCCGTATGGCCCCTGACTGCCATAATGCGAGCCAAACTGGCCCATGTAGGCCTGGCTTGGGAGTCGGGGTTGCTGAGTCGAAGCCTGTGGATAGGCCTGGTAGGGTGGTGGACCCGAAAAGGCCTGGGCCAATGAGGGTCGTGGTGAGAGGCCACTGGGCGCAAGGTTGTGGCCACCCTTGGACGGCACAGGCTGATTTTGGCCTGTGGAAACATGAACCATCTAAGCTCAGTTTGAAAGTAAAATCATGTTGCCAATCCCTCCCCTCTACTCAATCCTGTACCCAAATAAGTAAATACAAATTGCTACAACAATATACGACTATCTAGGCTATGCAAAAACATCACCAAAGACCGACCAGAAAAGCAGAAAAATATTGCAGTAATTGTTACCTCCACTACTGAAGGTGGAGTGAGGTTGTGTATTCACCTCTGTTAGTTACTTGCAAAAATTGAAGATTCACAAGTACAGTATATTGGTTGGTCTGGTCTGTTATTGTCTGTCTGTGTCTATCGCCTGCAGGTCGCATTTTTACTCCGATCTTCACGAAACAAACTACCTGGTTGAGGTAGTCACAAGTTAGAAGTCTTCTTTTTGAGGTCAATTGGTCAAAAGTCAAGGCCACATACAGTCGTGGCCAAAAATATTGGCACCCTTGCACTTTTTTCAAATAACTCACAATTTTCTCTAAAAATAAGTTGAAATTGACCAAAGTATTTTGTCTCCACAATTCTATATTTCACTGTTAATATTACAGAACCTATGTTTTTTATTCAGAACTTAATATATCCTTTTAAATCAGAAAATAAAAAGAAATGGCATTGACAAAATTAATGACACCCCGGATTTAATATTTGGAGGCACAGCCTTTGGACAAAATAACTGCAGTCAAGCGTTTCCTATATCCATGAATGAGCTGCCTACACCTCTCTACTGGCAGTTTGTCCCACTCTTCTTGTGCAAACTGCTCCAGTTCTCCCAGATTTGAAGGGTGCCTTCTCCCAACTGCTGTTTTCAGATCTCTCCACAGGTGTTCAATGGGATTTAGATCTGGACTCATTCCTGGCCACTTCAGAACAGTCCAGCGTTTTGTCTTGAACCGTTCCTGGATGCTTTTTGAAGTGTGTTTGGGGTCATCGTCCTGCTGCAAGACCCATGACCTTTGACAGAGACCCAGCTTTCTGACACTGGGTCGAACATTGCACTCCAAAATGCCTCCTTGGTAATCTCCTGCTTTCATGATGACATGCACACGGTCAAGGTACCCAGTGCCAGAGGCGGCACAGCAACCCCAAAACATTACTAAACCTCCTCCATGTTTGACTGGAGGGAAGGTGTTCTTTTATTTGAAGGATTCATTTGTTTTCTGTAAACATAGATGATGTGCTTCACCAAAAAGCTTTAACTTGGTCTCATCTGTCCACAGGACATTCCCAGAAGGATTTTGGCTTGTTCAGTGTGTTTTGGAAATCCAATCAGGCTTTATGTCTCTCTCTCAGAAGTGGGGTCCTCTCCTGTGTCTCCTATCATAGAACCCCCTTTCATTGAGTTGGCACAAAGGGGCGGGGGGGGGGGGTTACACAAAGGTATAGGTTCATGGGGAATGAGAAAGCACAGCTCGTTCACAAACTATCAGAGGGTATGGGGGGAGGTTGTGGATGGGATGGGCATGCACAAGGAGAAAGGAGAAAGAACACAAAAAACCAGTAACAATGACCAAGAGAGAGAAACAGAATGGGAAAAAGCAGCAATATATACGAGAGATCGTGGATGTGCAAGGTTGAGCGTACAAGGTTGTGATTGGCAGTGCATTTTAGAAAACTGAAGTGAGGACACAGGGCGATGATTCCACAGTCGGGAGAATATGGGGACGAATCAATGCAAGTGGGCAACCAGTCTGGACTTTGGAAGGATAAGCAGATGAGGGTTTCTCGAGGCATGTGTGCGACCTGTGGTGGTTTGGGGAGGGTTGAGGCATGAGAGGGCAGGAGGAGCAATATCGGATGTAAGCTTGTGTAAAATAGAGCCCACCAACTTGAAACTGGTGGGAGAGTGACAGACCAAGGGAATCTGCTTCCTGCCTTGAGATGCCACTGGTGTGGAAGGTTTTGTTTTTGACTGCCTCAAGAGAAGCAAGGGGGAAGCAGGAGCATCAGCCTAGATTACAGAAAAATACTCCGAGGAGCCCCAAAATGAAAGCCTTGTACACCATGATGAGCTTGGTGTGGCACAGGAATTTCTTAGCTCTGTGGAGAATACCCAGATGGTGACCGGCAGGCAACCCTCGTTGGTCAGGTGATATGATCGTTCCATGAAAGGGTATGCTAGATAGTGAGGCCAAGGGGTTCCAAACTCCTTTCAGTTGTTACCTCCACCACCAAACGTGCACGGAGGTTATGTTTTCACCAGTTTGTTTGTTTGGTTGTTTGTCTGTGAACGTGATATCTCAAAGAGTTATGGACTGATTCGGATGAAACTTGGTGGACAGATTGGGTGTGTGACAAGGACTAATCAATTCGATTTCGGTGAAGATCCGGATACGAGAATTATTAATTTTTAAATGATTCTTCACCGTTGAGAGACGGGGCCAAAATGATACACAGTACGACATCTATAAAGTTATGGACAGGTTATGACAAAACTTGGTGGATAAGTTGGGTAGGTGACAAGAACAAGCCGATTAGATTTTGGTTCAGGTCCAGATGAGCATCCGGCCCATCAATGGGATACAAAAACGTATTGTTCAGCCTGGCTGAGGTCTGCGCTCTACCGAGTGCTATTCTAATTTGTTGTTGCTTTTCACACTTCTTCCAGTGGCTGTGCAGAGAAATCGATTGGATAGTTTAATTGCCGATCCTTAGAGAAAGACGGCATGACAGCGTGCGACTTGCCTGCTTTGAATGTCATGTTCCAAGAAGCTGACAGGCGGATTATATTGTCCAAGTCTGACGAAAGGGATTTAGCAGCAGCCAGCCTTTCACAAGAGTGATGTATTGTTCTGCACAGGGTGGAGTCTAGCAAACTGGTAAAGTTTGTTTTCAAGGGAATCAGACATCATTCATACAGATCATCAAAGAATAATGTACGCCCTGCGACCTTGCCTTGTGGAACTCCAGCATGAAGGGAAAGGACACCATCAAAGGCTAACAGCGGTTTCTACTCATAGAGGAAATCAGAGCACATGAGCAGGGAGCCCTGAATATTAAATGAAGACAACCTAGAAATCAAGGCTCAATGCCAGACAGTAACAAAGGCTAAAGAGATATCTAAAGAGATGGCCCTAAAATGTTGTCTGTGGTTCAAGGCATCCATCGACTACTGTTTCAGGAGTACCATATCAAAGGTGAAATGGCCAGGTCCAAAGTCAAACTCAATGTCAGGGTTATGACTCCTTCCGCTGCATACGCAGTCATATATATATATATTACATTTGAAATGGCTACTTCAGGCTTTTAGTTTTAGTCTGTGAAAAATACAGAACCACCCACTGCAAGAAAGGAGTGTGTTAGCGGTTACCCTGCTATCCACAGTACAAGCCAGCCAACCTTTTTTTTTTTTTTTTACAATGCCAGCCCACACCTTCAGAAGGTACCTGATCCATGGCTGCATTGCTGGCTCACTGGCCTTCATCAGCATGGAGTTGAATCCTCCAAGGAGTTGAGCATACAAGCTTACATCATCCTCTTAAATGCCAAACAGTACCTCTTCACTGCAATGGTGACCAAGAACCCTTGTGCCATACCAGCATTTACTACATAGTGGGAGCTATGAAACGTTGGAGCATAATGATATGCTGTCTGCATGTATGTTTGCCCGAGCAAAAGGGCATTATAATCTGGAGGCATAATCAGGTACTCAAATGCATCGCAAGAACCATAGATACAGTGAAATGCACCCACAATGACACACCTATCCCAGTCAAGGAAAATGTGAATTACTGAAATTTTGTTAAAGCAGGTTTTTCAAAAAAAATAAAACAATGGAAAGTAGAAGCAACCTGAAAGATCTACCTCGTGGTACAGTGTTCCGTGATGCGAATGATTGGAAAATGTGTGGGCTGATCTACCAGGCATGAATAAATTTTCTGGGATTATCGCTGAGAAACGTCACAGACCAGATATTGTCCTTCCATCAGAGTCGAGCAGGCGCATCATAATTATTGAGTTAACGGTACCATTTGAGTCTCGGATGTCGGAATCTGGCGAAGTTAAAAGAACTGGTGTCTGATAACAAAGATGCACAGAGGAGGATATGCTATTGACTTCTTTAATGTGGAAATTGGAGGAAGGGGATTAGTTGGTCAGTCAGCCTATCTTGTACCCTTGTAAAAAATCTTGGCCTGACAAGTAGAGACAGAACGCAAGTTTTGAAGGAGTGGTCGTCGGCTGCTGAAGAGGAGTTGGCGTGGCTCTGGTTTAAAAGCGGACTCCAGCTGGTCATCAGGAAAACACCCGTCTGATAACCAAGTTTCCTCAATTCATTAGAACATGACTCGTTTCCAAAGAAAATGGCTCTTGCCTCTCCCTCCCTCCCCAAATAACAATAATGGGAAAAAGTAAGGTGAAAAGCGGAAGTTTCAGGAATAGGTCAAAGTGAGAAACTCCCGAAAGGAAGACGTTACTTTTTTGCAGCGTGGCCACTCCCCCCCGAAGGAAGTTAAACACCGAAACACTCTTCAAAACGGGATCTTCCTCTGAAGACTTCCTATCGGTGAATGCTCCCAGTGGAATTTTGACATTTACATTTTTGTTTTCACTGCAATGATGATCACGAACACTTGTGCCATACCACTATTCACTGCAAGGTCAGATCAGGTCAGGTATGGGAGCATGCACCGGAGCAGCACGTCACTGCGTCCACTTTCCGCCGGTACTCCAGGGGCCTCTGTCTGGCCATCCCCCAGACAGATGCCTGGCCCTTCCCCATCTCCTTGACATGCTGCTCAACTTGCTGCAGCCACGAGGCACGTGGTCGGCCCGTTGGCCTCCTCCACTCAAGAGACTCCCTCGCTGAGAGAATCTGGTGAGCAGGATCAGCATCAGGAAAGCCAGCCACATGTCCATACAGCCGCAGCTGATGCTCACGGACTATGCAGGTAGTAAACCTCATTTGAGTCTCTCTCAGCAACCGCTCGTTGGACACAAAGTCCGACCAGCGTTGCCAAGGATGCTCCGAAGAGACCTGGTACCAAAGGAATCAAGTTTCCGTAACAGACCCTTGGTCAGAGTCCAAGTCTCACATCCGTAGCAAGACTGGAAGCACCAAGGACCTGAAGACTCGGACTTTCGTCCTCCCGCACAAGTACCGGCAGCGCCACACCCCATGATCCAGTGAATCTATGACTCCCCTGGCCTGACCCAGACGTCTATTGACCTCTGGCTCACAGCCAGCAGAGACATGAATGTCACTGCCAAGGAATCTCTCCACAACCTCAACATCCTCACCACAAACAGGTACAGACAAGACAGCAGCATCCAAGATGTCATTGAAAGCCTGGATCTTAGTTTTGACCCAGAAGCCGTAAATCCCAGTGGCTCCGACTCCTCATTCAGCACCTCGAGGACCCCCAAAAGGATATCCCGAGTCTCCGCCAAGATGACTGCATCATCTGCAAAATCAAGGTCAGAGATCTTGACATTGCCAAAAAATGATGCACCGCAGCTTGATCTCTCTGACATCCTCCCCAGAATCCAGTCCACACAAGCACTGAAAAATGTGGGATCCAGTACACACCTCTGATGAACTCCAGTAACAACTGGAAATAAGTCAGACATGGTATCACCACATCTCATCGTACTCTCAGTTCCAGAATATAGTTCAGACTTCAGACTGATCAGTTTTGGTGGCACCCCACGAAGACCTAGAATCCTCCAGAGGGCATCCCGATTCACTCAATCAAACGCTTTACATAGATCAACATAGGCTGCAAGCAGCCCCTGCCAAAACTCTCGTCTGCGTTCGGTGAGGACCCGAAGAACAAGGATACCGTCAATCGTTGACCTCTTTGGTGTAAAGCCCGACTGCTCTGGGCGCTGGTGCTCAAGCAGATGGTGGCGAACCCGATCAATAATTATCCGAACAAAGACCTTGCCTGGCATTGAGAGCAGCGTCACCCCTCGGTAGTTGTTGAAGGCCTGGCCATCACCCTGCAAGGGTTCTGACCAATCCAGGTTGCCTGCAAACATCCACCCTACTTCGACATACATTTCACGGTTTGTTAGGATTTTTGGGCATTGCCAGCCTGGCATTTAAGGCTTCCAGACCAAAAGCCAAAATGGGTGAGACCACACCTCCATCTTCCCAAAAATGCCCCCCTATCCAACCCACACCCCAGCAGTACTAGACCCATAGTTACCAGGTCATACATTATGTGAAATTGAAATCGATGAAGGACGTTAGGGATTCGAACCCTGGATAGACAGTTTCGAGGAGAGGGTGTGTACCTCCCGACCATCCTGCCAGAATCAAACATAATAAGAATCGTCAAACCATTTTACGGCCTTTCAATTGTTCCCTTGGTTTTGTACAGTCACTCCAATATAACATTTACAGGATATTCAAGATGATTCTGAACACAGCTTCAGTTGTTTGAAAAGTTCCAACAATAATATATACATATACTGTAGTTGTATTTACAGTCAGCAATGGGTTTACAGCAAATTACATGACTTTGGGATGACAATGTACAGTATCCGAGTTCGTAGATTTGTGTCCAATTCAACTGTTTAATATCCACATCGTCTTTGTCTTGATCATCGATATCCTTGCTGCGGACGTCTTCCTCCTCAGAGAACATGTGATCACATTCTGCAATCCACATTCTATCTGTGGATATCTTCCTGAGAGAGCTCATTCTATACACTTGAGCCCTGCCTCGAGGCAGCAGCAGGTTTCCATTGAGCATTTTTTCCTTACAGTCACATGAAAGAAGTTCAAGAATATCATCAGGAGCGGAGCTACAATCAGGCCATTTGATGAATATTTCACTACCTTTGACATGCTGTCCTTGCCAATGACGGGGAGGTATTTCAGGTCTTGCTTGCTATTTCAGGTCAATGAGGTCAAGTTCTTCTATGGGTAGCAGCCAGGTAATTGGCTCGCTGTACGTGCAGTTTTATTGATGACCGGCATGGCATGGCAGTAAGGCTTCAGGTTCGACCTTGCCATCTGTTGCGAAGTGAAGCTGGTACGTGTCGGTCTCTTCTTTTTGTGTCAAAGGGAAATTGAAACCTCTGAAGCAGGTAACTTCAAAGTATGTCAAAGCTTTGATGGAACTTGGAAACAGCTGGGGATGTGCCAGATGACAAGGAATGGATGTGTGACATGTATGGATGGGAAGAGGATGCCAGATGTAAATACCCAGTAACTGCATGAGGCAATGAGGAACTTCAGCAAGTCTTGGATATTCATCTCTTTGCAGCGAGTGTTCTTCATCTTATTAATGACCGAGTCTCGAATGTATCCACAATGTGGATAAGTCTCCGACGTGGCTCCTTTGAGGGATTGCCATTCCCTGGGATGGATGATGTGGTTTTTTTGATCCTTCCTCCAACCCACATAAATAATTCCCCTTTCATGCTGATATCATGGCCCAGTAATAGAATGAACACATCTGTATAATTTGCATGGATAATGACTCGTCTCTGTGGCTGGGATGCAAGCTTTGCATGAAGAATCATTCTGGCATCCGCTTCTTCATGTGGAGATTATGACTCTCGAGCAGATTCTACTGCAGACGAGTGGAGTCTCCAACATTCAGCACCACATTTTAAGAAGATAACTTGTTCTTCCAGTTTTCCCAGGAATTCACGTGTCCACCATTCACTCACAAGAAACTTCATAACTTCTGTCTTACCAGATGAGTGAAGCAGGAAGTTATACCAGGATTTTGATCAGAGAGCCTGGAATGATGTTCTGGGATGTGGTTCCAGATGTTGGGCTTGTGCTACGAGATGTCATTGCAATTTCGGCATTTCTATGGATATGTCAAAGTAGCCATCAATTACCACATCAACTAGTTTATAGGGATTGCTCATCATGCACAAATTCCTCTGTAAGCAGGACGGGAATCACTTGACCACAGGTGGTGCTCGACAGATTCCTCTCCGATTACTTGCACATAGGCCGCCTTGTCCACCCTCAACGAACATACAGTTTTACGCCTCACCTCCCTGAACAGCTCAGCTCTGTCATCAAGCCTGGCCCTGCGACTCTGGTCAATGGTGTCCAGCGTCCCTTGGGAGACAAAGTTCTTCTTCGCCTGAGGGTGGGTTCCAAGACAACCACTGGCAAGATCAAGGATGGTAGTCTTGAAGGCACCCCACAACTCTTCAGGATCCCCCGAAACACCCAGACCCCCCCCCCAAATGTCCACTCAGCCTGTTCACAACCTCTTCAGCTACCTTCTCACTGTTGAGCATGCCAACATCCAGCCGAAGCTGGGATGGCACGACTCTCCTGGACTTGAGCTGCAACAACAAACCTGTGGTCTATATTGAGGAACTAAGCACTCTGGCAGACCCTGCAGTTCTGGAGCATCCTCCAGCGATGATCAACAAGCACATTGTCAATCTGCTTTGCCACGTCACCAGCGTGGAACAGGAAATCCAGCGATGAGCCTGTGGATGCTGAAACCATGAACCAGCCACCCTCAATCCACAACCTCTTGCAAAGACGAGGAACTTGGTGCTACACTGGTTCACAGACCCATGGGGACCAACACACGTCATATCCATCCCTATCAGTTCCAGTCGATACATTGACATCCCCCAAGATGAGAAGAGTATCTCACCTGGAGCACTGATCAACCACAGACTCGAGCGTGGCATAGAATGCATCCTTCACAGTGAGATCACTCGCCTCAGTCGGAGCATATACAGAGACCAGGGAATGACACCTAATATAAGGAGTGACGAATCCTTAGTCTCATAATACGCTCATGGACCAGTGTTACCTCAATTATCATTGGAGTCAACTAATGGGATACAGCTACAGCACAGCAACTCCTTGGGCATGATAACCATCAGAGCGACCAGACCAATAGTAGGTGTCACCACCCGCCATGATCTCGCCGCAATCCACTCTCTGAACCTCAGAGAGTGCTGCAATACCGATGTAAACAGAGACAGGTGATCATTCTCTCTGAGGGAAAGAACATTCTAGGCACCCAGACGAAGGACCGCTCAGGTTAAGTCGAGGAGACAATCCACTTCATCAAATATATAAATCTCTCTCACAATCCACTTCATAAATAATAAATCTTCTCCACAATCCACTTCATCAAATAATAAATCTCTCTCACAATCCACTTCATCAATATATAAATCTCTCTCACAATCCACTTCATCAAATATATAAATCTCTCTCACAATCCACTTCATCAAATATATAAATCTCTCTCACAATCCACTTCATCAAATATATAAATCTCTCCACAATCCACTTCATCAAATATATAAATTCTCTCACAATCCACTTCACAAAATAAAATCTCTCTCACAATCCACTTCATTAAATATATAAATCTCTCTCACAAATCCACTTCATCAAATATATAAATCTCTCTCACAATCCACTTCATTAAATAATAAATCTCTCTCACAATCACTTCATCAAATATATAAATCTCTCTCACAATCCACTTCATCAAATATATAAATCTCTCACAATCCACTTCATCAAATATATAAATCTCCTCACAATCCACTTCATCAAATATATAAATCTCTCTCACAATCCACTTCATTAAATATATAAAATCTCTCTCTACAATCACTCTATCAATATATAAATCTCTCATCATCCACTCATTAAATATATAAATCTCTTCACAATCCACTTCATCAAATATTAAATCTCTTCACAATCCACTTCATCAAATATATAAATCTCTATCCACAATCCACTTCATTAAATATATAAATCTCTCTCACAATCCACTTCATCAAATATATAAATCTCTCTCACAATCCATCTCATTAAATATATAAATCTCTCTCACAATCCACTTCATCAAATATATAAATCTCTCTCACAATCCACTTCATCAAATATATAAATCTCATCACATCACTTCATTAAATATATAAATCTCTCTACAATCCACTCATCAAATATATAAATCCTTCTCACAATCCACTTCATAAATATATAAATCTCTCTCACAATCCACTTCATCATTAATAATATAAATCTCTCTCACAATCCACTTCATCAAATATATAAATCTCTCTCACAATCCACTTCATTAAATATATAAATCTCTCTCACAATCCACTTCATCAAATATATAATCTCTCTCACAATCCACTTCATCAAATATATATATTCTATCACAATCCACTTCATTAAATATATAAATCTCTCTCACAATCCACTTCATCAAAATATAAATCTCTCTCACAATCCACTTCATCAAATATATAAATCTCTATCACAATCCACTTCATCAAATATATAAATCCTCTATCACAATCCACTTCATCAAATATATAATCTATCTATCATCTCATCTCATAAAATATAAATCTCTATCACATATCTAATCTTATATATATCAAAATTTCTCTCACAATCCACTTCATCAAATATATAAATCTCTCTCACAATCCACTTCATTCAAATATATAAATCTCTCTCACAATCCACTTCATCAAATATATATAAATCTCTCTACAATCCACTTCATCAAATATATAAATCTCTCACAATCCACTTCATTAAATATATAAATCTCTTCACAATCCACTTATCAAAATATATAAATCTCTCTCACAATCCACTTCATTCAAATATATAAATCTCTATCACAATCCACTTCATCAAATATATAAATCTCTATCACAATCCACTTCATCAAATATATAAAATCTCTTCACAATCCACTTCATCAAATATATAAATCTCTCTCACAATCCACTTCATCAAAATATAAATCTCTCTCACAAATCCACTTCATCAAATATATAAATCTCTACTCACAATCCACTTCATCAAATATATAAAATCTCTTCACAATCACTTCATCAATATATAAATCTCTTCACACATCCACTTCATCAATATAATTAAACTCTCATCACAACCACTTCATCAAATATATAAATCTCTCTCACAATCCACTTCATCAATATATATAAATCTCTCTCACAATCCACTTCATCAAATATATAAATCTCTCACAATCCACTTCATCAATATATAAATCTCTATCACAATCCACTTCATCAAATATATAAAATCTCTATTCACAACCACTTCATCAAATATATAATCTCTATCACAATCCACTTCATCAAATATATAAATCTCTATCACAATCCACTTCATCAAATAATAAATCTCTCTCACAATCCACTTCATCAAATATATAAATCTCTTCACAATCCACTTCATTCAAATATATAAATCTCTATCACAATCCACTTCATCAAATATATAAAATCTCTATCACAAATCCACTTCATCAAATATATAAATCTCTCACCAATCCACTTCATCAAATATATAAATCTCTATCTCACAATCCACTTCATTAAATAATAAATCTCTCTCACAATCCACTCCAAATATATAAATCTCTCTCACAAACCACTTCATCAAATATATAAATCTCTCACAATCCACTTCATCAAATATATAAATTCTATCCACAATCCACTTCATCAAATATATAATCTCTTCCACAATCCACTTCATCAAAATAATAAATCTCTATCACAATCCACTTCATTAAATACAATAAATCTCTCTCACAATCCACTTCATCAAATATATAAATCTCTCTCACAATCCACTTCATCAAATATATAAAATCTCTCTCACAACCACTTCATAATATATAAAATCTCTCTCACAATCCACTTCATTAAATATATAAATCTCTCTCACAATCCACTTCATCAAATATATAAATCTCTCTCACAATCCACTTCATCAAATATATAAATCTCTCCACACAATCCACTTCATCAAATATATAAATCTCTCTCACAATCCACTTCATCAAATATATAATCTCTCTCACAATCCACTTCATCAAATATATAAATCTTCTCTCACAATCCACTTCATCAAATATATAAATCTCTATACAATTCATTAATCAAATAAAATCTCTCACAATCCACTTCATCAAATATATAAATCTCTCTCACAATCCACTTCATTAAATATATAAATCTCTCTCACAATCCACTTCATCAAATATATAAATCTCTCCACAATCCACTTCATCAAATATATAAATCTCTCTCACAATCCACTTCATTAATATATAAATCTCTCTCACAATCCACTTCATCAAATATATAAATCTCTCTCACAACCACTTCATTAAATACATAAATCTCTCTCATAAATCACTTCATCAAATATATAAACTCTCTCACAATCCACTTCATCAAATATATAAATCTCTCTCACAATCCACTTCATCAAATATATAAATCTCTTCACAATCCACTTCATCAAATATAAAATCTCTCTCACAATCCACTTCATCAAATATATAAATCTCTCACAATCCACTTCATCAAATATATAAATCTCTCTCACAATCCACTTCATCAAATACATAAAACTCTCTCACAATCCACTTCATCAAATATATAAATCTCTCCACAATCCACTTCATCAAATACATAAATCTCTCACAATCCACTTCATCAAATATATAAAATCTCTCTCCCAAATCCACTCCATTAAATATATAAATCTCATCCGTTGCGTGTGCTATGTGTGTGTGGATAATGTGTGTACTGTGCATTGTGTTGAAGTCCATTGGTGATTTGTATTGTGAATGCACGTGCAATGGAACAGGGAACGTGGTTGTGTACGTGGTTATGTATGTGGTTATGTATGTGGTTATGTACATGGTTGTGCACGTGGTTGTGTACGTGGTTGTGTACGTGGTTGTGTACGTGGTTGTGTACGTGGTTGTGCGTCACAATGTAGGTTGTAGGGGATTGTAAATGGGGCTTCCCAGAATTGATCACATGGGATATAAAACAATGCAAGTACTGATGTTTCAAATTCCCCCATCAAAAGAAAAAGACAAAAAATAAAATAGAACACGGGATCCAGTGGACCAGGAGTTTGCTCAGTTACCAAGCAGCTTGCTATCGCTTGCCAAGCCAGCCATTCCTCATCAATGGTTTCAAATGGAGTGCTTGCCTGAGTGCTTCAGCCACTCGGCGAGCGTTCCACAAGAAACTTGGTGACTGAACACACCCATGACATCAGCTGTGAAAACGAGGCTTTTCTCTTGACGCCATTCTGCCGCAGCCTCACGGTTCAAGAGTCACATCCATCCGTAGTAAATCGACTCCATCCATCCAACCATCCATCCAAGGTGCCACGAAAATCTCTTGGCTTCTCAAAACGTCAAGCATTCACTTCCTTGCTTTTGGAAACCCTTCGGTGACATTTCCTGAGTCAACGTTCAACATACCAAAAAAACAGGAACAAATCCATGTCGTAAATGTCAACATGACGCATCTGACTCTCAATGTCCAACAACCAATCACAGGATCCCAAATTTGGATAGAACATGCACGTGAACATTGAAGGAAACAAGTAGTAGTTCGCTTCCCAAAGCACCATGGTTTATGTTACCCCATCAGGCAGTACTGGTGGGAAGAGGAAGAGGATTGATATCACAATCAACCAGAAGATTGACTTATGTCGGAGACTAGTGAAGGGAGACAATAGAAATGTGTTGATGCGCGAGTACGACCGACGTCAGACCATCAAACATTTACAACATCAAAGGCCAGAGGGAGAAGTTCCTGGAATTTTACACCAAGTCAGAGACAGACAAAGCTGCCAATAAGCGCCGCACTCTACACAAGCCAAAGATGGAGGAGCTAGATGAAGTTCTTTATGAATGGTTTCCCCCTCCAGCGTTTGGAGGGAATGCCAATCTCAGGACCGATGTTAATTGAGAAGGCAAAGTATTTTTTATAATCAGATGGGAGTATGTGGGGTCTGTAACTCTACGAAGGGCATGGAGGAAGGTTTTGCCAAGTGTTATGTTCGTCTTCTCCTCAACAATGGCTTTCCAGATCAAGGCAAAACTTTACACGTGTGACCGCCTACACATGACGAACAAAAAGTTCCCTACCTTTTTTGACGTAGGTCACATGGTTTGGCAGCCATATTGGATTGAAAGAAAATATTACACAATGGTTCCTCTAGAACCGCTTCATCAATCAAAGTGAAACTTCAGAATGATGATCTAGTAGAGACGGGGAAAATGTACGTTTTAAATTTAAACCGATTGGCCACATAGTTTGGCAGCCAGAATTATTGAATTGTTTGAATCTGAGAAGTTATTATTTTTTTTTTTTTTAATAAGGCTCACTTGGCTGTACCTGGATGGGTTTGAGGAGAGGAGTATCAATTCAATCGATACCACCGATGGCCCCAGGAAAAAGGGTCACCTGCGTACGTAATAAATAGATGGAACGTGGCCTGTTACCAGGTCCAAAACTTGTCAATCCCGCGTCGTAGAGAGACGTGTGGGGCCTTGTTGGACTCGGGTGAGTCCCGTTTCGGGTGACTCGGATGAGTAACCTCTGCACCCATTGGGTCAACAGTTATTACTTCCTGTTCAGGTTATTTAAACACCATTTCAATTGATACTGACTATGTATTCAGGAAAAAGGGATAACTGCGGACGTAATAGATTGAATGCGGCGTGTTACTCAGTCCATAACTGATCAATCCCACATCACAGAGAGCCGTGTGGGGCCTTGTTAGACTCGGGGGAGTCCCGGTTTACCATGTGGACCCGTGGTGTCAACATTTATTACTTCGTGTTCAGGTGATTTAAATGCCAATTCAATTGATACCGATGTCCCCAGGAAAAAGGACTAACTGCGTACATAATAAATAGATTGAACACTTTGTGTTGCACGGTCTATAATTCGTCAATCCTGTGTTATATCAAAGCAGGGTTGGATCAAAGCCAGACATCTTGGCACCCAGGCACCACTGCCAGCAGTTATAAAGTGGCAGTTGTAGTTTTTTTGTTTTTAAAAAAATACTTCCACTTTTTGTGGTGGCATGATTTCATGCTTTCAAACTGGCTATGAACAACGGTGCATCGTCACTGCTTCCGAGTATGGGGGCCCCTATTACCGGTTCACTGGTAATGATTTCACCGACCTCGGAAGGACGACAGGCTGAGTCGACCCCACCTCGTGTTAATTCAGCAGCCAACGGGGCTCGAACTCAGGACCCTGAGATCCCAAGCCAACAACCCTAACCACTAAGCCAACACCAGGCTTAATGACCTTTGTACTGTACTGTAATACATATGTTATTTATTCTTTTTCACAGGCAAAGTTTAATAAGTTGCTCTTTTGTACCATTCATTCCATGTAAAATTTAGATAACCGGTATATTTGATTAACCGGCAGGGGCAAAGTCCCATAGGTTAACATGCCAGTTAACACAGCTTTTGCTTTTTACATACATACACACTTCAGCACCGTTAGGATGACAAAGTTTTTCGGTTGGGAATAAAGATTATTTTAATCAGCTCTCAAACATACAGCAACACGCACGGACGTCACCGTTACGTTTGTTATACTGCGACTCCGAGAGGCATCTCACAGTGTCACCAAAGCTTACTGCAAGGCTTATTGCTGTGTGAGGCTGCAAGGCTGGATTATTGGGAAGCGGGTGAAACGTCGCCTGAGACTGGGTCTGCTCTTGCATATTTTATGGCATAACTTAGTGGAGTATATTCTAGTTACCTTTTTTTGGTTGGATGCACTTCTTCTTGAAAAATTATATCCCAACTGGGTCCAAGCGCCCCATCTTATATAATAGGACTCATACATCTATAAAATAACACGTAAAAAAGTGCATGGTTAACTAAAATAAAGTCCTTCCCGCTTGCTATGGAGCGTGATATTTTGATTTTCATGTCGCGGTCATCAGCCTGGTGTTGGCTTCATGGTTGGAGTGGTGGGCTTGGGATCCTAGAATCCTGAGTCTCAAATCCCCCTCGGCTGTTGAGTTAATACCAGGTGGGTTGGTGGTCGTATGGCGCTTAGCTGACGGGTAGCTATACATTTCTTGAAGCGCGACTGTGTCGCTGATCGCGTGCCCTCTACCAGTACACACACTGGAACTGGTACTCATTTCGCCGACCTCGAAGGATGACAGGCTGAGTCAACCCCTGGTGTATTAATTCAGCGGCCGCACGGGCTTGAACTCAGGATCCCAGGATCCCAAGCCACCACCCTAACCACTGAGCCAACACCAGGCTAGATGGGGTTGACTCTGCCTGTCATCCTTCGAGGTCGGAAAAATGAGTGCCAGCTTGCTGGTATCCTGGTCGGAGTGGCGACCCGTTCAGGATTGTGCCCAATAGCCAAGGAGACTGCTTAGGCAGCACCAACACTCTGCACAGAGTATGGTTCCAATGGATAGAATGGATGGATGTCACGGTCGGCATCGTCGTCGATGATCGACTGAAATCTGCTGCGGTGATCCACGACAATCTAATGGAAACACCCGCTCCTTAAGGGGGCGGCAAGGGAGCATTTTTTTCTCCTGGACAAGTTGCACAACTTCTGAGAGTTTGATTCATTATTACGCGATAACCTGTATTAAGGTATTCATGCAGAGATTCTTCTATCTATACCTATATAATATGCAAAGACGATGCAGGAGGTCTGCCTAAGACTCTTCACGAGTGCACGGTTAACCAAAATAAGCTCCCTCCCCACTGCCTTTCACCCACCACCACCAATCCCGATGGACCAGGGGCCCTGCTCGTTATGGAACGCGATATTTCGATTTTCGTGTCGTGGTCATCGTTGCCGATGATTGACTGAAATCTGCTGCGGAGATCGCCATTGCTCCGCAGGTGTGTCCCATTGATCTGTATCTAAACAGATCATGAGCAGAACAACAAGTGTGGTTGTGTGGTGTGGTGTGTTGTGTGGTGTGTGTGTGTGTGGTGTGTGTGTGTTTTTCTCCCCAGGGCCACATAGTGGGGCAGATAACAGCATTTTTTTTGAGAGGAATCGTGCAAATGATGATACAAGCATCAAATTTGGCACATTTGTTCTCCAGGGGATTCTAATCAAATCTGCTGATTGCCATTTGAAAATCCAAATTTGAAAATTTAAGAAAAAAAAAAACTTCAAAAAAGTCAAGATCACGAATCAATGTTGGATGCTGGCTGAGATTGGTGAATGTTCAGAAACATCATCAAAGACGTTCCAAGTCTGGCCATGCAGTTTTCTTCCCTTTACCGCGGGGAAGGCAGACACGACGTCACATCCAGTGAACGCATGGAAGTATGGGATCCCTCTAGCTTTCTCAGGCCCTATTGCAGAAACTACCTCATGGACTGGAATCCATCGCGCCTTGGCTCCTTGGCCAAAGGCAATCCACATGTTCTCAAGACCTAGTTCCTGTAAGGAGGGCAGTACAGATATTGCTATAGACTAGTACGTCCGTGTCATTACCTTAATGATAATGACTTGCTACCATCCGTCGTTGCATCCCTGGCGTGTACAAATATTCGAGTGTCAGCTTCTTCATGACAACATGGAGACACAGCATCCAGTGACTCCTTGTGTTGCTAATGGCATCTTCTCCTTTTGTGACAACTGATGTGCTTGTCGTCTGTGCTTCACACATCTTTCCGCAAGGAAGTGAAACAGCTCAGTCTTGTTGCTGTCATCTCGAAGAAAGCTTCTCCAGTTACTTGGGGTTTTACTGGTTCCTGTCACTCTTCTTCTGATTCCTTGCCCCCTTTTCGACCTTGCCTCGGACTTCAGACTTGACTTCTTGTACACATCAAACACTACGTCCACACCTCTCGTACCTGGCACCATAGGATTCCACCTTTGGGATGATGTCTTCTTTAGCATAGTCATCAAATACTTTGAAGTGCATGGAGGTAGGGCATTGATAAGTGCTGAGCCATCAATGATGACTGCATCTCCCTTGGTCTTCTGTCTGGGATGTTCACTTGCGCTTCAAGAATTTCAGCCAGCTGTGACTTCAAATCTTTTTGAAAAAAAATTTTTTTTTTCAAATTTTCAAAAATTTGGGTTTTCAAATGGCCATACGGGCAGATTTGATCGAGAAACGCCCTCGCAGAACAGAAATGCCAAATTTGATGTTTGTATCATAATTTGCACGATTTTTCTACTATCTACTACACTAACAGCACGCTCCAGGAAAATACATTATTCAAAGCATCTAGCCCCAATGATTTTTCAACGGGAGACTGCTAGTATGTATGTATGTATGT
>CM068967.1:12810183-12837071 GCA_035128595.1 Eptatretus atami | reverse complement strand
CAAGAATGGACTACCAGGAGAATTCAGCATCGCACAGCTATCAGTCTTGCAAAAGTACACTGCACAACTTGATATTCCCCCCCCCCCTTGGGGTGCAATTTTTCTTTTTCACACAATACAAAGACAAGCTAGGGTGGGAGGGATGTGAGAAAACGTGGGAAAAATTCCAGTGGGACCTGGCGGCCTGATGAGGAGGAGAGATGCATAAAAATAAAGATCTTTCTGGTTTCTCGCTTCTTTACATATACTGTCTGCAGATGTACGTGCTCTTCTCATATTGCAACAGGCAGCTGTACACGGCCCACATCATAGCCACAATGCGGGGGATTCAATATATGCTTGTGGTGGCCTCTTGTATATTATTATATATATATATATTATATTTTTATATTATTATTGTATTGATGTAATATTATAAGCAGATTTCAATATACGTATATATGTACATTTATATATATTACATATATATTTATATATATACATATATATCATATATATACAACTAACAGTCCATGCCGCCACCTATAACGATCAGGGTACGTTCTGAGAAATGCGTCGTTAGCGACGGTCTGTGCGAACAATCATTTTTTTTTTCTTTTCGTTCTTCGAACAATTGACTTGCACAATACCTAACCCTAGGCTATATGGGTATAAGTCCTATTGCTCCTGCTAATCTACAACCTGTACAGCATGTTACTCTTAACTGAATACTGGCAGGCAACATTGTTAACCACAATGGTAATTATTGTGTATACTAACAATAAAAGGTATAAAAGTAAAAAAAAAAAAATGGTAGCACCCTGTTAGGGTAGTTATATGTAGTTTTATAAACACTGTACATCTATAGCTACACTAAATTAGTTAAAAAAAATTTTTTTCTTCTTTCTCAACAATAATAACCTTTAGCTGACTGTAATTTTTTACCTTTATCAACTTAAATGTATTTTTTTAACTTTTTGATAATGCTCAGGGGGCCATTTAGATGACAAAACAACAAGAGATTTAAATCAAGACACGGAAAATATGCAATCAAAGAGCAGCGGTAAACACGAGTGGTACAATAGAAGAAATGCTCTGTGTACACGGCATGCTGTTTTACAGTAACTTTTTTTTATGGTACAAGTAGAGAAAGAGTACACTCTAAAAATAACGATAAAAAAGTCAGTATAGTATACAGTGGGAGAACAAGTTATCTTTTTTTGATACCACTGCCGATTTTTGCAGGTTTTCCCACTTACAAAGCTACGTAGAGGTCTGTAATTTTTATCATTAGGTACACTTCAACTGTGAGAAGACGGATCTAAAACACAAAATCCTGAAAATCACATTGTATTGATTTTTAAATAATTAATTTGCATTTTTATTGCATGAAATAGTATTTGATTACATCAGAAAAACCAGACTTAATATTTGGTACAGAAACCTTTGTTATGCAATTACAGAGATCAGACGATTCCTTGGAGTTCTTAACAGGTTTGCACATGACTGCAGCAGGGATTTTGGCCAATCCTCCATACAGATCTTCTCCAGATCTTCAGGTTTCGGGGCTGTTGCTGGGAACCAGACTTTCAAGCTCCCTCCAAGATTTTCCTATTGGGGTTTTCAGGTCTGGAGACTGGCTAGGCCACTCCAGGACCTTGAGATGCTTCTTACGGTAAGCCACTCCTTAGATGCCCTGGCTGTGTGTTTCAGGTCGTTGTCCAGTGAGAAGCCAGCCACGCCCCATCTTCAATGCTCTGTTGAGGGAGGAGTTGGTTGGCCAAGATCTTGCGCGATTACATGGCCCCATCCAATCCTCCCCTCATACGTGCGCAGTCGTCCTGTCCCTTTGACAGAAAAGCATTGCCCCAAAGAATTGATGTTTCCACCTCCATGCTTCCTTCTCGGTTGGAGGATGGTGTTCTTGGGGTTTGACTATCCTTTTTTCCTCAAACACGGCGGAGTGGGTTTAAACCAAAGCTTATTTTGTTCATCAGACCACATGACCTTCTCCATTTTTCTCCTCTCTGGATCATCCAGATGGTCATTGGCAAATTTCATACGGGCCTGGACATTGGCGCTGGCTGGAGCAGAGGGACCTTGCTGATGCGCTGCAGGATTTTAATCATGACGGCGTAGTGTGTATATTCATGGTTTTTCTTTGAGACTGTGGTATCAGCTCTCTTCAGTCATTTGACCGGTCACTTGCCGTTGTAGTTCTGGGCTGATCCCTCCTTCTCTATGATCATTGAGGATCCACGTAGGTGAAGATCTTGCATGGAGCCCCAGACGAGGGAGATTGACTGTTTCTTGAACTTTTTCCATTTCTCTAATATTGCGCCAACAGTTGTTGCCTTCTCACCAAGCTGCTTGCCTATTTGTCCTGTGTTTGCCATCCCAGCTTGTACAGTCTACAATTTTGTCCCTGATGTCCTTAGACGCAATTTTCTGGTCTTGCCCATTAGTGAGAGAGTTAGAGTCTGATATTATTATGTGGAAGCTGTCATTTAGCAGAGTGAAACGAGTTCAAACAGGTGCAGTTAATACAGGTAATGAGTGGAGAATGGGATGGCTTCTTAACAGACAAAACCAACAGGTTGTGAGAGCCAGGATTCGTTTATGGTTTTGGTGGTGTCAAATACTTATTTTTCATTGCAATAAAATGCAAATTAATTATGTTAAAAATCATACATGTGTTTCAGGATTTTTGCTTTTTAGATTCGTCTTTCAAGTTGAAGTTGTACCTATTGCATAAAAAATTACAGGACCTCTACGTGCTTTGTAAAGTGGGAAAACCTGCAAATCGGCAGTGTATCAAATACTTGTTCTTCCCACTGTACATAACCAGTAACATCGTTGTTTATTATCCTTACAAAGTTTATAGTACTGTACATAATTGCTATGTTGCTTATTTTATACGACTGGCAGCACTACGTCAGCTACATTGATCGGCTAGATAGGGATTTTTCAGCTCCATTATAATGGAGCTGGCGGATCCGTCAGTTATATGTCGATTATTTGGGACCACCGTCGTTATATGCGATTATGGGCCACCGTCGTATATGCGATTTATGGACCACCGTCGTATATTGCGATTTATGGGACCCGTTCTGTATTTTTATTGCGCATTATGGGAACCACCGTCGATATGCGTTCATGGGACCACCGTCGTATATGCGATCGTCGTTTGCCCGAAACGTTCGTTAGTGTGGCAGCATGAACTGCATATACACATATATTTACATATACGTGCGGGAGAACAAGTATTTGATACACTGCCGATTTGCAGGTTTTCCCACTTTCAAAGCACGTAGGGTCATGTGTTAATTTCTTATCATAGGTACACTTCAACTTGAAGAACGGAATCTAAAACAAATCCTGAAACATCACAATTGCCTGATTTTTTAAATAATTAATTTGCATTTTATTGCTGAAAATAAGTTTTGATACATCAGAAAAACAGAACTTTAATATTTGGTACAGAAACCTTGTTTGCAATTACAGGATCAGTGTTTTCCTTTCTAGTTTCTTAACCAGGTTTGCACGACTTGCCAGCAGGGATTTTGGGCACCACTTCCTCCATTCAGATCTTCTCCGACCTTCAGGTTTCGGGGCTGTCACTGGGCAACACAGAATCAAGCTCCCTCCAAAGATTTTCTATTTGGGTTCAGGTTCTGGAGAACTGGTAGGCCACTCCAGGACCTTGAATGTCTTTTACGAGCCCTCCTTAGCTTGCCTGGCTGTGTGTTTCGCGGTTCGTTTGTCATCGGAAGGACCCAGCCACGCCCATCGTTCATCATGCTCTTGTTGAGGGAAGGTCAGGTTTTGGACCAAGATCTCGCGATACCATGGGCCCATCCTCCTCCCCTCAATACGGTTTGCAGTCGTCCTGTCCCTTTGCAGAAAAGCATCCCAAGAATGATGTTTTCCACCTCCACGCTTCACGGTTGGAGATGGTTTTCTTGGGGGTTTGTACTTTCATCTTCTTCTTCCTCCAAAAACACGCGAGATGGAGTTTAACCAAAAGTCCATTTTTGGTCTATCAGACCACTGACATTGCTCCATTCCTCCTCTGTGATCATCAGTGCTCTCATTGGCAAACTCAGATGGGCCTGGACATGCGCTGGCTTGAAAGAAGGGACTTTCGTGCGCTGCAGGATTTTAATCCTTGAGGGCGTAGTGTGTTACTTAGGTTTTTCTTTTGTATTACTGTTGGTCCAGCTCTATCGGTCATTGACCAGGTTCCTGCGTGGAGTTCTGGGCTGATCCCTCACCTTTCTCATGATCATTGATGCTCCACGAGGTGAGATCTTGCATGGAGCCCCAGACCGAGGGACGGATTGACTGTTATCTTGAACTTCTTTCCATTTTCTAATAATTGCGGCCAACAGTTGTTGCCTTTCTCACTCAGCTGCTTGCCTATTGTCCTAGTAGCCATCCAGCCTTGCTGCAAGTCTTTACAATTTTAGTCCTCTGATGTCCTTAGACCAGCTCTCTTGCGTCTTGCCCATTTTGTTGGAGGAGGTTGGAGGTCTGATTAGATTGAGCTTGTGGACAGCTGGTCTTTTTTATGCAGATAACGAGTTCAAACAGGTGCCAGTTAATACATATACTGGTATGAGTGGGAGAATGGAGGGCTTCTAAGACAAAACTAAACAGGTCTGTGACTGTGAGCACGGATGTTTAACTGGTGGTAGGTGATCAAATACTTATTTCATGCAATAAAATCCAAATTAATTATTTTAAAAATCATTTACATGTGATTTTTCAGGATTTTCTGTTCTTTAGATTCCGTCTTCACAGTTTGAAGTTAGTACTATGATAAAAATTACAGACCTTCCTACGGTGCTTTGTTATTAGTGGAACCTGCAATATAATCGGCAGTGTATCAAATACTTAGTTCTCCCCACTGTACATTTGTAGGATTGAGGAGGAGATTTGGGACCATACTCTGGTGCAGAGCCATTGGTGCTGCTTAAGCAGTCTTCTTGGCTATTGGCCATAATTTCCTAGACGGGTCACCACTGACACTCCGACCACAGAGATACAGTAATTTCTTGGCCACTCATTTGCCGACCCTCGGAAGGATTGACAGCCGAGTTTAAAACCCACCTGGTTATTTAATTCAAACAGCTGAGTTGGGATTTGAACTTCAGGACCCTTGGAAATCTATATATAGGCCCACCACCCTAACATTATTAAGCCAACCACAGGCAGTATATAATTATATATATGCAGCTCGTCTTTGAAAATAGTGGACAAACTGGTTTTGGAGGAAATTTTTTTTTTTTGCTAAAACTGAATGAAATTAAGGAAATTAACATTTGTTGGGGAAAGGGTTGAAGCTAGTAAGAATTGGTTTGATTTTGTGTTTGATTGATTACAAGTGCACAGTATTCAATTGCGTGAAAAAACAAATTTCTATTTGGCATAACAAAAGCTATTATGGCATGATATTATATTTAATATATATATATATATTATATATATTATATAATATATATATATATATACCACATATACTAACATTACCATATATATGTATTTGTATATATATAATATATATAAACACATATACTGTATATTATTATTTTTATTCATATATATACATATATAATATACATATATATTTATTTATTATATAATATATATTATATATATATATACTATTATTGTTGGGGATTTGAACTCCTTTTTTAAAAGGCTTTGTTTTTCCAACTGAATTCACTTCGCCTGCAGTTAATTAAATATATTCCTGCTTGGGACTTGTGTGTGGAGATAAGGGAAGGTTTACCTTGAGTGATTCAGGGAGCATTGTGTAGGATTCTGGGAGGAAAACCTCTGATCTTGCTTATCAGGTTTGTATATATCCCAGGACATAGCCAGCTGGTATCCAGCTGGTCTGGGATGAAAGGGGGGACGTGATGTAAATGGAAATTGTTGGAGATAATCCGTGTATATATAAGGGCAGTGATTTCACATTCGAGTAGAGCACTCTCTGGGTTACCTCAATGCTAATTGGATGTTCTGGTGTTTGCTGCTCTTCCGTGCTTGGCCGCTGATATATATAATAAACATTTTCTCTCAAGCATATCGACGTCTTTCATGCCTTGTAAGGGGTGTGATCGAGCTCCAAACAATTGGCGCAGCGAGCAGGGTGGTGAGCGAGGTGGATGGAGAGGTGGAGGAGTTAGGTGGTAGGACCTTGGTGACCAAAGAAGAAAGCCACGCGGTCCCAGATTTTGAATAGGTTAAAGCCTTTGATGCTGGTGGTTTAGTATATATTCTCTTCTCACCCATGTTTTGTTCCATCCCTGCTTCTTGCCCTTGTCCTCGCCAAGACCGGTTAAAGATAAGTGTGGAGAAAAATTGTTTATTCTATATCAAGGGGTAGCTATCTTAGGTCCGGACAGGGGATGTTTGAGGGCTGAGTGCATTGCTGGTCGGATCCCAAGAAATCCAGGGAGGGTTCCAGTAATAGTGTTGGGAAACATGTACATGTTTGAATAATACGATGAGAAGAAGAAGACTCCTCGGGATACCCCTGCTTACCATATGTTTAACTATGACTATGTGGATGGTAGCTCAGTGGAACGAATGATTGTCTGGGTTAAATGGACAGTGGATGGGCCATGGAAGGGGGTGTGTCGCATTGACCTCCATAGTGCAGAATCTGCAGGGGAAGAGTTTCTTCAGACGCATTAGACTATCAGTAAGAAAACGCCAGTGACTTTGCGATGGGTTTTGGGGGTTATGCAAGAGGAAAAAGGCCCATTAAAGATCAAGTACAGCCAAGCAAGCAACCTTGGGCAGGTAAGGTGCTGAGCTTCAGGGTTCAATTAGAAGATGCAGAGCGGGCGTAAGGAATGCTGTGCATCAGCGCCGGCACCTGCCAGTTCTGGGACATGGCTCATCATCTGTCCGGTGTCTCAGACGGGGCAGGGTCTCCAACACCGATTACAGTCCTATCAACACTCCCCAACCCCCGGCATTCACCGTGGACTACCTCGTCAGTGCACGTATCAGCTGTTTAATGATGGTATGTCGGGGGGGAAAGGATACCTGCTGTGAAGTGAAGAATGGGTTTTGTGTTCTTTGCTGAAGGTAAAGGGTGGGCGGCTTGTCTTCAAGCCCACAAACTTGTTTTCGACCTCCTTGAGAGAATTTGATTGCGTATACCTCAAAATTGTTTTGATATGGGAAAATTTAACATCTTTGTGGGAAATTAGATAACGGAAAAAAAGTGAGGCGGGGGCAAGAACACCCTGCTTGTGAATTGCCTGCTTGTCAGCTCTTGTGCGAAGATTGCCTATAAGGGGGAAAAGAAGCTGGAGCAGCTCGTCTTTTGATAGTGGACAAACTGGTTTTGGAAGAGAAATTTTTTTTTTGTAACTGATGAATAAGATTACGTTTGTTGGGGAAAAGTGGTTGAAGCTAGAAGATGGTGATTTTGTTTGATTGTCAGTGCACAGTATCAATGGTGAAAAAATTCTTTGGCATACAACTATCTATCGCATCAATTGAATGTTGTTTGGTTGCGGCAGTTTGTACGGAATGATTTAACACTACGATTGGTAAAAAGCTTTTTATGTGAATGGGAGGTGCACAGTGTGGGGCATTTTGCCGAGGTGTTTTAAAGTCACGTTAGGTGGAATGGTCGTGCTTGTGGCTCGCCATGTTGGTTGGCGAACGGGCGGGTGATGTTGTTTGCTCTGTGTTATTGTGTTAGGAGGTTTTGTGTTCATGTCAGAGCATTCAGGACCTCCATGGTTTGTAGTTAATTATGGAGGTCGTGTTGCGAAATATGTATTTGCTTTGTTGATGAGTGAACGGGCATAGTGATTTCTGGAACGGGTGTGCAGTGGGTTGGTAAGGATTGCAGCGATTGCGTGTCTCGTTGAGTTCTTGGTGAGGGCTTCGATGGGAATAGTTCTGAATCAATTGGGTTTGTTTTCGTGTTTGGGAAGCCTTGTCCCAGGTGAGCAAGTTGTCGGGTGCAGAGTGAGCATGTATCAGTTGGTGAAGGTAATGGTTGTGATGTGAAATATAAATTGTGCATACATTATATAATGGATAATCACTGCTCATGCTGGTAAATACGCAAAAGCGATGCATTACGTGCGGTTCAGCCCCTGGGTGGACGCTGATTGGATGGCTGTCTGATCGCATTAGTTCATGAGACATTTAAATCTCACGATATCCTTTGGAGAGAGTGGGCAGTTATGCAGGCATCTGCAGAGTTGAGACATAGCGGTGATCGGGTTGAGGTTCAATCATGTGTTTTAAGAGTTTGTTTGAAAGGAATTTTTCTACCGCGGGTTATCTCAATGCCAATTTGAACTTGTGCGAGTTTACTTCGGGCTTGTAGTTAATGCAAAGGGCCGTGTAAGGATATCGATTAATTAGCAGAGTTAGAAACAATTTCCAATGTAAAACGTTGTTGGAGCCTCACGATTGGAAATATAAAAATATGCAGATTGAACTGACCTGTACTGGTTTATCGCATACTACCTTTAGGGGGCGCTGGCTGTCAAAGGCATTCGGGTGCCGAATGGCGGGTTGCAGCACTGCATCAAGCAAAGGATAAGTTAACAATATATACGGATTTCTGATATTGTGTACGGATGATCTCATTACGATGTAGGGGACAATTTGGAAATAAGAGGGGTATATTGTGCGGGCCGTGGTATTCCTAGGGCAACGTACGACCGCTAGGATGGAGCGTAGGAGTCGGAAGCTCACCGAACACCGGAATTTGATTCGTGCCTTTTCGGAAACTCCGACAGTACGGGTCCTTACCGGACCGTGCATCGTCAATAATTACACCGTGGTACAGGGTTATTTGCCATCTTCAAAATTACCTAGAGCTCCGCGTGGTGGTTTACCCTGAGTATTGCCTCCTCGACGGCGCTCGTACGGAACGAGTTCCGCTTAGCGTGCCTGAACCGTTGTGCCGCCGAGCGGTGATCACCAGACTCCGTCGGTCCAATGTCCCCTACGCGCAAGGCTTTTGCTATTCTCCAACACGCGTCACTCTCGCTAAGCATTGGAGGAACACAGCACGAACTATACATTTAAAACATGGGTTATATTCATAATGGGGGGAGGAGGGAAGCACGCAAGAAGGCAGGTATCCGACTACAGAGATGCCAGTATGTACGCAAGGCACTTAACACTTCCTGACTTACTAGACTGGTGACACCACACACACCACCAACACCCGAAACGGTGGCCACAGCCTTTATTGAGGCTCCAGCTCGTGAGGAAGGCGAACTGAGACCCGAGCCTGCTCGGACCTGTCCACCTCGTGTGGTCTTCGAGCTGATTTCGAACCGGGCACCGCGAGGGCGAGCGAATCAGACCCAGCGATGCTCGGGAGCGGTTCTTCTGGCTCCAGCGGATCCTCACGCGCTTCCGCAGTTTCTTCTCGCTTTCGCACAGATGTTGCGCTTCCGCAGTTCCCTCGCTCTCGATCTCTCCGATCTGCACGTCCTTTTTCCTCTCGGGCGGCGATTCACTTCAGGCGTGTCGCTTTTTGGCGCGGTTCAGGCGAACCGATTCATGCCCATATTTGTGATGGAATTTCATCTCGAACGCATTCCGAACACGCCGCTACCGAGCGAGCGCGGGAGAATGCCAGGAGCGGGGTTTTTCGCTGTGTGTTGTATTTTGAGCTGTGTAGTCGTCATTGTTGTATTGGAGCTTTTGTAGTACCGTTGTTGTTGTGTATTTGGAGCTGTTACTAGCCATCGTTGTGTTGTATTTTGGAGCTGTGATTCGCCGTGTTGTTGTTGTATTTGATGTAGAATCCTACAACTATTAAAGTAATCCCAGCGCTGTACATTTATTCCTCATTAGCTAGGGAAGGGAGCTATCTATCACATCCACTTTTCGAAAAACTTGAGCTATTAGGACCTGAATGTTGTGTTGCTTATGGCTTTCCAGATTCAACCACACTACCCCCTCCCCTTCACAGACTCGGTCCGAGTCAAAATTTTCGTGGTGACCAGCATGTGTAAGTTTTCCCTAGTACATTTTACTTCGGTCCCTGAGTGCGACATTTTTTATTACTGTCCCAAAATTAAATAACTAATGCGCTGCGTAACTAACTTAACAGAGTCATACGGACACTTTAACTTAACTTGCCGGCGCTCCATGACAAACATGCGGTTGGGTCAAATAACTTTTTTTACCCTTAGCTTACTTTTCACTAACCATGGCCGGAACCTACCATCTGTGGAAAAGAAAGGCACAGGCAATTCACGTTTTGTTGAGGTGGGTGAGTGCTCGAGCTGAAGGTCAGTCGTCTCGGGCCTCCTCAAGGCCCCCTTCGAGTATTCTCTTGCAATGACCTTTCTCTCTCTTCCTTTCTACCCACAGCTGCTGTGAGGCAATACCTAACACGGATGCCATGTGCCTCCCAGCCATTTGAAGAGGTAGCCAGGATCTGCTCAATGCAGGTCTCTGGCTCTTCGAAACTGAATGGATAGAGATGCAAACACATAAAAATGGTGAAACGATCACGGGCTGCACAATGCAGGTCCCCGTGTACGGCTGCCTGCGGGGCATTCCTTGTTAACACTGGAGATGGTCTTGGCGCACATTGTGTGGTGACCACTAGGGGAATGCAGAGGGTGCAGGCATGGGGGTTATGCAGGGCAGGCACAAAGGCAATGGCAGGCAGATGCGGAACAGGCGATACGCACAAACAGGCGGCAGGTTGAGCTGGCCGGCCTCTGTCTCGTTCCTGTTGGGGTCTGGAGGGAGTGCGTGGTGCCGCGCTCCGAAAACGGGCCGGACCTACCTACTGTTCCCCCCAACCCATCGCCTTTGCCTGTCTTCTTGTCCATACCACTCCTAATTTGCAACCCAATTCACTGTATTTTAGCCCTTTTATTTATTTATTAATTTTTTTCTTTATATATCGTCTCCCTACCCCTTTCTGTCTTTGTCGGCCTTAACCTATCCTGTCAACCTTTAGCCTACTCCAAACCCTAAAATCCCGCTTTGTGAGGGGAATAGGAAAGAGACTCGGCCATCTGTCCCGGGCCAACGAAAGCCTCCTGTGAATCGGCCTCCACAGGTTCAGCAATCTTCCAAGGTGGATCCAGCGGCTATGGAGAGTGAAGGATGGATGAGTTGCAGGGGTCCACGCTTTCCTATCTACCCTATATCCTTTTATTAACGTTAAATACCCTGGGGCTTTTCCAAAACGCTGTCACTTTAAACGTGATGGTTCTAAAATCTCCTTGTATTCCGTGCGCCTGATGTTGGACTGTTCCATTATTAAATTTGGGCCTGCCTCTAATTTCATTCGTGCCCGTTGCCAATTTCGTGGTGGGCAGCGTGGCTCACTTGGCAGGGATTTCCCCTCCTGCGAACCTAACCTGGCACCCCCGGGCCCTGCTGAGGCTGCCTCCGAGTCCTACGCTCCCTATGAACGGGGGGTTCCCTTCCTGGCATTGCCCCTTCCATGCCCACGTGGCATCTTTGGTGCTCTATCTTTTGGTCCCGTTCCGCGGGTCCCGTTGCCCACCACTATTTCCCGGTCCCTGGACCCTTGGCTTACTCTGGGCGACTGTCCGGTGCCCTCTACTCTGCTTTTACTCACCTTTCAACAGCCACGCTCGAAGCCGGTCATGGACTCCTGACCCCTCCAAATGGTTTTCGTGCCTCATACACCACCAACAACAGGAACGCCTCCTTTTGGTAAAATTTGACTAAACCCACTAAACTAACATTTACACTGACCCGGTGGTCCACTTTGGGTGGGGATTCACTCCTCCCCCCACTCTTCGTTCGCACCATGCTTCCCACATTGCAGTCCATGCACACACTCAGGGCCCGCTGGACCTATGTTCTGTACACATTTTTCTTTTTCATTTTAAATCACTCATTACACCTCCAAACACTGCCATTTTCCTCACTAAATTCCCCTAACTAACTCGTCTCTCCTCGTCGTCCCTTAAACTAATGCACATTCCATTTAATCTTACGTTTGCCTAAGCTACGTCCCCCTACACTTCCACTGTTCTGTCATGTCTCTCAAAATCCATTTCCCATTCTCATTTAAACCTAATAACTCCCACTAACTAGTCCACAGGCCCCATGGAGGATGGCCCATGCCCCATTGATGGCGGCTCTAACTAACGCTAACCATCCCGCTAACTATTGCTCCTATGCAAGCAGTATGCCTTGCCACTCTCTGCCGGGCCGGTGTACTTGGAGGGAGGATTTTAATTTTTTTTACTACGCCAGCGGCGGTCTTCAACAGCTCGTCGTTTCTACTTTCCGTCAGGCGATAGTTGCGCCTTGACGTCCCTGCAAATCGGGCTCACTTTGAGGGATGTCCCACGCTTGAGCCAATGGTGCAGTCGCCCGTAACTCGGACGAGGGTCCGTGCGATGACGTCACTCGCCATTTACCCGCACGCGTTGCCTGTGCAGGCCACGCCGAGCGTGTGTCCCGGGGTCTCGCTCTGCGCCTCCGCACAATGGAACACGCGGGTGCGAAGCACTGATTGACCTCGCAACACGCCGCTCGCATGGGGACCCCTGTTTGCTCCTCTCGGAATTCAAAACAACACTCGCCGCCATTTTTCAGCCGGGTCCACGGGCCTTGTTGAATCCCATGCGGAGCTTTCCGTGCCGGATTCCCTCAACGAAGATCGCGCTGTCTGCGAGGGTCCGCGTTTCGTAAAATGCGAACGAGCCCTACGAGACGTTCCCGTGAAACCGGCGCGGTTTTTCCCGAATACTTAATCACGGCCATTCGGCTCGCTATACCCGTTCCCGTTCTGGAGTCGGTCCGTATTTGTTACCAATTCCATGATGCACTCAACGACGCATGTTCACTCGCATCTCTACACACCTTTTGAACCACACATTTCGCACACTCGTACCACTTCATAAACTTCACCACACACTCCGGGGACGAATCTCCATCGGGGATTTCACGTTTACCCACAATAAATTCCCGGGGTTTCTCTACTCCCAAGCTCCGCGTTGTTATCCGTTCACATCACGTCACCGCTCAACCTTGCACGGCCGACGGGACTTCACCTCGTCCCATCTGCTTCGAAGGCTTACCCTCTTCCCCCTGTTCCTGGGGAGGTTAACCTGATGCTCAAAACCGGGTCCGATGCATTATTCACTGAGTTCAACCCCATTCGTCCTCCCTAACTCTATGTGTGTGTGCTCGTCTTTCAGTTTCATTCAATTCGTTCCGCTCTTTGCTTCCTGCGTCTCCATCATCTCGTTTGCCATTTCGTTAATTTCCTGGCTCTTTCTGTCTCTTCCATTTCCTGCGTCTCTGTCACCTTTTTTAATTTTTCCGTCGTCCCCTCGCTTCTCACCCTACATGTATTCCCCTATTGTGGTTGGTGTCGCATCATCCTGACCTCACCGTTCTCCATTAGGCGGGCCGGACATTCCACACTCCCTCCATGAACTTCGTCTTCCCCACGGTTTGCAGCGTGCCATTTTCCAACCCATCTTACCGCATTTCCTCTCCCCATGCTGCCTATCACCCCCCTCATCTCATCCTTTTGTTGCTTCATGTTCTTTCGCATTCTATCCATTTTGTTTTCCACGTTTTCGTTCCATTCCCCTTTTTGTGGCATTGCGCGGCGTTCGCGGTCCATTTTTTTCCTTCATTTCCAATCAACTTTCCCACAACCCGGTTTCCTGTCAAACGACCCTGACGAAGCCGATATCGCCTTGGTCGGGGCGCGCGATCCACCAGCGGTCGAGGGGAATTTGACAGGGGGAGACGGGGTGTCATACACGCCGTCCCTTGCCACGCTCATTTATTTTGGGGGTCCGGTCGTGGGGAAGTTTCCTGCATTGGCCCTGATGCGGCGGGGTGAGTGGTGGTGTCCTGGACCATGGGTCCTCGTAACACTACTATACCTCTCAAACGCCACCTGCTTCAGGTCCCATCTTGGTTCGCCATGTTGCGTGTGGAATAAAATTTCACTCGCTCGCAATTTGTTGTGGACTACGGAGGGTTTGCTCCCTACACCCCTGATCCGATCCCGTGAATTTCTCTACGAGAGGCGGAGGAGCGAATCTTCACTCTTAGGTACCAATTTTTGGAGCCGGGTGTCGGCAAGGACGAGCACGACTGCTATTGTGGGCAGTGAGTCGCGCTCCACCGAGTGCATCCCGGATCTAGATCGTGCTTCTCGGAGAAACTTCCGAAAGGCGTCTGGTCCCTTACCATGCCCATGGTCGCCAATTATTTTGCGGCGTGATGGTAGCGTCCCCTCTTGTCTAACTCCAATATTACCTAGTACTCACGCCAGTCCGGCTTACGGGGAACCACACCCTCGTCCGACGCTGTCCGATCCGAGTCAGTGGGTGGGTAACGGCTCGGATCCGGACGTAAATCCAGAGCGGATGTTACAGAGCCGCCAGACCAAAATGCACAATCTGCCGCTTCCCCAATTTCCCAACACGCACTGTGCTAAGCCAATGAAAGAAGCACAGAAACAAGCTGATACATTCAACAAGAGGGGTTGTTGTATTTACAATAATAATTGGCAAAAACCGGCGAAGGGAGGACAAAGAGCAGTTACAACGGGACTATGAAACTTGTTAATAATAATGCACAAGCAAAAGCACTAAGATTCCTACTTGACAAAGGACAGAGCCAGCACACAGACACACACCCAAAAGAAATTTGGAACCTCGGGTCTTATTCGGCTCTCCAGGGCCGAGGAGGAAAGTTCGGCTGGGAGTCAGACGTGCTGGCTACCTTGGCGCGAGCGTGCGGCTGGTCGTCTACCCTTTCCCGGAGCTCCAGGTCTGCCTCAAAGCGGACCAGGGGCAGCGAATCCAGCGGAGGCGAGGACGAGGCGAAATTCTCCCTCGATGAAACTTCGACGCTCGCTTGCAACGCGCCGGACGAGACACCCTCGTTATTTGGGCGCTCCCGCTCGTTTATGCGACGATCCGACCGCGACTGCCTCAGTGGCAGAGGATCTCGTGCACCATTGGTTCGATTGCAGTGTGCTCTAAGTTGCGCGAAATTGCTCCTCGAACGCGACAAGGCTCCGACACCACGGTCCCCGCCGATCCGTCGCCAAAGGCGAGCTATGACTCCTGTTCCGCAGACTCGCTCCAGGAGACGCATGTTGTGCGTCACCAGCGTCACAATCACCGCAAGGTTATCTGCTACCGTCTCAGCACCTCGCTTATCCGTGTTCCCCTCTTTCCACGACAGGTCTAGATCGTGTGTAACAACTCTCTGAGGTCCTTGCTGGTTCCACGTTCGGCGTAGACTCGCAGTCCGGTTCGTGGGCTCCTCCTTTGACGAGTGGGCGTCCTGGCCACTTTCTGTCCGACGCTTGTCTTGCCGGGACCTGGCTCCACTGTGAGCATTCGTGTGCGCGTTGCATAATGGACGAGCTCACAGGCGCGATGTTCGTGGAGGGACTGCTCACCCCTTCTAGTTATTGAAGCCCAACGCTGACGTGCAACTGTGGGGCTGGCTAAATCCGCTGCACTCGATTCGTCTGCTACTGTCTGTTTTGTAGATTAGGTATGAGTGCGCGAGAGGAGATAGGTTTCGAATATAGATGTTATTGACTCGCAATGGTATTAAAGATAGGTCCGTATACTCTCTACCTAATGTAGGAATTCCATCATGCAGCGGCATTTTCTGCAGGAAACTCTATTCACCAGACCGATCAGCGTGAGTGTATATATTCCCCATAAGCAGAAGACGTAAGCGCGTCGTGACGAGCTAGCCTATACTGGCAAAACTTAACGTCTAGCTCTGATAATACCTAACGTTGGAATCGTGAAATTCCTGATATATAGGACTCTGGCTGTTGTGGTTAGCATGTTGTGTGCCCTTATAGCTCCAAATAATTCATGATATCCAAACTCTAGTATCATTGCCTACAGGGACCTATATATTACCACACACTGGTCCCAATCCCCCCTATATCGAATACGAGTACATACGAATATATTATATTGTTACGCTGTGGAAATTCGCATTACACCATAAAAGGTCCCGGTAGGTGAGATGGTATTTCTTCAAGAGTACAGGGGTGGTAGAGAGTTGAGCCCGAGAGCCTTGTTGGTCGAGGAAGGTTATATGTGGATTCAAATTCGCTGCGATCACTTTATTAGGCGGTTGGGTTTTTTCCTTGTTCTTACTCTTTGTTATTGATCTTACGACCTGAGCTACAACAACAACGACAGCAAGCCGAGCCGCAGCTCACAACTGCTACGGTTCACCACTTTCGCGTGTGCTGTTCCTCGCGCCCAAACCTGCAGACCCCTTCGCTACCGTCTTCATTCTTCAACTCTCAGGCCTTCTGCATGGCTGAGGGACCCTCTCTTGATCCGCGCAGGAAAACCTCGACATCAACTCGCATTCGCGTATACTCTCCTCTAAATCCGCGCCACTTCCCGGAATTACTTTCCCTGAACAACCACTGTGAAGTCATCGCGGCGCTTCTCGGGCTATCTTCGCGATTCGTATACACTGCGAGCCCCAGCCGTCATGTGTAACAGATCATGGCGCTCGTTTTTTATCACATCGAGCGAGCATTCAGGCTCACTCAATCCCGTGGGCTTATGCTACGGCAGATAGGGCCAGGCTGGTACTGATCCATCCAATTAGGCAATGCTGCCGAAGTGGCAAGGACATTCGTGTTCCTTGAGTTGTCTCACACTGTTCGCTCTGCGCGTCGGCCATCATAGAGTGTGCGCTCAAAAGCATTATATATGTCTCAAAATTATTTTTGCTGACTGTCTCCAAAGGTAAAAATGAGCTGCTACGCCTTTTGTTACTACACTGTGCTCGCAACTCGAAAGTCTCTTTGTGTACATTGTCTTTCTGTCCTACCGCTCAGGCACGGTCGGATTAATGTGGATCGAGAATTTCTGTGCATGTACCTTTGGCCTCAGGCGGATCTAACCTTTTAAGTCTCCGTAGTACTTAACTGCCCGTGCAGCATAAGTTTTACGCAGCATACGTGTACCATGGCTATTATGTATCTCTGCGTAATTGCGTTGGGCTGGCAGTAGATCGCTGGAGACGAGCTCCTGAGGGGCTCTCGGATCTAGAGTCCCTATTGCATATCTCCCTGTGTTGTAGTGACATGAACGTCGAGACGCCCGCAGAGCTCAGAAAGGACTCGGACTCAGTGCGCCCCTGAACGTAGAGGCACCGCCATCAAGCGGCACAGACCAATGATTCCAACCATGATGCAACCAACAGCCAAGAGGCAGCCACCTTTACACTCCCCTCTTTTTGCTCGGTAATGGCCGGCATCTAGTTGGTGGAAGGGCAAACAGGCGCATACGGGCAAAGCACCTGCTGTAACTTCGTGCTTACCTCCCCACAACTCACCCCAACTATATCTAAATCCCATTAAGTTGGTCGTCATCATAGAGTGTTTGTGGTGTGCTCCGGATGGCCTGCGAACTATTGTCGGCTTGGAGTGGAAGACTGGAGCTCAGGGGTCCGGACGTACAGTGTAGGAAGATCGTCAGCCTGATCCGCCGTTTCATCGTATAAGTAGTACTGCGTTGATACGATGTGCGCACGAGACGTACTCAGCTTGGGACCCGCTCTGAGCTATGCCAGCGCATACATCCCTTCGACAGTAGTCATGTCTGCACATATCGCACACCCCTTTTCCCCGCGCTGAGCATGCAGTGATTGCCCCGCAAAGAGTGGCTCCTTTTGCCCGCTCTTTTACTACCGGCCAGGTCGCACCACGCGCTAACCGCGTCAGCTGGTCTCTACCTTCCGAGATATCACTTACGCGAAATTATATCGCGGTATCGCAACACTACTGGTACCGATGCTCAATACAGGATACTCGGCAACCTCGCGTGTTGTGTAATAGGACCACTATGCATAACAGCCCACTCGGGTCTCGTGAGACCTGGTCTCCATTAGTGACAATAACCTGCTCAATCCAAGGAATTTGTCCGCACTTGCGAATTAAATGCTCGCACCTAGCAGAGTTTCCGCAGACGATACTGCTCCCTATGCATTCTCAGAGTGGACGCGGGAGAGCCTTCCTTCTTCTGTTGCTTAGAGCTCGTGTGAAGTCGTGGCTTGTATTGTATTGCGACCAGACTGTGTCCTTTGTTAATAAGAGCTAAGCCAACCATGCGCTATAATGTCAAGATGAGATGATTGCCGTAGATCGTTACGTCTGTTGTTTGTTCTCGCTGGTTCGATCAGAAAGACTTCTTGTCGTGTGCTAATTCTGCAGTATTGTTTTTGTCTTTAAATTGATTATTGCATTTGCTAATTTGTGGCTGTAAATTACGTGCTATATGTGATGCTTCCGTGTTGCCGCGGGAATAAATGTGCATTGTGTGAAACTGTTCCCGTTTCGCTATCGCTTTATTTCATTGACCCTCCATCCTGCTTCACGTAAAGGGTTCGATAGTGGGTTGCAAACGCCGGCTAAATAATCTGAACGTCGAGGTTGACGATAACACCGCCTCGGTTTCCGATAGTACGGACGCGCCGCCACCAAGCGGCTCGTGTCCGGAGTGACCTGCGGCGAGGTACGATCGCACCGGTTTCCATCGCAGTGGGGGTCTTAGGTAGGTCGAGTTTGGCGACAACCCTTTCCTTACGCGGGGGCCATTGCACGATTGTCGGTGAGGTCGAAAGGCCCACCCGTGACTGGCTCCGGCGATAGTTCCGGAGGGTCACGCTGAATTGTCCGTCCGGTGGGCGACGTGCCGCGATCCGAGTTACGTGGGCGTCCGCACGCGACCGGTGCGCGATTCGAAACACTTAGGTGTCAGAGAAGACGGGAAAATAAACCTCTGTCTCAAAGCTAAATTCAAGGGAATCGGTCCAGGGTGAGAGGGCGACCCCATTCCCTCCAACATTCGAGACGATTCTAAATTTAAACCCCTTACATGAATAAGATGGCACGTCTAAGGCGGCGGGAGCCGGGTAGTAGAGATGTATATGTGTGATAGTGATTTGAATCCATGGCCCAGGATTATAGACCCCGAGCAGGAAATGTTGGTTGATGCAGGAAACGGGAACTCCCCCAACTTGAACCCAGGAGCCTGAACATGGGCGCGGCAGCGGCCGCGGTGTTTATTGACACCCCCCTCCCACCTCCGATCAACGTTGCCCTCCCCGGCCCCCAGTGAAACCACGACTCGACCGAGGCATCTCGGCTTCTCGGAGTCGGCTGAAATCAACAGAGTGGGGGAATGTTGATGCGGATGATGCAACAAAATGAACAAAGATAATAAAAGGACACATGAACGAAAAAAAAACATGGATTGGCGAAAACGCACTCGAATTGGAAACAAACACAAACAAAATGACCGCCAAAATGGATGGAATTGAACGAAAAATGGATGGAAACTCAACTCGAAATGAAAACGAATAAAAGGATAAACTAGGATATGCGAAACAAAGCGCAAGGAATAGAAGGAGAAATTAAAAAGGGAAACTGCGGGGTAGAAACGCAAGCAAAATGGCCGAAGCCTGCAGGCGGGCATGAAAGCAACAAAGCGAAGCTGCGTAATGGCGACGCCACGTGTGGGAGCGAACCGAGCTGGAGAGGGGTGCAACGGTTGTCAGGCCCGCGGTGAAAGACAGGCGGTGAGGAAAAATAATCCGGGAGACGTGTTGGGCGAGAAGTGTTGGAGGTGACGGGAAAAAGTGACGGTAACCGACGAGGGCAAAAAAATTAATTGGGTGACGGAGACCGGTCACGAAGGAATAAAAGATAGTGGAGTGTGAGAAACGACTTGCAAAGAACATGAACGAAGAGAGTTGTTAAGCCTGGGACGTGAGGTTTTGAAAACGAGACAGAGGAAACTGGGAAGCGGTAGACAAACACGCAAGGGCAAGCCGGAAGAACAGTTAGCAAGCCAAAGCAAGGTCGAGGAGGGTTGCGGAGATGAGAAAGGCATTAGAGAGAAACTGAGTACAGCAAACACCAAAACAAAGAGACGGAATTACAAGACGAACTGAAGATGTTAAAGACGGAAGGAAGAGAACAGACGGAATGAAACCGTAAGGGCCACACTTTAGCAGATTGAACACTTATAAGCCAAAGCAAGTTGGAGTTGTGCGGAGATTAGAAAGAATTGGAAAGAAAGCTTTCTGAGGTTACAAACGAAGCTGAGGATGTTGAGAGGGAATAACGAGAACGGAGAATGAAACGTAAGGAACCACGCTGTACAGATCCAACAGTGGAGCGACAGGCCAGATTAAAGAATGAGATGCAAGAAAGAGTAATCAGATGGAAGAACGATAGACAGAAGAGGAATCGATCAATGAAGGAAATAACAAGAATACAGAATGAGGAACAAGAATAGGACAGTGGAATTAAAAAACTGAAAGAGTATGATTTGAAATTGGAACTACCCCAAAGGAAACAATAGGCTTGAAATACGAGGAGAAGTTGAAGGAGCAAGGAATGAAGCAGGACGAGAAAATCAGGAGATTCTGAAGGACACAACGAGATTGGAGAGAAGAACGAGAGGAACAATGGATAGAAAAACAAAGGAACATGAGCCGAGGTTGACCAATTGAAAGAAAGGCAAGGACTGCGATGCTGAGGAGATAGACAAAGTACAGCGAATGAAACCACAAAAGGAAATTACCACATGAAGAAACCCATGAACTGCAGAGGAAAGCAGGAGAAGAACAAGGAAGAGTAATGAGACAGCAGCCAACTGAAACACAAGAGGGAGATTAAACCAAATGAAGCAAACCATGAAACTGGAGAAGGAAGGACAGGCAGAGGAAGCAAGGAAGGGTAATGAGAGAAACCGCTGAGAAGCACAGGAAGAGAAATGGGCACATTTGATAAAGTACCAGAAACGATGAGACTCTGGGTGCAAAAGGAGTGAGCAGTCTCATGCGCGATTACGCTTCTAGGCGAGACCAAAGACATTGACTATACGTGACGTGTCTCTGGAAACTCATGACTGACAGAGAGCGTACACTGATATTGCCAGACGAGATGATAACTGATCCAAGAAACAGAAAGGTAACTCATGTGTTATTACCCAGAGACACGTGGACGACACTAAGAAACGTAGTAGGAGCTGGACCTGGGTGCATGCCATTAAATTATATCAGACTCGGGCATATATCACATGCAACAAGAACACAACAGCAGCACAAGATGTCCTGTTGTTAGCTACGATTGGGCTCCCTTGGAGGGACACTACTGTCATTGCCGCGCAGTGGTGCCGCTACAGGGCGGGGACTGGCGCGCTCTATGTTCAAGCAGCCCGCTCTCGCTCGGTGTGAGCAGCTGGGGCAATTTGGCCCCTGGCCCAGTGACGAGGGATGTTGGTGGTATGCCCCCTCTCGAGGCGAATCGGACGACTATGGGTTCGCCTTCTCTCGGGTCCCTCGTCACCCCTTGCGGTCCAAGGCGAGTGGCGACCTCTCGCAAGTTGATACAGGATGCCTTGCCAGAGTGCCTGCTGGATGACGCCTGCTCTGTGGCTCGCCATTTCTGCCGAGGGGCTCCTAGGGCTGTCTCCATTATACGACGAGCCCGGGAACACGCCTAGGGTGCTCAGGTTATTGCCCATAAGTGGACACCTCGCAATTGCGGCCCGGAGGTTGTCGGTATATGACGCCCTTAGAGCGACCACCGCAGGATTGCACCGCCTCCAGTTCTCCAGGTGGTCCAACAACCCAGTGGCTCCCTTGTGCACCACCATGACGGCCCATGAGGAAGCACATTAAGCGGCCAGTAGGTTTCTCGACTCTGAGGTAGTGCTTTGAAGATGCAGTATAGTGTGGCGGAGCACGCATTGTGTTAGAGTCACGAGCCCCATTGAGCAGGTGATGCGTGACAAGTTGTTGGAGAAGGGACTGGCCCACACCAGACCACACACCCCCCAAAAATAAATGGACCCCCGTCGGGTCTTTGTGTATTGTGATGGTTCCCGCTAATGAAGTGCGAGACCGTGTGATTGTGAGTCCTGTATGGTTGAGGGTGAGGCATTGTGTGCGTGGTCGAAGGGCCATGCTTCCTTGGTGGACGTTCATCGCCCGACCGCCTGCCGTCTCCCGCCCCTTGATGCGTATTTCGGCTCGGTGCGGTCTCGAACTGCAACTCAATCCGCTGCAAGCACCAGGTTAGGAGGTGTGCGTCGGTTGCCAATGAACTTCCTCCAACAGTGTAATGTGAGTGTGGTGTGGCTAGTCGCGAACGTCTGTGCGTCGTCGCCGATGCAGGGATGAAGGTCGGCCGTGGAGTTGGGATAACGCGAGGAGACCGACGCGGCGACGAGAATGGGTATCAAGAAGTCGGCTCTGGGTGGTTTTGTCGAAGGCACGTTACGAACATGTTTGTAATGCGTGGCTACGATGCACACGCTAGCGGTGTGATTCTCCCCACCCATTAGGAGCCTAGCGGTGCAAAGGTGAGGAGCTGCCTGACAATGCGTCCCTCTGTCTTAAGTATGGAGCGCAGATAACTGAGGCGTGACCTCACTGTGCGTGGGCGCTTGCCTGAGAGTGTCGTGAAGTACGCGCCTCATGTGTCTGTAGAAACTTGCCCGCACCGGATGATCATGTTGCCCCGAATTCCCGGCCGCCCGACTGCCACGGGCACAAAGTGATCCCATAGAGCATGCGGTATTACGGATTTGAGACCCAGGATGTTAGTTTCTCCACTAGCGATGCGTTGTTGTTAAGTGATCTTCCAACGGGCACGATAGCTACATTAGTCGTATTACGACCACCTTTGAACCATTCAAAATGCCCACAGCTAATCACCCTCACGACACGACATGGGTCCAAGGAGCCCCCTCCGCAGACCAATGTGCTCGTTGGTGGGTTCTCTTGTTAGCGCGAGGCAGCAGCGCTGATTCTGCGCCTAGGGTGATCGTCGCATGGAAACTGCTACTAGTCCGGTATGCGAGATTGTGTAGATCCGAGCTCATGGCTTCTTTTGAGGTCGTGAATCCCTGCACCGGATCCAGAATCACACGTTTGCCAAGACACCGGAGACTCATAGTGTCGCACACGTTGACTAGCTCTTTCACAATAGTCACAGTCAGATACGACGCGCAATGAGTTCATTTAATCTTTCAATCAACAAAATTAAAACCTCCATTCCTTTCACTTGATGACAAACTGGTCCACGATAATGTTCAAAACGTCAGCAATTAAATACCTCAAGCAGAGCAAGTCCACAGTCTGATCTTGAATTCCGATTGACTATCTTGAGGCCTCGCAAACCTCCAATTCTCATAATGAGCCCATTCTTGGCTCTCATCGCTGCATTTGCACGGACGGCTCCTTACCATTCCTCCTGGTGTAGTACCTCCTTTGGGGTTCGGATACAGACCAAACCACCAAACCCCGCTACGTGGCAAACAAAGGCCACCAAAACCGCATCCAATAGCCAACCCAAACATGAGATAGAGCTTGCAGGACTGGAAGTTGCTCATGGGTGAAGTAAGGTAGAGTAAAATGTGAAGACCGACAGACCTTACATGTTACACTACGAGATACTTATCCTTGTAAATACTTACGCTCATAAGGCTCCCATAAATCTTAGACGTGTCCTCCCAGGAAAACGCAAAGTTAATTTCACACTTAATGTTGCTGTATGTAACTGGCACAGTAGATGGATGACTTGGCATGGAGCGTATGAACGGGGCGATGGAGAGATTAGTTAGATACGTAGTCACGTGTCTGCAAATGCATATAGCTGTAATAATAAGCGCAACCGCTAGGAGCTCGATAGATAGATGTGCAATTCCGGGGAAAACGCATAAACAGAGTATACGACAGCACCTACTCGGACTACTCCAATGAACCAATACACACCCATTGACCGAGCATGTGAGTTGTTGTTATCAGACTGCTTACCAATCTCCTACTCGCCAGCGAATTAATTTTAACCACTAAATGAAAGAAAAACGAAAAGCAATTTATCAGTTGTGTGCATATATAGAGCACTATCATTTTAAAAATTTCAAAACAACCTAATAGAACTGATATAATTTAATTCTTATAAGTTAATTTTTCTAAAATAAGCAACTGAATTAATACTGAACTCATAGCTTATTGGAAAATTTATCGAAAATGAACTGAATAATTTATTTCACGAATATTACAAAGTTTTTAAATTTTCAAATATCAGAGCTCTAATTTGAGAGGACCAATAATGTTAATACTTTTATTAATGTAAACAGATTAGTGTAACCAATAACCCTATTAGGAATCTGTGGATAGAGCATAAAAATGTAAACGGCAAATAAACTGCATTTAATTACGATGAAAAGACATAGTTATATCAATAAATCAGCATTTAGGAAATATGTAATATTTTCGAGAACAGCGGCAAATGTTTTACAACAGTAAAAAAGGCACTCAACTAAAAAAATAATCTGATGTTTAATTTAATTGACGTAACAACCAATGAATTATTTCGTGAAATTTATTCAACTTCAAAGGTAATTAACTTGCTAGAAGGTAACCGCAAATTCCATATTTCGCTAATTGCGTTCTTAGTCGAACGTCCTTGTCCTGGCATTGTGGAATTTTGGATGTCTGACATTTAAAGAAAGATCACTATCACAGATCAATCATCATTAAGTAATTTTGCAATGTATAGATCTCACAGATAAAAATTATTCCATCAAACCTGCAGGAACTCCTGTTAAATTCAAACCAAGTTACCATGATATTCATTCAATATAAAGCAAGGGAATATTTTACACTGCTTGACTTGACCAAAAAGATTGCATTGGGGTCAGTTTAGCATGTGCCTATCCACGCAGATAAATGAAGATTCAAATACACACTCCACTTTGCAACACCCGCTTTCTCCGTATATGACTTGTGGCGGCAAAGACTTCTGCTCATTGCAGCAAGGTCCTGGAGATCTACAGCACTTCCTTTGCTGTCCGGAGCTGTTCTGACTGGTCCAGGTCAGGACCAAGGTTGCTCCACTATCGTCCACTCGAGGTCCATCATTTCCATCTCACCCTTATAATCCTATATACAAACTCACGCTCACTTGATTCTTTGAAATGCACTTTGCCGTATTCAGATCTACAAACAAAAGCAAAATACAATTTTTCGCAACACCTCTCTTTAATGACTATAAACACATCACAGTTAGGTGAACATAATATGAAACAAAAAAAACCTCCCATACAAGCAAATTCACACCAGGAGCATCCACACAATCACCACCCTCCAGGTTCTCACCACAAATGACAACTGTCAGTGCTCAACAAACCAAGTCGATTGATTAGTGTTAAAAGTTTATCCATTTAACTACCTGTCATCACCAGATACAATGTAAATCAAATTCATTGAATTTAATATATCCACAGAATGAGATGAAACGTAATCTGTTTCTATGGATTAATTAAATCGACTGACCCTTTTGAGTGTCCATATACACCTCTTAAACCAACTCCAAAATTTGAAAGTAGTCCTATGCTCTGACGTATGAATTCCGTAGTGCGTGGCCATATTATATCCTTTACCTGATCACCACCAAAGGAAATGCAATGGCAACCACCTTATTAATACCTACTGCACACTTGAAGTATAAGCATCCAGTATTGATCAACCAGTTGCCAATGACGTTTCTGGACATGGCAATCCTAAAAACGGCCAGGAATCTAACCACACGACACACTTATCTTCAATGATCTACCACTGCACATACAGAGCTGACCGCAATGCTCTAACATGTGAGCTGCTCTCTAGCCCATCTGCACAAAGCTTTTACAAAATTTTATATCATTCACATCACTTTTAGTTGCTACAACCAGCAAAACAAAAAACAAAAAGGTACGCACAATATCAATTTCCAAATCAAATTAATAGACATCACCAACTACAAACATTGACCCACAACCACCCAGCAACCAAACTAGCCGATAGCAACGCACCCAGCCACATCGATCATACCCCTTTATAGCTCAAATAATTGTCGTATTTTATAACATGTCCAATCACAGTGGCACTTTTTGCGATCAACAGATAAAATCGACAACTTATTTTCAAAGCTTTAAACCCTTTTTCCCAACAAACGTTAATTCCCTTACAAATTCGTTTCACAAGAATATATTTCTTCAAACCAGTGTCGCCCCAGTATTTCAAAGACGAGCTGGCTGCCCCAAGTTATTTTCCCCTTATCGAGACAAATCTCACACCACCTTGGATAAGTCAAGGCAAATTCACAGTAGGGTGTTTCTTGCCTCCCGCCTCACATTTTCATTGCAGTTCGCTTTTCAGTGTACAAAAGAAACAGCTGTTGCTTACATTTACTTAAAGATGTACATCCAAAATTATTTCTGTAAAATATCTTATTATAGTTCATATTTCTTTTTGGGAAAAAAACACCCCACCAAAAAAAACAAAATAATAACTATTATTACTCTTGAAATCAGGATGGATTTATTGTTCCGAATAAACCTCTCCACTGCATCCAGCTTTGGAAATGACCTACAGCACATTCATTGCTTTATACTGAAGTCCAGTAACATTACCTTGACAAACTACGCATGCATTTCAATACACACGAACCTTGCGTTGCTGCATTCACACATCAAAGCTTACATGGCAGATTTTATTTTAAATTCTGTCTCACGCATTGATATAACCCACTGCATTGTGTATCAACACACACACACACACAACACACACAACACCACACACACAACAACACACACACACACACACACACACACACACCAGTTAATGCAAAATTATTGTCAGAACACCTTTCAAGAACAGCGAGCAGGGGGTGAGACGAGGTGGAGGAGAGGTGGAGGAGAGGTGGGGATAGAACCTTGGTGACCAAAGAGAAAAGCCACGGTCCCCAATTTGAATAAGGTAAGCCTTTGTGCTGGGGAGTTTAAATTATATATTCTCTTTCTCACCCCAGGTTT